>JAUYWH010000028.1:0-15240 GCA_034779795.1 Ctenopoma multispine
AAGTTCTGTGGATGCAGAACGAAACGTCTCTACTTGGAAGAAAGAAGTCCAGTTGCCATGACTCAATCCTCAGAGTAACATCATTAAGCAGTCTAGTCGGGATGGGGTCTAAGAGACATGTAGAAGGTTTAGATGAGTTCATTATTGAAATTAACTCTGTATGATCTACAGGAAAGAAGCAGTTTAAGTGTGACTCTTTAAGTGTGTCTGTCCATGTCAATTGCAGGTAGGATCTGATCGATTTTCCTCTAATAGTTATAACTTTATTTGTAAAGAAATTAATAAAGTCATCGCTGCTGAGAGATAAGGGAATTGTAGGCTCAACAGAGCTAGGAGTCTTTGTCAGCCTGGCTGCAGTGCTGAAAAGAAACCTGGGGTTGTTCTTATTTGCCTCAATTAATGATGAATAATATGTGGTTCTAGCTTTACGGAGGGCTTTTTTATACGTTAGTACACTGTCTATCCAGGCTAAGCAGAGCACCACCTCCTTTCAAGCTTTCGTGATGTCTGCTTTAAACTACGGATTTGTAAACTGTATCAAGGAGTTAGTCTCTTCTGATTTTTTAGTGGGGCAGCAGTATCAAGTATAATGTTCAATGAATCTGCAGCACTATCAACAATATAATCAACCTGTACAGGAGTAAAGTTAGGATCAATGCTCTCGTTGGACGTACATATCACTGGATTAAGAGATAATGGGATAATTTCCTTAAATTTGGTCACAGTATTTTCAGACAAACATCTACTGAAGTGGATTTCTTAGGTGATGTAGTCTCCACTATAGTAAATTCAATGTTATTAAGAAATTAAATGCATTGCAACTCTAGCTGAGTTGTCTGGCACTCTCATGGTGGACAGTAAATATTTGGGCAGCAGACATCTGTGCAGTTTTCTCCAAACTGAAAATAGAACTGCTGTACTGGCATTACAGTTAGACACAATTCTTTGTTGGTTTTAGGCTCTCTGTGGGATTTAATAAAATAAATCAATAACTGAAATCAGCTGTTCTGCAGGTGTGATGACAACGAAGGTCTCCAGTTGGATGCGAACCAGCAACACTGCTGTTACATGGCATGTGCACAAACCTCTAGGCTAGTGCACGCTAAAGTCACATATTCATAGTAAACATTCATGAATAATGTTCATAAATAAAGTGATACTTCAGTTTCACTGAGAGGCAACCTGTCTTTTACAGACACAGTGATTATTTCTTTTGCTTGCCTCTTCTGCAGCGTACCTTTGCAACATCTGCTTTTCCTTTTTAATTTCTCAAGGATGCGAGGGTAAGGTGTGAGGTTGAATGAAACACAATATGCCTAAATGTTATTTCATTATTAGATCATTATTTGTTAAAGTGACAACATGCAGTAGCCAAAGTAATTTTTTTTTGTTAAATGACAAATGTACAAATTACTGTTACTTTAGAATTTAATTAAACTGCCCCGCAGGCTTTGTAAATTGTTCGCATAAGCTCATGGGTCTGCAGTAATTAGGACTAATAACATACACATTTCCTAAACAAGGGTTTCCTGTTTGTTCCACGTATTGGGTCTAATAGTTGACACATTTTTACCACCAAATACTGACAATTCAGTAGTTTGCAAAACAGAGTGTAAATGAAAACAACATTTGTATGTTGGTCTGGTTTGAAAAGTTAGTGAAACCTCAACCACACAGATGGTAGAAAAAAAATCTGCCAATTTCTGTTAAAGTTGTTTGCCTCTTGCTTTTTTTATCTTTTTACATTCAGTATTTAATTCACAAGCTCAGACTTGCAATCAAGATGTCAAACTAAAGTTCACGTTGTAAAGACGTGACTCAACAGTGTGTCTGCTTCGGTACTTCAGATTGAAAGATGCACGGTTTTTAAATCAGAATACTACAAGTATAGACATGTATCTGGAAAATGAGGGTAATTATTTAACCTAAACCTTTTTCTTCAAATACTCAAACTTACATCAGTTACACTTTTAAGAGTTTGTTATAACTTATAGTAAAATATGTTAATACAGTTGGAGGATTAGTGAAAGCTGCTGCTCCTTTGCGATACCGTATTTCTGAGATTTACATTTTTAACACATATATATTAACTGTGGAAGAACTGTGCTAATAAAGAAAAGAGGACTGATTTATCTGCCTTTCTTTTTTTCTTTAAGTTTATTAAATTAAACACAGCAATTTCTATCAGTGATTTATTCCCAAGTAACTACTCCAGTGTGTTGTCATCACTCACCTTGGCCTTGGTTTTGATATGATGATAAACTTTATGTGTTGAACATGTTTTTCAGTGAAGAACTAATGCAGACTTGTTTCCGACACAACCGCATGTGAGTAATATTGGCTCAGTTCAGGGTAATTGTAAGGCGGTGACATATTTTGCAAATCTAAACTATTGGTGAGAGTTGATCGGTATTTAATATGTCATGCTTCATCCTTTAATAAAGTCGTAGCGCAGATAAACTGATCCAGTTATTTAGAATGTGGTAAGCTGACTCCAGCTGTTCGTTGGCAGTCTGCTGGTATCAGTTCACTCTGAGGCAATGGAAAACACGAAAAGAAAAAGCTTATTTATTGATGTAATCAACATTAGAAGGTTAGTGGCTTTCATCATCTCACCATGGTGCAGCTTATACTGACTGGCACTGTTGGCCTGTTTTAAACCTGCATGATATTCAATTACATGCTGTATATGTTAGAATACTATGTGTACCATTGCCTCTCAGTTTCCCGCTTGCATGTCTATTTGTCCTTCAAATTAAGCATAAAAAAAGTGGAAAAGCACCTCCCTCGACAAGCTAACAGCCATTATTTCTTAGAGACCCTCTTAGGCATAGTTTTTCAACAAAAGGCAAATTAAATTTGTCATGTGGAAGATTGTGCACTTCTCTTTGCAATGGGGATTTGTAACATGCAGATAATAAGTTATAAGAAGGCACTGGCAAATAATGAGCCTGCCAAGTAAAGTAAAGTAGTTTTTAGTTATGTGACAAAAAACAGAACACTAGCGCAGGCCTGTTAATTTTCCATTTGGTATAAGAATATAAATAAATAAATAAATATTTAGAATATTAACAGAAAAAAAACAAAGACATTAAAACAAACTGCATGTTCTGGGCATACATGCAATACCTATACAGCATCGACAACAGTATTTCAGTCACTAAAAACATCAAAGCACCTGTTAGAGCTTTCTCCACTAATGCTGCCGCCAGGATGAAAGCTCACAGGAGAACAGACAGATATATGTACTTTCAGCGTGGATGTGAATAAAGCTGCTGTTTAGAAAGTGAATTTTGTTCGAAATCATTTTCTAGTTGATCCACAATAGTCGTTTTCAGGGTCACTGTAGTCAGTGTTCTCTATTTTGTTAGGTCAGGTTAACCGAATATCTTTCGACATACAGTAAATATAATTAAATAATTTTACCAGTGACCCTCCTTTAATGGCCTGGGTTGCTGTGGAGACGGGACTGGAGTCATTTAATGCACTTGTATGTCAGGGAATACAAGAAATGTGTTTATATGTACAGTAGGTCCCACACCTATGCTTTGTTAGCAGCTTTTAACACTGCATGCACTGATGAGGCGCAAATTTGGAACAAAACGTAAGTAAGAAAGTCATGTGCAGCTGATGAAGGCCTTACTTTTAGTGGCGGCTTCCCACCTGTCTCACACGAAGAAGAAGGAGATAGGGATCACAAAAAATAACACTACAAGATAGATATTGCAGACATGTGCATAGCACGCAAACTCCACATAGAAACCGTGCTGACCTATGGATTCAAACCCAGGTCATTCTAACCACTACACCACCCCATCAGTAAGTAATCTAACTGGAAAATGCTTTGGCACTCAGGGTGGACCACATGATGTGAGTTTTATCTATATATACACTGACTTTTAATACCTTTGGTGAGAAAAGGCAGATGAGGAAATGGTCTCAGTTTAAGGATGGATGAATCTAAATTTGGCTTTTTATATGTGTTTAAGGTTTAAATGCAGAAAACAAGAAATCACAGCTCCAAAGAAAGAAATATATTAAAAACTTTTAGTTTACTGGTGTGTTTTTTATGTAGCACTGTGGTGTAAATATCTTTTGTTTACAAGTTGTTGGAACTTTGATCTATTATTGTACCACTGTGTGTTTGATGGGACCACATCTAGATACTCACCGTCATAGATCATCTCAAACCTCCTCTCACAAACGAGTGGTAAACTGGAGCAGTTTGTGCGGCGGCTGCTGGTCCCTTATCAGGGATAAGGCTAAAAATAGACAACTATCACTGAAAATGAATCCATATTCTTCTTATGAATGAATCTATTTAAGTGAAAGTTCTGATGCTTCTCTCCCGGAGAATAACAAAGCTATAAACTTTGTCTAAGAGTGATAAATCCTGTTAACTGGACAGGTTAAACTGAAACATAATGTGTTGCTTCCTGTGTTGTGTAACACCTCTGGGGCTCATTTCCACAACTATTATCTACTGGAAAAGAACTTAAAGCAAAGCCTGTTTGGCTCACGGTTGGCAGACGTTCTCTGGAACTGGTTAGGAATATGAGTACAAATGTACTATGGATTTAACATTTCTTACATCCAGTCTTAATGACTCCTTTTATTCTACATTTACTCCTCACACAACATTCCTCTTTATTTTCATGTTTTTTTATGAATACCCTGTGGTACCATTACTGGCACCAGATGTATTTTAATGGGTCATATTTGAAGTTATTAAGAAGAATTTATGAAACCTTTTGGAATTACCTGGTTTTCTGCATTAACGCGTAATAAAATGTGATCTGATCTTTAGCATTAATACAGGTTCAATGAATAATTAAAAAAAAAGAGATAAAATATGAGAGTTGTACATTTATATTTGAATACTGATGTTTGCAGGTTTTGAAATCTTTGAAGTAACTAACCGACATACTTTAGTATAAGTAATAATAATAGAGGCAGGCTTATGTGCACCTTTATAAATATGTACAGTGGTGTGAAAAGGTGTTTGCTTCCTTCCTGATTTTTTTATTTTTTGCATATTTGTCACACTTAAAAGGTTCAGATCGTCAAAACAATATTAAATATTAGACAAAGATAACGGGAGTAAACATGGCCCTATTTGACAAAGTAATTAACTAGTATGACTAGCTTGAATGGTAATAAGAAGAATATTTATATATTTTATTCATTTCCTTAGGGAAATTGTTCTTTGGACAGATACCAGTCAGTACATTCGGTCTTGTGTCTCACAATACATAGCCAGCTGGGACTGGGAATGGAACCACTCACCTTCTGGTTCATAGAGGGGTATAAAAGAGGATAGAACAGTAATGGTGTTCGTATACACACCATTGTTCACATCCGTTTGACTCTGGGATAGCTTGACTAACCTCACCAGTCTCAATCCTGTTAAGACTCTGTTGAGCTCATCACCATAACAATAAAATTAAATTCAAAGCAAGACTAACATTTTCTAAGCAAATAGAAAAATTATTTTTGTTGCTTTGGCCTGGGCTGTCGTGCCGTATGATTGTTGTGCATCTTGCTCATCATTTTCCAGGATGACAACTTGTCCAGTGCTGTAACATTGGTAATATTTTTTCGTCACTTTAGAATAAAATAAAAAACAACTTTAAAGCACATTTACACAATAACAAAGCACCAGCGAGACATGGCCAAAGGCATTATGTTTTCAGGGTGTCTGTCTGTGCCAGTGCCTTGATTTCTTCAAATTTGGACTCAACCATGAACTGATTTGGTTTTGGTGGACAAAGTCTGTGACTTCATGTTCATCCAGTCTTGTGAACACATATCTCAGGAACATCTTGAGAGAATTTATTAACATTTGGTACAAATGTCCACTTGGAATCATGCATAAACATATTAGAATATGAGTCTGGACAGACATGCATGTAATCTTCACTGGCTGACCGGACACACACCTGCCATCTGGTTGTCGTAGCTTTGTACATATTTTCCCATTGACCACCTCAGAGATGTAATCTAAGCAAATAGCCATGTCTAAGATGAAGTGTTTAGCATTTATAATATAATTCTACAACTCAGCCAAAGTTACTGAAGGCAACAGCTGAACACTGAAAAAGTAAGGAGAAGAAAACCAAAAAATGAGACAGAAAAACGTAGTTCTTCTTAGAACTACTGAGAACTTTCCTCTAACCCAACTGTTAATGTAGAGAAGCACCAGCTAAATCACAAATTTAATTGTGGTTTAAAGTGCAAAATCTGCACATAACTATATGATGTGTATATATATGTATATCTATCTACTGCTCCTCGGCGTCTTATCGTATATATCAAACATTGTACATTGTATTTTTGTGATGTTGCTAGAAACACAATCAGCTGGATACAAATTCCTTGTTTACGACCATGCCCTGATATTTAACCTGGAAATTAATGGTGTTAGACAGGAAAAAACATAGACGCTGGTGAGTCAACGTTTTCCTACTCTTCAGGAAACATTTAGTAAATAAGTCTAATGAGTTGTTTCCTGCAGTAGATTTTCCACCAGTGACCATACTGACATCAAGCTAATTTACAGTGTTTTAGAGGAGATGGGTGTCACCGTTGCTTCTTTAGGTCCCAGACTCCTAAATTACTCTACATTGTGAAATTCTGTTTAGAAGTTCAAATAGTTACATATGCTGGCGTGCCAAGTCCCAGCTGTGTTAAGCTCCAATCAGAACTTTAAGAAGGAAATTAGGAAAAATGAGGCTGGTGCCTCCACTGGTCAAGTGGTTAAGGCGCATTTTAAGTAAATGCAAAGAGACTGGTTCAGTTCCAGCTGCGGACAGTTTTACATGCTCACTAAAAATCAGTTTATGTAAACAGCATAATCCGATCTGATGACGGCAGTTAACGGATTATGTAAAGTCAGCTGTATATCGGCCCAGTACTCTTACGTGCTGGGGAGATGTACAATATGTACAATATGTCTTTGTGCATGTATATCCGTTAAGAATTATTTATTTCAGTTTTTTACACCTGCACACGTGTAAAAAGAGAAAGAATTGTAGAAAACAGAAGTGATATAGTACAACAAACAGGGCAGATGCTTACCCTATGAAAGCCACCCGTCGTTTTCTCCTCATGAAGTATAAACGAAGCACAGCAGCAACGTGTAGCCTTTTCTTAGTTTTTCAGCCTTAGGACAGCTAATCCTAAGACTGTAGGCCAGATGTTATTGAAAATAACAGGAAGTTTGAGACTTACGTTACTAGGTACACACATACTCTAAAAGATATCTGATAAAAGACTGTAACATGTAAACCAGGGTTTTTAGTTTATCGCATTTCTGAGGAGCGTCAGATTTTTATGGTCATGTAAACGGGCCCACTCTTGCACCATGTTTCTTGTCTATATCTGTATTGTCACTATCAAATGAAAACTCAGAATACTGCCAAAAATAATACACAGAAGTATTTACTGTCCTTGCTCAAGTGGGGTTTTCTACAAATATTCTGTATATATACACTACCAGTCAAAAGTTTGGACACACATAGGAATGACCATGTTTTTCATGAAAAGATGTCTTCAGGTGTGTGACCATCATTGCACATGGTTTTCTAATGATCAGCTATATAACACATCTGCTTTAGCAAACATAACATGCTGTTGGAAGACAGAACTAATGTTTGCAGAATTTAGGCCTCTGTAAGTTTATGTAAATGTTCCTTTTTCAGCTAAAATACTCATTTATGAATGAGTATGAATATGAATATGAACAAAGTCTACACATTCATTCTGATCAATTTGATGTTATGAAACCTGCTTTTCTTTCACAAACATGCTCATTTCTAGGTGTGTCCAAACTTTTGACTGGTAGTGTATATATATTCTTTGTAAGGTTCTACACTGTAAAGTGCCTTGAGATTTTATGTTGTGATTTCGCGCTGTATAAATAAAGCTGAACTGAACTGAATACTGCACTAAGAATGAAACAGTTACTGTTTTCATGGTAAATTTCCCAAAGGTTAGTATTACCGTTTCAAAGCGTACTTAGTAGAAAAGCCGTGGTCCATGGATACCACACTTTGAAAAACTCACTCACTGAAGGGTTCAACTCTCTCCAGCATCTTCCGACAGACTGAAAAATACTGTCTATGTAAGAGACTGTAAAATATGACTTTTATCAGTTGTTGCAGCAATCATCAGTATGTATGTGTTACTGTTTGGTTACGTCTAGCGACTGCACTGTCATCAGTTATTTATACCGTCAAAGTTCATCGGGTGGAGGTAGGGGTGGATAGGTGGTACAACAATGCACAAGACTGCTTTATAATGGACTCCGGACTGGACCGAAGCTCTGTTGTTGACTAATTAATGAAAAAGTATTTTTTAAGGCAAATGCTTCTCCTGATCCTAATCATGGTTATTTAGTTCCAAACCTAAATTTCTTTGTGCCTAAACAAATCACTTTGTTTGCACAGTTGCTGTCCAGTGTTACACCAGCCGCCGTTTTGGTGCCTGGTCTCAAAAGGGGTGCAATTTCAAGAGATGCCTGGCTTCGTAAGTGGAGGTGCACTTAGGACAAATGCTCATATGGGTCGTATGATAGGGTTGGGACAAGCAATCTACAGTAAATGGGCGTAAATGGGATAGCAAAGTTAGTAATAGTCTCCCGGATGTGAGCACAGCATGTAGGTTTTTTGTCCCTGTGAAACATGGCGGAAGGTAATGACAGCAATCTACAAACCACAAAGATAGAGACTGGCAATGATGTCGGTGGGGTTTGTGTTACTGTAAATGGCATGTCAACGTGTATATGAGAGATGGACAGAAGAAGAAGAAAAAAGGGTCAAGAAATGGGTACATGACTGGACAGTGAGAACAAGCACTTCTGCTTTATTGACCTGTACAGAGATTCGATTAATCTAGAATGTGCATCATTCTAGATTAAATAGGTATTATAGGTAAGGCATTTCATCTAGAATGCTGCACAACAAATAAGAGCAGCATCTGAAAAACATGAAGCCTAAATAAAAAGCAGTATAGTATTAGTAAACGCACCACCAGCAGTGCCTGCTATAAATGCATTTTATGGTGAATTTTTTCATGCAATCACCTTGCGTGTCCTGACTAAGTTCCAGGAAGCACGCATCAGACATACACACATGTTAAGATGTTCTGGTAATCTTTATGGATCCAGCAGGGCATTAATAAGAGGGCTAAATGGTTTTTAAGCAGTTGTCCCCTGCTGTGAGGACCCAGTGGGAGCGCAACTGATGAAGACAGAAAACACCACAACTGCTGAAGTGCACTATACTTGGGCAGTGAAAAGTGGATACAAAAGAGGTGACATATGGATCTGTTTACTTGCACACAGCAATTCCAACTGTTTTCATATGCACTCCTCAGATCCACTGAAGGTCGCCGTTGTGACATTAGCTGAGAGGGGTTACCAGAATCAGATGGTTATCTGCTTCTCTTCTAAATAAACCATTAATTGTCATAATTTTAGGCAATTTACAATAAACTATGTATATGTTTTATATTATTGTTCAGGATTCTTCAAAGGATGGTGTGGTGTAGTGTTCTTTCGCCTTCCTGCCAGACAGCTTATATCCATCCATCTACAAAAACGTGGAGCATTTTGACCATCTATTACAGCGAGCATCATACGTCTGTGCTTTTTCTGTCAAAATGTGGTCCAGTAGGTTCTTTCCAGGTCATTTAAAATGAGAGATTATGTGAAGAGTACAAAACTGTCCGCCAGTTTTTTTCTACGATTTCCTTAAGCTTCGTCCCAGATTGGAAGTCAGAGTTGGGTTGCTGAAAGAAAGCTTATATAGTAATAGTACACACTGCATATTGTTTCATTACTTTAAGTGACCACAGTGAATCACTCCTTAAAAGAGTGATTTCTGTGATCCTCTGCAAACATTCTAGGTCTTTTAATTCCAAATGAATTTTGCCATTTTTAGCTACAAGTTAGCTTCATGCAAAGTGCAGCAAAGAGAAAAAAAACCTACAAAATAAAATCTGTATTTGCAGTAACTGCTCTTTGCCTTTAAGACACCACCAATTCTCCTCTGTACACTTGCACACAGTTTTCCAAGGGATTTGAAAGGTAGGTAGGTTGTTCCAAACATTACGGAGAACCTGCTGCAGTTTGTCTGTGGATTTGGCCTTTCTCAGTATATTCTGTCACCCTATGATGTTGAGCATCTGTTACACTGCTCGTTCTTCTTGTCCCCGGATATTGTTCTTTATAATTCTAGCTGTATGTTTAGGTTCATTGTTATGCCGCAGACAGTTTTTGCGACTGATGAGATGACTTTCTGGATGCATTGCAAGATAGACAAAAATATATGTGCCACAGTATTCCAGTACAACTAACATTACTGAGGTTTGAGCAGTCTGCTTCAGAGCAAGAGAACAGAGGAAAAAGTTGAAGGAAAAGCAAAGAGTAACTTTTTTAATTAGAAAAACTTAGTCCTTAGACTTATATGGGTGAGAATTGTGTTGAAGTATTTAAATGTGATGGTTGCGATTAGGGTGGGCGCAAGGCAATGCATTACGAGTGTCCTCACAACTACAGTCCGTGTGTAGCAGAGCAGACGAGGTGCGTGAGAGCTATGTTGTGTTCTTTATCAGAGTCAGGCAGCAGCAGCAGTTTCTTATAAAAAGGCTTCAAAAACAAAACACGATTACTACTGGATTATGCAAACAATTACAGATAACATTTGCACCACCTGCTCAGTTTAATCTCCTTCAAGCAATCTTTTTAATTTGATGTTACACTGAAAGGCCACAACATCAACACCACCAGGTGGTTTTAATGTTGTGATGGATGACAGGGTTCAGCATGGCAATCTGACCAGCCTGTGGATAAACAGTCACAAGCTGCACATTCTAACACCTGTCGACCAGGGCCAGCTTTACATTTTTCCCATGCTTACTCCTGTGCACAGAAATGTTAAAACCTACCAGGTGGTTTTGTGGTACAAAAAAGGGCAAATAAAGCTGTTTCATATCTAACTACACCTGCTAAAATTACACTCACACTTAGCCTATTGCCTCTCAGCAAAATATACTTTGAAGGACCACTGCACAAATAGGGCTTGTTGTTGCTTGTCAAATACTTTAAGCAGTTTTATCTGCTTGAATATACCACATGTTAAACAAACAAGAGCAGATAAAAGGTTTGTGTCACTCTGTTAAATCATTGACCCATTTTTTGTAGATTCCGTTTGAGGATTTGTTTAATCAGATTTGGGAGTAATTTAAAGTAAAGTGCACTTCATCATGCTATACCGAATAATAAAACTAAATGAAATGGCCCTTCACACTGCCCTGTCTCACCTGGAGCAGAACAAAAGTTACATGTTGACTCCAACACCACCCCCCTCATCAAGCTAGCCATCAAACAGAACAACCTTGGACTGAACACGCACCTGTTCACCTGGGTCCTGGACTTTCTCACCAATAGACCACAGAGTCTATTGGTGCACTGGTAACCAGACATCTACCTCCATCGCTATCAACAGTGGAGCTCCTCAGGGCTGTGTGCTCAGCCCTCACCTGTACTCCCTCTTCACACACGACTGCAAACCCACCCAACATCATTAAGTCTGCAGATCATACAACCGTGATAGATCTGATATCAAACAACAATGAGTCAACCTACAGGGCATCAGCATCTGTGGTGAGAGGGTGGAGATGGTCCAGCTTCCAATTTCTCAGGTTTCACATTAGTCAGGACCTGTCATGGACTATCAACATATCATAGTTGGCAAAAAAAGACCTTAGATGCTCCACTTTCTGTGAAGCCTGAAGAAGCTCAAGTTTCACAGCAGCAGCTGAACTTCTACAGGTGCGTCATAGAGTCAGTGCTCACATGCTGCACCACAGTGTGGTATTCTGGCTGCACCTCAGAGAACAGGAAGGCCCTGCAGTGCATCGTCAGAACAGCCCAGAGAATCACAGGCACCCAGCTTCCATCACTGGAAGAAATCCTCCACACCTGGTGCAGCCACGGCGCTGAGAAAATAATGAGGTAACCAACACACCATGGACACAAACTCTTTACCCCCCTAGGGAACCCTGTATGCCTGCACCACCCGATTGACCGTTTTTATCCCACAGCACTCACTTCCTCCACTAACTGTTGACCTACACTCACTCTCACCACTGCGTTACAGTTCACAATAAAAATATTCTGGTCATTGACATTGTAATGTAATGTAATACCATGACAAGTTTATGTTTTCTGTCATTTTCACTGTCAGTCTCACTGCAGCTTTCTGCTGTTCTCTACTTTTGGTTTTCTGTTCCTTCTCCTGAGTCTCATGCTCCCCTCCCAGTTACCAGTTTTGCAATTCTTTGGACTTGCCCAAACGGTTCTGATTGTTAGTTTGGTTTTTGCTTTTTGTTTACTCTTATCTCTTGGTTATTTCTAGTTTCGCCTAGTTTGCCTCCATAACTATCAAAGTTATTTTTAATTTTATAAATTGAACTTGATTTTCCCAGTTTCCTGTGTTTAATTAAATCCATTTTCAGGCCATAGTCTCCTGTGTATGTGAGTGCATTTTGGATCTGCCATTATGAAGCCAGTTTTATTCTTTTGTAATATACAGTATCTTTTTTTATTCTTTAATCCATCTCTGTGCATCTGCTGGCTTGTTCCAAACAACTTCTCATTGTACTTGCACAGCTTGTTCTGAGGTCTGCATTCAACTTCCATTTAGATACAATGGTTCTACAATGGTTTAGATTCAATGGTTGCTTTTATACAAATGACAAGATTTAAAACATGGGATTCACGCAGAAGAGATGGACAGACAGCAGCCAAGATGTAAGGATGAATGTCAATTTGGCTGTAGGTGATAAGAATAATGACCTGTCGAACACTGTCCAGACCTAGAGGCCTCGTTAAAGCCCCATCTGAGAGCAGCGTTCATACCATGTGACACATTACATACTTTTTCTACCCTCTTACTGTGTCTCAAAGGTGTGTTCTTCACTTCAAATTGATGCCACACTACCTCCAAAAATGAGCTGTGTAACTTCATGAAAAGCAACTCTGTGCTTTTGGATATCAGTTCATGAATATAACATTTCCATCTTCGCCCTTTGACATCCTTAATATGATAAACATGTCAGGACTCAGGAAGTTTTGTTTTCATCATCTTCATGGTTGCACACACTGATTAAAAAGCATTTGGTAAATACAGCTTTACAGCTGACAGAGTTAATGAGGGTCACCCGGATGCTCAGTTAGGAAAATCACCAGCACTAGATGGTAACCCACTGTGTGGCCCTGCGTATGTGGTCTGATGTTTGGCTTCATCAAAAGGAGTTCCTTGAAGTTGGACACAGACCTCTGTGTTAACGAGAGAACAAATTTGGACTTCAGGGGATCCAGCTCATGAAGTGAGCTTGTGATTCTGAATCTGCTGACGAATCCTGCTTTCAAGCAGGCGCCTGGACCTTTTAGGCCTCATTTAGTCTGCCTTTCTGCTATTGAAACAATGGAAACTGGCTAAATTTCCCCATCCACAGACCACTGGATGTGTGGTATGTAACAGATCATTTTAAATTCTAAAGACATAACTTTTTCAACAAACATTTCCCAACAAACGCAAACCAAAACTGAACACTGAACACACACCACATTTCTTCATTTTTTCAGAACTGCAGTAATACACTAATAGACTAAACATCAGTGGAAAAAACTTTTTCCCAAGATGCCTGCAATGCGAATAGAGACCAAAATACATCCATCCAGGTTATAACCTGCAACATAACTTATTGAATCCATTGCGACATGGACACATTGTCTTAACTGAGAGTTCAGAGGTGGGGTCAGGTGGGGGCAACAGTGTCATATTTTAAAAACCCATTCCAATGCTGTCTTGTTGCTGCAGCTACTTTGAGCCTATTCACAAATTTCTTCTTTAGGTGGTGGGAGGAAGCCAGAGTATCCAGACAAAACCCAAACTCGAAATAAAGGTGAGAGTGCTAACCACCACTGCCCTCAACGAAGTTAATATTATTATTACTGTTCCCACCTTTCTGAATATGCATAATTCATTTTTTTTATATTAATTAAAGCAACTGATTACAACGGTAGCTACTGTACAAAACCTCGCATTCATTTGTTCTGCACTGGAGCTGCCGTGGATCAGTAAAGGTTTGCGTGTTTGTCTCAACATCTGGTATTTTATTACTGAAAGCTGAGAGACAATAAATGGTGATGTATGGTAAAACTTGCAATAAATTTCCCAAATGATAGTTTTACATCCAACTAGTATTTGACCTCTGTCTCTCTGGAAAAGCAGTTGTTAGAAAATCAGTACTTGCAGCAACAGCATCGTTTGTGATAAACGTTTTAGCATGTGTAGGGTACATTAATTAAATGTTTTGTTTTGGGGCAGAAAACACATTTCAGAAGAACATAATTGCATTCCCATTACGTTTTCTATACATATGATGACTATATGTTCACAAGCAATTTTACAGTATTCTTTCTCATATTATATGAGTCCACGTTAGACCAAATGTTTTTGCTCGCCTTTAGTACAAAACTCCCTCTGCAGACCACAGCAGAAGCTGCTGACAGTTGCTATAAGAGCAAGTGTTCACTGTGTGAATGTGTGTTCATCTAACTGCACGCTGGAAGCAGTGGAAAACACTTGTGTGACTGATAGAGACATAGACTGCATGTACATTCAATTTTCAAATATCAGAAACACATGTTAATTTCAATCCTTACGGAAAAAGAAATACATTGCAAACTTTCACAAACCTTGTGTGTGCCCTGCCCACCGCGTCCTCAAAGGAGGTCTAATCAAAGTAATCGAAAACACGCGTGTTTGTGACGGCAGAGTCTTTACACAGTGGTGGCACATAGCATCATTTAACCACTTAACCACCTGTCCCACAGATGTTTTTAGGTTTATTCTGAACCTCAAACATGACTGCGCAGAGTTGAGATGTAGGATAAAACCAGGGATGGACTGATAATTTATGTGATATTAAACGACATCATCAACAAATTGCACAAGAAAGACAAGCATTAGTCACACAGTTGAATAGTGAAACTCGAAATAAGAACATATATGTTTTTAATGAGTGTGAAGCATTGGCTGCATGTGTGTATACGTACAGATTCACACAACTGTATGTATGTGATCTCTTGCACACGTAATTATTCAGCCCCCTGAGTCAATACTTTGTAAAACCACCTTTTGCTGCAATTACAGCTGCCAGTCTTTTAGG
>JAUYWH010000029.1:0-15223 GCA_034779795.1 Ctenopoma multispine
ACGTTCATCTACAAAACGTAATTGGGAATGCAGTTTAGTTCTATACGAACGTAATTTTTGGGAGACAGGGTTGGATAGATGGAGACAGTGCATTAAAATAATGTTTTCTCATGCTATTGTACAGGGTCTTTCCCCAGATGTAAGAATGTCTCTCCAGGTTAACTCTTCTGGGGTCAAAAGTTTCTCTTTCAACTCACTGATTTCTTTTTCATGTTTCTTCTGCAGCTCTTCCAGATCTTCATGTTTACTGTCTTTATCATGCATCTTACGTTTTAACTCATTCATCTCTTCTTTATGTTTATTCTGCAGTTCTTCTATTTTTTCTTTCACATTTTTTTTATTTTCTTCCAGAAATTTCTGTTTTAATTCATTCAGTTTTTGCTCGTGTTGTTTCTGTAATTTATCTAATTCTTCCTTCTCAGTTTTTTGATGTTCAGTCAAAAGCTTCATTTCTAATTCATTTTCTGCTTGTTTGTGTTTAATGGACAGAGCCGTCTCTCTTGTTCTCTGAGTTTCTTTGTTTACTTTTTCCAAGTTTGTCATTTCTTGTTTGTGTTTGTTCTTTAATTCTTCCATTTTTTCCTTCACTCTTTTTTGTTTTTTGTCTGAAAGCTCTTTTATCAGACTGTCCACCTCTTTGCTGTGTGTTTCCTGCATTGTCCTAAGTTTTTTCCTGTTTTCTTTCTTTTGGGTCAAAAGTAACAGAATCAAATCAGTCAGTTCTCCTTTCTGTTTGTCCTGCAGTTCACCCATTTGTTGTTTCAGGTTTTTTTCATTATGGTCTTTGAGATCAGCCAACCTATTATACTCCTCCTTCTTCTCGTTTATTTCTTTCTCATGCTGCTGCTTCAGACGCTTCACCTCCTCAATCTGAGCTGCAAAGTCGTTTTCTGATTTCTCTTTGAATTCATTGAACTCTTCAGCTTTTTTTCTGGCCTCCTCTTCATACTTCTTCTTCATATTTTCCATTTCTCTCTTTAAATTCTCCTCTAACTCTTTCCTCTGCTTCTCTTGCTCATTCCTAATTCTGTCCTCTTCTTCTTGTTTTATCCTTTCTGATTTTTGTCTTTCCTGTTCATATTCTTCTTCGAGTCTTTTAACTGTCTCTTGTTTCTGTTCATCTTCTTTTTTCCACTTGTCTTGCAGTTCTTTTCTTTCCTTCTCCCAGGTTTCTTTTTGTTTTCTCATCTGTTCTTTAGTGTCCTCCAGCTGTATGTGAGATATTTCCTTTGATTCTGATTCAGATTTAATTTTTTCCTTCAACTGTTGAATTTTTTGTTCCCACTCCTGCTGTTTAATTTTTTCCTGTTGTCTTTTCTTTTTATCTTCTGCTTCTCTGATCTGTTGTTCTTTTATCCTCTGTTCACGCTCCTTGTTGATATTTTTCTCTATTTCTTTAAGTTGTTCTTCTCTTAGTTTTCTCTCTTTTTCAGTTTCTGCTCTCTGTTCTTCCATTTTTCTTTTCATTTCTTTTATTTCTTCCTCATGTTTTCTCTCCAGTTCCTCCTTCTCTCTCTTCATCTCTTCTTCTTTCTCCTTCAGGATTCTCTCCATTTCTTTCTTTATTGCTACTTCAGCTTCTTGCAGCATCTCATTAGTGAAGCAGCTTCCTCCATTTTCTTTCACCATGGTGTCGATCTTTGTTATCAGCTCACTGACTTGTTCACGGTTTTGTTTATCACGGTTATTAAACACATGGTATCTTCCTCCACAATCACTGATCAACTTCTTAAAAGAATCATCACATTTATTTTTGATGTATTCTTCAATAGATTTTTTGTCATGTTCCAGGTCGTCTCCTCTTGTGAAAAGAATGATGGTGAAATCTTCAGAATTCTTTCCAAAAACTTCTTTAATAAGTTTTAATGTCTCCTTCTCTTCTTCTGTGAATCGACCAATCTGTAACACCAGCAGGAAGACATGTGGTCCTGGAGCCAGAAGACTGATACATTTCACCATCTCATCATGAACCTGTTGATGTGTCAGACTAGTATCAAACAGACCAGGAGTGTCGACCACAACAACAGGACGACCGTCAACTTCACCCTGTTCTTTCTGACAATATTTAGTGACTGATGTTTGACTTGATTCAGCTGTAAACTCTTGTCTTGCTAGAATAGTGTTTCCTGAAGAACTCTTTCCACTGCCAGTCTTCCCTATCAGCACAATCCTGAGACTCTCTGGACTCTGCTTCTCTTCTTCATCTGTGAAATAAAAAGACATTTTAAATGCTGAAAACTTGAACAACATAGCTGCAAGATAATAGAGAGCTGTATAAGGACAGATTAAAAACTTGTAAAAAATATGATATAATTTACTTTGCTTAGGACCGGCTATACCCTTTGTTCTCTCGTCCTGTTCAGCCTGTAATGTAGAGATCTGGTTTTGCAGTTTAATGATTTTTTCTACCTGAGCATATGCAAAGGTTTCAGTAGTGTAGCACAATGTTTTGTCTTTACAGTGTCTCATTTCCCCTAAGTGATCCAACACCTCTGGGATCTGCTGTTTGTCTCTGATGTTGAGAACAACATATCTTCCTCCACAGCTCTGACAGAGTTCCTGGATGTCTCTGTTCTCTCTGACAAAGTTAACAACAGCTGGATGTGTAGGATCTGACTCCACAGTGAACAGAATCATGGTGAAGTCATTGACTCCAGAGCTGAATGTGTTCTGGATGGTCTCTAACTCTCCCTTGTCTTCATCAGTGAGGGGACCCACAGGTAGGACCAGGATGAAGGCATGGACACCCTCAGGATCACAGAGGGAGATACACCTGAATGATTCCTCCATCACTGTCTCCTGAGGTTTTCCACACAAGGCAGGCAGCTCCACCAGGGAAACCCAACGTCCACACACCTCTCCCTGATGTTTAACACACTCTGATGAGTTGGAGACTGGATGAAGCTCTGTCTGACCTAAAATGGCCTCAGCTGCTGAAGTCTTCACTGATCCTCTTCTACCAAACAGAACCAGGTTTAGAACTGGTTTGATGGGTTCATGGACAGGCTGAAGAATTTCATAGTTTTTATTTAACGTTTCTTCAATCTTCTCCATTAACAATTCATAGTTATCTTCAAACATGTTGTAGTATCTTCCTCCACAGTCTTTAACAAGTTTATTAAGAGAGAAACGTGTTTCATTCTCCTCGTGTGTGATAATGACCATTGAGTATTTAAAAGCATCTCGATCAAACAAACTCAGGATGAACTTCAGTGTTTCTCTGTTCTCTTCAGTGAAATCAGAAGGTTTCACCAACAGCAGCAAAACATTTGGTCCAGGAGAACAAAGACTCACACAGTTCTTTACTTCTCTTCTCAAGTTCTCCACAGACAGACTGAACATTTCTGGAGTTTTAACTACTGTTAATATGTTTCCTCTCCACTGTCCAAAGGCGGCAACACACTGCTTGGTTTGTGAAGGTTTTTGCAAACCTTGGTTGTTGATGATGAAGTTACCAAGTTTTGTCTTTTTGTCATCACTTTTTCCCAAAAGCACAATTCTGAAAGTAGAATCTGTGATAAAACAGAGACAAAGATACAGTTATCCAAAATAAATTTAATCACATATGGAGAGTTAGTTGTTCGGTGACAGTTTAAGCTTGGATCTCTACCCTCTACATACTTCACAGTTAAAGGTGTTTTTCTAATACAAACCAAAAATCAATATCCTACAGATTACATCCACATGCATTAAATACATTAAAGCAGAACGTATTTTATAGTAGATGTAGTGATTAAGTCATTGTATGGCAGTGGTCAGTGAGATGTCTGAGTGGTGGATGGAAACATATTGTATGTGTTAGCATGTAAGTTCAGTATAATTGTTCAGATATATTTTAAGAAGAAAGAAGAAGACAGTAAAGCAAAGAAGCTAAATGTAACTGTATAAGATAAGAAGGCTTTTCAAAAATATGTTATTCTATTTTAATGATGAAGAATTGTGCATTATGTTCAGGTTCAGTCTGAACAGATCCTACCAAATCTATGGTTGCAAAATTACCATTATGTTGAGTTTACTTACTGGGAGATAAAGTGTTTTTCCCTGTCGGTAATCGCTGTGTAGTGACTCGAATCACATTTAGTCCTGTAATAAGATGAAATAATGTATTAGTAGCTTAATGTTTTGGATTTGTGTGAACAAAGTTTTTGTTTCCTTGTCAGAGTCACTTACCAGCAGCTTTAACTGCCTCCATGACAGACCTCTTCTTTTGTTCTGGCTTTTGATCATCATCTGGTAAAGTAGATGTTGTGTCCATGAATGCTTCATGACAAACATGCTCCCCGTTGTTCTCTTTCACAACTTGACCCAAGCGTGTTACCAGCTCTGAATGTCTAAGATTCTTCTGCCTCAAGTATCTGTATCTACATTTTCTGATCAAGTCTTTTAGTGCTGGGTTTTCCATGTATTCTTCCATCAGATCTGGTCTCTCCTCTCTGGGTGCTGATATTAAAACCAGTGAATGTTCAAATGATTGTTCGCTGTAACTTTCAAGGACTCTGCAGAGTCTCACTTTCTGTTCCTCTGTGAAGTCTTCAGGCTGTAGAACCAACAGGAACACATGAGGTCCAGGATCAGAGTGTCTCACACAGTCTTTTACAAACTCTGTCAGTTTGTCCATGTTGGGAAAGAACAAATCTCCGGTGTTGATAACAGCAATTTTTGTCTTCTTCAGTGTTCCATTCATTCTCCTGAAGGAGATTGGTGCTTCGTCAAAGACATCCTCTAACAGAATGAGGTTTCCCACTTTTTTCCTTTCAGACCAGCTGTTTCCCAGCAGAACAACCCTCAGCTCAGACACTGGAAAAGAAAAAAGTCAACTAGCACCAGTGAAGGTTTGGAAACAACTTCTCATTTAAGGTTTTAGCATTGTTTGTGTTCTATTCTCTACATATTATTTTCTTTCCTACTCTTCTAATAGATACTCAAAACTATGAAATAAAGATAGACAATCTTAGAGAAATATATATGTTGAGATAGGTTGGCACACAGAGCAAAGAAAAAGCAGCCAACACATGCTGTGATGGTTGGAAAACCATTCTATGAAAGGATCCTCATAAAATAAGGCCAACAGTTTTTTATTTTTGATAGTTTTGATGTCAAAGGTTGTTGCAGGTTTTGGATCTCTGGCCTTTGAAAACTAGATGAGACGAATTCATTATACTCCACAATCAAGTGTGGCTGATTCTGTCAGGCAACAGGTGCAACTAAAACATTTAGTATGAAATTTAGTGTTTTTTTATACTTTCAAACTTGCTATGGGTTAAGTTGATATGATGGGAGACACTGCTGACCTGAATGTGACAGCTGTAGAAGTAGTGAAAGATAACAAATGTACTTGAAAATGTACAGGCATCGTAGCAGCAAAACTACATACAAGCAGTGTATAATTTATAGATGTGGGCTGTGTTTTAAATATATGAACCTAACCCTAATCATAACCATTCAGCACAGGATGACAGAGAGTATTGAGAAACTTATCCAAACCAGAAGCCCTGGATCACAAGAGAGGTTCAGCAGCTGCTAAAGGAGAACACCGCCTTTAGGTCTGGTGATAAGGCCATCTACAGTACGGCACGAACCAACCTGAAGAGAGGCACCAGAAAAGCCAAGCGGGACCACAGGAGGAGGATTGAGAAGCACCTGGACACTAACAACAGTAGGCAGGTTTGTCAGGGAGTCCATCACCAACTACAGGACCAGTCATGGAGCTGCTGAAGGTGATGCCTCAATGAAAGAGGAGCTGTACAACTTCTTTGCCCGCTTTGAGGTGGAGCTACCAGTTACACATGCAGCAGCAGCTGCAACAGGTGAGGTGCTCACTCCAGGCCGTCAACCCCAGGAAGGCAGCAGGCCCTGACGACGTTCCTGGATGTGTGCTGAGGAACTGTGCAGAGCAGCTGGCCCAGGTCTTTACAAAGATTTTCAACCTGTCTGCAATCCTCCACCATAGTCCCCTTACCAAAAAAAAACCCCAGTAACCTGCCTGAATGACTATCGGCCAGCAGCGCTCACCCCGGTGCTGATGAAGTGAGAGACTGGTCCGGAGTCATATCATGTCCTTCATCCCTCCCACCTTTGATGCATACCAATTTTCCTACAGGGCTAACAGGTCTACTGAGGATGCTGTCGCTGCTGCTGCTCATCATGCTACCCTGTCCCACCTGGAGCATCAGGTAACACTGGTGATTTTGTTGTGCCTTTGTTTGACATGTGAATCACTTAATGATTGATTGATTGATTAATGCAGAGTAAACAAATAAGGTTACTGATACATTTATTAGGTGTTAGGGCCACTGGTAGTTTGAGGCCGAAAGCAATTGCCAACCTCTGCCAATTTGCTAGGGAAGAATGACGTAAAATCTATCAAGAGACACATGCCAGCCTAGTTAGAAGGTACACCATGAGAAGGTACAGGACTAACAGAAAGTTTACAATGATTTTTCAGAGCGGGTTATTTGTTTGGTCTTATTAATATTCACATTTATTTCAGTTAAACTCACTGTTAGGTGGCAGATATGGATCACTCCTGCTGCGCTTCAGGGGTTGTAAAGTGAAGACTTTAAAGACAAAAATGTATTAGTTTAAACTTGAGATATGACAGTTCCCTCAATATTGACAACCTATCATCAGTCAGACAGGACTCACCTGAATGTGCAGTCGCCATGATGTCACTGCTGGAAACAGCAGAAACTAATTCAAAGACAAACTGCTCAGTTCAACAACCTAAAAGAAAAATGTAATAAACATGAATTGTCTCGCATCTGGAAATTAAAGTTTAGTTAAATCGCAAAATTAATACTTGTAATATTTGTATTTGTCATTTTTGCAGTTTGTAATAATATAAATTATCTATTTGTTACTCCCGATTTTCGGGGGTCACGCATATTAGTTTGGGAAGGAAGGAAGCCTGATCAACCCTCCCCTAACCACTGCAACACCGTCCCAGCAGAATCGCAATGACAATAATGATCATTATTGTTGTTATAAAATATTGTAAAATATAACACCAGTGACAAAATTAATCGGAATATGGTAAGAAATTATTTTAATTGTATTAGTTAAATTAATTCAATTACACTAAATTGTAATTTAAACAATGTGACGCTCCTGGAAATTTTACTTTGTTGATATTGTTTGTATATTTTGCATAAAGTAATTTAGTTTTCATTATTATTAAGTAAATAGCCTATGTAAGATTATATAGGTTATGAGATGTTTAATCAGTCTGTTCAGTCTGCAGCTGTACTGAACAGACTCCGGCCCTGATCAGCATCAACCATCAAACAGTAACGGTCACGTTACATCTGGATCTTCTGCAGCTGCTGCTGAACAAAGTTCACCGTCGTGTGTGTTCGGCTGAAAACACACTCACACGTCAAATGTAGAGAGAAATAAACCGCTAAAATAATAATACATAAATAATTATGTATGAACTGTGTGAGTGTAAAGTCATTTGTACTTTTATTTGTTCAGTAGAGGATCGAACTCTTCCTGTTCCTGTAAAACTGAAGGAATCAGACAGAGCGGATTTATGATGGTGATTTAATATAATCAGTAATTATTGAGACTTTGAGTTTAACATAATCAGATATTTCTCAGAACAGACTGGAACTATTATTATTACTCTGAGTTTGATGTCAGAAAATCACAAACGTGTTTTTAATGAAGACGGTGGATAAACTTCCGCTTCAAACACTGAAACTAGTTTAAGTGGATTAAGTGCAGCGTTTTACCTGATAATGATCGACTATCGATCGGTTCCGATGATCCATCAACCCTATATCCACATTATTTGTCGGTGTTTTAAGGTTTGCTCTCCGAACATCACCTGTTTACTGCATCACATTTGTCCACGCGAATGAAAGTGAAAGGAACCAACAAAGCAGCTGAGGTTCAGGAAACAGATGCACGAAGTCCGTATTCGTATGATGGCAAAAAATTAGAAGTACTTAAATACAAAGTCCATGTTCTAAAACTGAATTACAGTACAAACACACAACAGTAATTTATTTCATGCTTTATATAAACTATATATACTAAGTAAACATATTTAAAATGAATCACAATCTTCTTCCTGTCAATCAATCATTTAATCAATAACTTTAGCTTCACTATAAATATGTTACTTTTCAGAAAATGACTCTTAAATACAGAACATAGTTTAAATCAGCTCAACCGATGTCAGTGTTCAAACGATTCTTATCAACTCACTGGGTTTCTCCACGTACTCTGACTTCCTGCCACCCTCCATAGACATGAATGTTAGGGTAAGAGGAGCCTTCTACACTTCCCATAGCTGTGAGTGTGGTTGGATCCGTTTCTATAAGTCAGTTCTGTGATCAGAGCTTTGTCCTGAAACTGATCTAGATCCAGTATTCTGAATGAATTGGTTTATTTGGCAGCCACACGTTTCCTGGATATTTCTGCTTTGTTCATGATTATGATCAGTTATGACGTGTGACATGTTCCAGGAGACAGAGGTGGTTCATGAGGTGAGAGAGAACTCCTTACCTGAAGATACTTACATTCCTATATAAAAAATGCAACAGTAATTATGTTGTAGTGAATGTAATCATCATGTTGTGATGCAACACGTTCTTTGAATGAACACATGACAAACATGAGCAATACATTTATTAGTGGATGTGGTTGAGGATGGTGGAGACAAGCTGCTGCAGCACAGAGTCCTGTGTGAGGCTGGTCGTGACCAGAACAAACTCAAACCTTTCACCAGTGTTTTTAAATCACCGTCACTCTTTCACTGTTAACGTGAACAAAAAAACGGTTTCTGAAAGTGGAGATTCTGCTTCTCATTATGTAACACAAAGCCTGTGTTCACAGCTGTGAAAACCAAAGGAAGATGCTCACGTTCACACACTTGTTGCTGTTATAGTTGAACCTTCTGTCCTTTATTTACATTGACATTCTGTCTTGTTCAGTGATAATGTGTAAAATTTCAGTTTTTTGTTTGTCTGTTATTAAAGCTTGTTATAACACTTAGATCACACAGTCACCAAAGCAGCTATCAGATGATGAAAGAAGTCGTCTTGAAAAAGGGACACAAGCACAAACTCACAGCACATTTTAGGACATTTTTACAGCTAAAACAAAATGATTTCAGAAAGTCAAGCGAGTAGATCAGGAGATGATACAGTTCTTTTTCCACTCGTTTCTCTCTTCTTCGTGTTTTTTCTTTAACTCGTCCATTTCTTTTCTGTGACGTTCTTCCTGATCTAACAGATCATCCCTCACTCTCCCCTCAGCTTCTTGCTTCAGCTGCAGGTTTTCTGTGTAAATCTGTTTGAACTCATTGAAATCTTCAGCGTGTTTTCTGGCCTCCTCTTCATATCTCTTCTTCACGTCCTCCAGTTTCTTCTTATAGTTTTCCTCTAACTCTTGTTTCTCCATCTCCTCCGCTTCTCTTCTGACTCGATCTTGTTCTTTTCTTTTCTTTTCATATTTCTCTCTCTCCTGCTCGTATTCTTCTTGGAGCTTCTTCAGTCGTTCTCTCTCCTCCTGACGTCTCTGTTCATTTTCTCGATGTCGTTTCTCCCACCACTCGTCTCTTTCCTTCTCCCAGGCCTCTCGCTTCTTTCTCATCTCTTCTCGACACTGCTCCAGCTCTCTCTCAATCGTTTCTTTTTCCTTTGATTGTAACTTTATTTTTTTCTCTAGCTCTTCAAGTTTTTCTTCCCACTCCTGTTCTTGAATTTCATCCTGTCGTTTCTTCCTCTTCTCCTCTTCTTCTCTCTTTTCCTGTTCTTTCTTTCTCTCCTCACGTTCCAGGTTCATACGTTCCTTCATTTCTTCAAGTTGTTTTTCTTTCTGTCTTCTCTCTTCTTCAGCTCTTGTTCTCTCTTCTTCCATTCTTCTTTTCATCACTTCCCTTTCCTTCTCAAGTTTTACTCTGAGTTTGTTTTCTTTCCTCTTTCTTTCCTCCTCTCTGACTCGATCTTCTTCTTTTCTCTTGTTCTCATATTTCTCTCTCTTCTGTTCATATTCTTCTTGGAGCATCTTTAATCTTGTTTCCTCTTCCTGTCGTCTCTGTTCATCTTCTCGACTTTGTTTCTTACACCATTCTTTTCGTTCTTTCTCCCAGGCTTCTCGTTTTTCCTTCATCTCTTCTCTACTCTCCTTCAGCTTTCTGTCAATAGTTTCTTTTATTTCTGATTCTGACTTAATTTTTTCCTCCAAAACTTCCAGTTTTTGTTCCCACTCCTGTCTTTTAAGTTTTTCCTGCTCTTCTCTCTTCCTGTCTTCTTCTTCTCTTTTCTCTTGTTCTTTCTTTCTCTGTTCACGCTCCTTGTTGATGTTTTCCTCCATTTCTTTAAGTTGTTCATCTCTCAGTTTTTTCTCCTTTTCAGTTTCTGCTCTCTGTTCTTCCATTCTTCTTTTCATTTCTTCCTTTTCTTCCTCATGTTTTCTCTCCAGTTCCTCTTTCTTTCCCTTCATCTCTTCTTCTTTCTCCTTCAGGATTTTCTCCATTTCTTTCTTAATTGCTGCTTCAGGTTCCTGCAGCATCTTATTAGTGAAGAAGTCGCCTCCATTTTCTTTCACCATGGTGTCGATCTTTTTTATCAGTTCACTGACTTGTTCACGGTTTTGTTTATCACGGTTATTAAACACATGGTATCTTCCTCCACAGTCCCTGATCAACTTCTTCAAAGAATCATCACAATAATTTTTAATGTACTCATCAACAGACAGATCATCATGTTCTAGTAAATCTCCTCTGGTGAAAAGAATGATGGTGAAATCTTCAGAATTCTTTCCAAAGCCTTTGTTCATATGTTTTAATGTCTCCTTCTCTTCTTGTGTGAATCGACCAAGCTTTAACACCAGCAGGAAGACATGTGGTCCTGGAGCCAGAAGACTGATACTTTTCACCATCTCATCATGAACCTGTTGATGTGTCAGACTAGTATCAAACAGACCAGGAGTGTCGACCACAACAACCGGACGACCGTCAACTTCACCCTGTTCTTTCTGACATTGTTTAGTGACTGATGTTAGAGTTGATTCAGCTTTAAACACTTTCCTTCCTAGAATAGTGTTTCCTGAAGAACTCTTTCCACTGCCAGTCTTCCCAAACAGCACAATCCTCAGAGTCTCTGGACTCTGTTTCTCTTCATCACCTGTGAAATAATATTGTTTGCATTTGTTAATAGTTGTTTAAGTATAAATTCATCTTTATAACAGGAAAACATGACAGAATATAGAAAATGTAAAGTTCTAGTGTTCCTACCAGAAACAGTGTTCCTTGTTTTCAGATCATCAAGCTCAGTCTGTAGCTTGCTAATGTTTTTCTGTAGTTGTGAGATCGTATCCTGTTGAATATATACAAATGTCTGAGTTGTGTAGGAGCACGGTTTGTTCTTGTCAGTTCTCATCTCTACCACAGCATCTACCAGCTCTGGGATCTTCTGTTTGTCTCTGATGTTGAGAACAACATATCTTCCTCCACAGCTCTGACAGAGCTCCTGGATGTCTCTGTTCTCTCTGACAAAGTTAACAACAGCTGGATCTGTAGGATCTGACTCCACAGTGAACAGAATCATGGTGAAGTCATTGACTCCAGAGCTGAATGTGTTCTGGATGGTCTCTAACTCTCCCTTGTCTTCATCAGTGAGGGGACCCACAGGTAGGACCAGGATGAAGGCATGGACACCCTCAGGATCACAGAGGGAGATACACCTGAATGATTCCTCCATCACTGTCTCCTGAGGTTTTCCACACAAGGCAGGCAGCTCCACCAGGGAAACCCAACGTCCACACACCTCTCCCTGATGTTTAACACACTCTGATGAGTTGGAGACTGAATGAAGCTCTGTCTGACCTAAAATGGACTCAACTGCTGAAGTCTTCCCTGATCCTCTTCTACCAAATAGAACCAGGTTTAAAACTGGTTTAAAGTGTTTATCACATCTCAAATACTCTCCGCGGTTCTCTTTTACAATTTGACCCAAATGTTTTAACAGCTCTGAACGTTCCAGGTTTTCTATCTTCAGGTGTCGACACATCCTGATCAGGTCTTGTAATGCTGGATGCTGTGTATACGTTTCTTTGACACCTGAACTCTTCTCTCTGGGTGTTGATATGAGTATCAACGAATGATCAAATGACTTGTCACTTAGTAGATGAAGTAAGGTGGAGAGTCTTATTTTATGTTCCTCAGTGAAGTCGTCAGGCTGTAGAACCAGCAGGAACACATGAGGTCCTGGAGCAGAGAGTCTAACAAGGTTTTTAACATGTTCTGTTAGGTCTTCTAGAGAGACGCTGGGATGCAGCAGATCAGGAGTGTTAATCAGAACTATTTCGTTCTCCTTCATGCGTCCTCTGACTGTCAGACATTGGTCTGGTTCCTCAGTGTAGAACACGTTCTCTCCCAGTATGAGGTTCCCCACTTTTCTCCTCTCAGACCAGCTGTTCCCCAGCAGAACAACCCTCAGCTCAGACACTGTGGAAAACAAGAATAAAAAAAAAGAAACTAAATGTTTGGATTTAACCATATATAGTTTAACTATGTGTATGAATCTTAGTTCTAAACTTTGTTAATTTGCATTTACCATTTTAAATCCTTTAAGCTCAGATATTCGGTTGTTTCATGTTTCGCAGTCTCTCTCTCTCTTAAATTTTCTTTAAAATGTTTTTATTTCTTCTGTATTTTTCAGTAACTAGTTTAGTTAATTAAGTTCTTCCATCTTGAATCATGTTCTCGAAACCCTGTTCTTGGAAGCAGCCCCATCACCATGGAGCGGGCTATGTGTACTCGCGGGATCAGCTGATCGCACTGAGTACAGCCAACATTAAGAATCTAACTTTGGCAAGAACTTTAAACATCCTCGATGAAATGAGGAGGAGGACAGCGAGGGGACGTAGAGGTGGCAGGAAACAGCGTGGAGGAAATAAGAACGAAGACGAGAGATGAGCAGGGAGAAAGTGAGAAGATTCTCCCGTCCCTGATTATGGGCAACGTGAGCTCACTGGACAATAAGATGGACGAACTGACAGCTCTGGTTAAGATGGAGAACATCTTCACTGAGAGTAGTGTCTTATGTTTCACAGAAACGTGGCTTCACTAAGGAATTCCAGACTCCAGCATGAACATTGATGGTTTCAGCTCTGTGCGGGCGGACAGGAGGAGGAAGAGGAGCGGTAAGAGGAAAGGAGGGGGGCTCACAGTTTATGTCAACAACAGGTGGTGTCATCCTAATAACCTTTCTGTGAGGGAGCGTGTCTGTAGCCCTGATATTGAACTGTTGGCTGTGGGACTCCGTCCATATTATTTGCCCAGAGAGTTTTCTCATGTCATATTAATCGCCGTCTACATTCCTCCATCTGCTAACGCTGCTGCTGCGTGTGACGTCATACACACGGTCACCTCCACTCTGCAGACCAGACACCATGACGCCCTCACGCCAACCTCAATAAAACACATTCAGCCAGTTTGTGAGCTGTCCCACCGGGGGGAGAAGACACTGGACTTAATGTATGCTAATGTAAACGGGTTCTGGAGTCCCTGCATCCTCTGCCAAGTAAAGTAAAAGAAGCCTACAGCTTCACTGCCCTCCTGCCCCAGGGCAAGTCTGATCACAACCTGGTTCACCTCCTACCTCAGTACACATCTTTCGTCAGCGGCAGACTGCCACCACTAAAACAGTAAAGACGTGGACAGGGGGGGCTAACGAAGCCCTGCAGACTTTGAAGTCACAGACTGGAAAACCCTCTGTGAGCCTCATGGTGACGACATTGATGGACTGACTGCATCACAGACTACATTAAATTCTGTGTTGATACCCATGAACCCACAAAAACTATTCACTGCTTCCCCAGCAACAAGCCCTGGGTCACCAAGGATATCAAATCTATCCTGAACGAGAAGAAGTAGGCCTTCAGGTCTGGTGACAGGGAGGCAGTGAAGAGGGTCCAGAGGGTTCTGACTGTCAGGATCAGGGAGGGAGAGGAGGCCTCCAGCAGCAGAACACCAGGGAGGCATTGAGGGGCATAAGGACCATCACTGGCTAAGACCAGCAGCCAGGGGACTGAGGGGACCGTGGATTGGGCCAATGAACTTTGAATTAAAGTTCCAGGGCGGGTCTCAAACCCACCTGCACCTCAGCTACACAACAGAAACCTCTGTACCTCCCCCACACAACTCAGTTTTCCCCAGAGGACCCAGAGGACCTTCTCAGCAGAGAGAGAACTGAACAGGTTTCACCCCACAAAAGCTGCGGGACCTGATGGAGTCAGCACCAGGGTGCTGAAAGCCTGTGCTCCTCAGCTATGTGGTCCTGTCTGATTCCTGTGAATAAGAAGTCATCTCCCAGTGTTAAATGACTACAGACCAGTGGCTCTGACCTGACACATCATGAAGGCTTTTAAGAGACTGGTCCTGGACTCCCTGGGACCTCTGTTCAAACCTTCACTTGACCCCCTCCAGTTTGCCTACCAACCCCAACTTGGAGTGGATGATGCAATCATCCATCTGCTCCATCGTACCTACACCCACATGCACAAACCTGGGAGCTCAGTGAGGATTATGTTTTTTGAATTCTCCAGTGCATTTAACAACATCCAGCCTGCACTGCTGGGAGAGACATTAAAAAACATGCTGGTTGACCCTCCCCTGATTTCCTGGATCATGGACTACCTCACTGGCCGCCCCCAGTACATCCTCCTGCAGAACTGTGTGTCTTACACTGTGGTCTGCAGCAGAGATGCTCCACAGGGGACGGTTCTGTCTCCGTTCCTCTTCACCCTGTACACCTCAGACTTCAGGTACAACTCAGAGTTTTGCTGCCTTCAGACGTTCTGTGATGCCTCTGCGGTTGTAGGATGTATTCAGGGTGGAGACACCACAGAGTACCAGGGTGTGGTGGACAACTTTGTGGACTGTTGTGAGCAAAACCATCTCCAGTTTAACAGCAGCAAAACAGAGGAGCTGGTGGTGGACTTCAGGAAATCTGGGGGTCCTGTCACACCTCTCTCTGTATGGGGGGAGGAGGTAGAGGTTGTGTCGAAGTATAAGTACTTGGGCGTGTACTTAGACAATAAACTTGACTGGTCAACTCACACAACCATTCTGTATAAAAAAACCCAAAGTCAATTGAGGCTCAGGTCCTTTAACGTCTGCAGCACCATGCTGTCTATGTCTGTGAAGATTCTCAGTCATCCAGGTAAAGTTGTCTGAAGATTGAGTCATGGCAACTGGACTTCTTTCTTC
>JAUYWH010000030.1:0-15171 GCA_034779795.1 Ctenopoma multispine
TCTGGGCTTCCCTGCTTAGGCTGCTGCCCCCGCGACCCGACTTCGGATAAGCGGTTGATGATGGATGGATGGATGGAAATACGTACATTGTTAGAAAATAGTATAAATAGCTACAGTATATGTTTTGGAGCAAGGCTTGTTCATCTAACCAATCAGAGAATAGGAAATATGTTTACTGCATTAGTTTCTCGATATTGTAATTTGAACTACTTGAGGCGTTGTACACAACATGATGGAGTGAGCAGTGTGAACAGAGAAGCACTGCTGTAGGGCAGTTTGAGCAGAACAAGTATGATTAAGAGTCTCATGCTACATAGATGTTGTTCATGTATGTGTCACTGTCCTGGTACAAAAGATAAAACTGTAAACATGTTCACAGTTAAAGGAGCTTGTTTCAGACCAGATCAGACCAGTATCAGTCTGTTAAAACTGGATTTAAAAAGAGAAATTGTTAGACATAATGTAGTGAACTTATGTTAACCGTTTTACCTTATGTTTAGTGATTCTATGTTAACCTTTTCACCATGTAGAGGTATATCTTTTCTTGTTGTCCTCCCTTAAGTTGTGGAGTTATAGCCCCTGTGTGGAGTGTCTATATCACCTTTAACCCCATTTCATAGTTCAGAGCCTTGTCAAGGTTGTTTTATGGGTTTATGGGTTGCATGTGGAGAGACTGGGAATCCTTGCTATCTTGTTTTCACTATAAAAGACTGAGTGACTTTTCTGCCTGTGAGCAGAACCTGACAGACCTTGATGCTGTAAGTTTGTGTGCTCCCATGCCAGCAAGAATAAATGAACAACTTTAGACTCAGATGATCATCTCCAGTCAATTTATTTAAGTATCAGAGAATTTTCTTAACCGTTCCTGTTTCTCTGAGTCCACCAGGATGTACCTGCAGGTTTTATGACATCATGACTTGTTTCAGCCAATCACAGTCCAGTATGAAACTGTGATGTGCAAACATGAAGCCTCCAGGTCACAAACACAGAGAACAGTGGTTTCCTGTAGTTTTTCTGCATTAGACACAAAAACAGAAAATAGTTGTGTGTTAAAACATCTGGAGCAGATGTTTAGATTTATTTTTAATGCATTCTACATATTTCCAACATGCTGTTTATTCTGCTCAAATGTTGAATAAAATTTGTGCATCTGTCGTCTGAACTTTAGCTGCAGCAGTTAAAGACAGAAACATCAGAATGTGGTGATATTTGTTCCCATCAGGTCTCAGTTCTTCACTAAAACCTCTTTTGTTGTCTCCAGTTTTGCTCTGGTGCTCAGCCTGTGATGAGAGTGTTTGAGACCGTCCTGTACAAACAGGAAGTTGTGTACACGGTGCTGGTCCACAGCCCGGACAGTGAGGAGGAGTTCTCAAAGTACCCTCTGCTGACTGACGACCCAAATGCTGTGTGTGCTTTTAAAGACGGTCACTTCATCTGGAGACCTGAGGCCATGTGTGAGACTCACGGGTAAGAATGAAAACAACAAAATGTTTATTGTCATTTTGTTAATTTAACTTGCTCACAGGAGTTGAAGACTTAGTAGAATCATTTTCCTGAAGCTTTTATTTATAGAAAGGATTTTCTTAATTTATTTCATCATTGATGACATAAAAAAACAAAATGTAAAATGTGAAACATCAGAACCTTAATTATCTTTCTAAAGTATTATTGTGTGATTTTAACGCCTGCAGACCTTCAGACCTGTAGGCTTCTGAGTCCTGTGCTAATAAAATGTTTTAAGACCCTTTATTTAAATCAGAAGCTGAGCCACTCATGGAAGCTCTTCAGTTTGCTTAAAAATAAAGGACGCCGCACGGAGAGCGCTGTGTCCTCATTTTACAGTCGCATAACATGCAAGTGAATCCAATGGCTATAATCCTGTGTGTGTTCACCTGTATGGTTTACATGGTAGAGCAATGAATGACATTTCTGTCCACCAGCTAAATGATTCATTGATGGCAGTTCTGGTGCCAGTTTTGGCATTGTTGGTTGATGTGGGTTGTGTCTGCCTCCCATTCTGCGTCTTCCCATCATACCAGTTGTCATTGTGGTGGATAACTCTATGGCACTCATTGCATAGGTCTGGTTGGACGTTGACCATATGCATCTTGCGTGTTGCATCCTCCAGGGCGATTTCTTCTCATGGACCCCTGGTCAGGTCTAGGGTCCATGAGTACATGGATGACAGGCATTGCTCATGTTAACGTTCAGGCCCTTTGTTTATTCTGCTCTTCCTGCTCTCTCTTTCTTTTCTGTACAGTTCAGCATGGTGTACAACATATTCAGGTCAATACATTTTCATCTCAACACTTGCTGTGCCAGGCTGTTCTCGACCATCATCTTAAGCAGGCTTCTTGTTAGGTTGTTAACATTCAATGCATTCCTCAATTTAGCTTTTTCACTCTCCTACACCTCTGAGTTGCTCAAGCCTCTACCATCTTTCCATCTCCTCAAAAGGAGTGGCAGTGCTCACCAGCCTTATGTCCTTTTTTCTCCTTTCCCAATTTAATGAGGATTTTTTCAGCATCTGTGCTCTGTGGCTCTTTCCTCATCCCTTCTTGAATGTGTTTTTCTTTTCCTTCTGATGGCAGCGAGGGTAGCTCTTTAGCTTTGCTGTTGGATTCTTTCTTCTTTAGGTGTTTGAGAGTAACTGTCCATGTTTGTTTCTGTTGTGTCAGTGCACTCCAATCACTCCTTCCAACTGGGGGTGTAACGCTACTTTGAAAGAGTTTGTGTTTTTTATTCTTGGTTCAAAGAGAATCTGAGCATGATATGGAGGAGGTTTCTCAAAGGTAAATGCTTCTTCATAATTCAGTTTTTATTTACAATTGTTTTAAATGTTTCCACTCCTCTTTCTTTTAGTTTTTTATTTCTTCTCTAAATTTGTCATTGTTGTTCTGAAGTTGCTACTTGCCTGATTATTCTCGCATTCTTTAGCTCTTGTGTTTGCATTTTTGTTTGAGGCCTTGTGATGTATAATAATTATCTCCACTTCTCCACAACAGGCAGCATTGAAGATGTTCTTTTTTAGGCCATTGTTAGCCTCCTAAGTTTCTGTTATTTAATTTAATATATTTTAGAATCTAGTTGTATACACTATGGATTGTGCTTGGCAACCAGGTCCATAGTAGAGACTCCTACCTATTGTTTTCTCCTCTATCTGACAAGCTTATTTATTAATAACAGCACTAATGTCCTTAGCAGCTTTGATAGCCTTCACTTAAATCCTGCTGTTGCCCTTAAAATCTAAAAACCTGTAAATTCTCTATTTTTTCTGATTTAACCTAGCACAGGTATTTCAAACAAACGTGACAATGTACAGGCAGAAATGACATAAGAGAAATTACATGAGGCTGTTTAGTTTAATAAAAGAACAAAGGTACAGACCTGTGGTTACACACAGGTTGTTCTAGACTCTGAAACTCTGAGACAATAAACTAGATGGACGTTAATGTCCTGGCAAATAGGGAATTTGATTACATTCATGTTTAAGTTGAGATTTATAAGACATATTTAACAGCTACTGTAGAAAAGGAATACTGCTGTGAAAAAACCATCTTATTTGTTTTAACTGTTTGAAGACTAAATACTATTGCATTTTTGTCCACATAGCAGTACTTTTTAAATAAAAGAAAAAAATAAAACTACTTTGAATTATTATTACATTTTGCCCTTAACACTGTGATTAATCTCAAAAAAATAATGCAAGTAAATGAAGTGCAACATTTCACACTTCAGTTCAGTACGCTATAGCCTTATAGTGGTTTCTATATATTATATATATATATATATATATATATATATATATAGTAGCTCACGCGTGCATGCTACTATACGCTATTAAGTGTGTGTGTGTGTTCAGACTGTCAGCTCTGTACGTCAATCAACCAGCGATTTCTTTCAACAGCCCACGATCTACCTCCACTATCTTTGCGATCAATTGACGTATTGGGCACCCCTGACTTAGAGTCACCAATAAATCAACATAAACATACATGTCCTTGGATGGTGGGAGGAAACCAGAGTACACAGATTAAACCCACACTGACTTGAGGAGAACGTGTAAACCCCACACAGAAAGGCCCAAAAAGTTATTTTAAAAAATCACAACATAGTTTGTGAATGAAATAAAACATGTAATAAAAGCCATCGTAACCAACAAGTTTATTCAGACATGACTTGATTGTCAATATAAAGAGAACAAGGTTAAAAGTTCATTTAAATGATTTAATAACTTAAACTTTAAGGTTACTGCAAACAGTAAAGTAATATTTTTCGTGTGTCACAACATGAACTTCATTCTAATCTTTTATCCTCATCTACAGTAACTGTAAGCTCTGTAATGCTACAGGTTTTGTAGTTTAACAGTTTTTTTTCTGTTTATTGTTTCTGTCAGATATGAGTTGATCCAGAGACGTGATGAAAAGCAGATGGAAGTTATGAAGCTGTTTGGGTATGGCCGCCAGTTTTATGTTTGGGATCATTTTGCTGTGGCCCTGCATGTGGATGGAAGAAAGGTAACTTTGTTGGTTCTTGATTGATTTTCCCTCTTTGCAGACAGATACATTTCTCCCTGTTTAGTCTTTTCAGTTTGATGGTGAAAAATAAAAAACTAAATTACTGGAGAGAGCAGATAAATATATAGTGGACTAAGAACATTTGTTGTTCTGTAATTAAAACACCATCATACACTTGGTGTGACATACGTACGTGAGAATTCTAACTTGTGTTTAGGATCTGAATAAACTGCCAGACACAAGATATCAGAAGAAAAGGTTTCTGTAATGAATAATAAGGTAAGTAGATATGTCACAGTCACGTTTAGGTTGTCAGAAGTCTTGGAGCCGGCAGAGATTTCTCAAAGGAGTTTGAGTTGTGTTATAAAGGAGTAAAGGAGATCCAGCAGCGGGAGGCTGAAATAGAGTCGGCAGACAGATGATTCACTGAGACTGGGAGGAGGAGAGGAGATAGAGCATGAGCATAGGTCTGTGCAAGTAGAAATACAAAGAGGCAATAAACCAGAAAAAACGGGCAGAACCTCAAAGGCATCATGACACTTGATACTGATAAAGCCTGATCCTGGTTTTTATGTCTGTTGAGCAGCTTCACCAAATATAGATCTCTGGAAACCATTTTTAACCTGACATTGATATTTTTCTGTTTCAGGTGCTGAAGTTTGATGTTAATCAACTGAGAGAGAATCTCAAGTTTTGTGATATGGGGCAACCTACAATCACACCTCCTTACACATTTTATACTTTCCCAGAAGCTGAAAAAGTTGTGAAACAGTTGTGGCCCAAATATCCTGGATCACTGAAGAAGTAAATGTTGCTTAAACATTTATTATCAGGTATTAGAACTTCAAACATCTTAACAAATGTGATGTCACTTTGTTTCTCTATCTTTAGTTATGAAATACAAAGTGTGGAAAAGTAAAAAGATGGTTTATTATTAATGTTATCTAATGAGTGTCTACTACAGAGCTTCACTTTAAAAATGTAATATTCATTTTTTAAAATTAAATGTGTTATTGGAAAACACAACTGCTTAATTATGTTACATGGCGCCCACGGTGGCTGACGTGTTTCCTACGCTTCCTGGAACTTGGAAATTTGCATTCTGGACACTCTAATCATGCTGAAGTCACTGAAGTGATGGGAGTAATGTAGTAATAAGAATTTCATGACATAGTGTAACGGCTGTTTACTATGTTTATGACAATAAAGCTTCTGATTCTGATTCTGACTTTAATTCTCAAATCAGTTAAATTTGGTGGGAGCAATGTAATGGCCAGGGGCTCCAGGTAAAAGGGATTGTGAAGAAAGAATGCAACAGAGGTCAACCTGACCCAGTCCCGATTCAGATAAATCCATTTTCTACAAAAGAGTCCCGACCCGACATGTACCTGAACACAGTCAGACTCGACCCAAGTATAATTAGACCCGATCCATCCATCATTTATATTTAACCTGTCACACCACAAGTTAAATCAGCTTCTGCAACAAAAGGGTAAAGTTGCAGTTTTCCTCTGTCAGCAAAAATTTGCCTTTTCACCTGAAGATTTCTTTGATTTAATGATGTAACAAAGGCCATTCAATTATCATTGAGAAGTTAATAATGGATGGCTGAAATACATATGTGGTCATTTATTGCCATTTATACACATATACATCAACTACCAGTCAAACGTTTGGGCACATATGAATCACCATGTCTTCAGCTGTGTTCAAGTGATTACTGAAGATCATTGAAACATATTTTCTAATGATCACTTATCCTTTGAACATTAATAAGCTTGCGTTAGCAAACACAAATTGGAAGATGGGACTACTGTTTGCTGACAATAGGCCTCTGTATCTTTATGAAAACCTTTAAATACACTTCTTACATCTTACACTTACATCTAAAAGACAGAGGCCACTCTTTTGATGACCAGGACGTCAAAATCTTAGACTGTGAGGTCGACTGGTTCAAACAAGGTGTGAGAAAAGCAGTTTACTGGAAGATTGAACGACCGTTGTTAAACAGAGGAGGTGTCCTTAAACCCACTTACAATGCAGTTCTTTCAACTGTACCCAGGAGGTTAGGAGGTCGTTCACACTCTGGCTCAGGTGGTCACAATAGCATACGTGAAAGTCAGGGGGAAGGACAACCCACAGGTGACCACCAAGTATTACCTTGAGGCTTGTGTCTCCTTGTAAGTCGCTTTGGATAAAAGCTTCTGCCAAATGAAGTAAAGTAAAGTAAAGTAAAGGATTCCACAGGGTTTATAAACCTGCTGCTCCTACCACTCAGTCAGACTTGAGAAAGTCCTCTGGAATGGAGGGTGAAACGTAGTCAAGGAACTAAAACAAGTCCAGTTAATATTGAAAAAAACGTTTTTGAGATAAGCATAACCTGGATGGCTGAGAACCTTCACACAGTTCATCACTACAAGTTCTGATAAATGTCTTAAGGAAATCCAGAATCTGACTCTCTTCTCTTCTGTTGAGAGTTTGATGTTGGTATTAAGTATTTCCAGGAGTGTTCCTAACAGTTCATCCTCCTTGATTTCGCAGTGAAGGCAGTGAGAGACAAAGGGCTTGGCCAACGTCACTGAAAAGTACTGTGTCATGTTGTAGCCAAGCACCATCACTTCAGCTACAGTCTCCCGTTCATCTTTCATGTCATGTCTGACCTTTGGCACAGTGTAAGTGCATTCCCAGTTGTGCACTTCAGAAAAAATGTCTCTCAGTACTTACTCAAGGCATCACGTAAGACCCCACCACAGTGGCAATTTTCATGTCACTCATACAGTATGTAAGTATGTGTGCACTCAATATCCATGTCACACCCAATAAATAATGAACAATACCCTTAAAGCTGTAACGATCTGTGGTAATGAGAGGACCTGATTAAACAGCCAGACACAGAGATATATGGATAAAAGAGTTTCAATGAACTGTTTAAGGTTAACGGAGTAGAGGGCGGAGATGTTCAGGGCCCAGTTGTAGGGTGTGACGGTGTGGACAGGTTCTGGGAAGGGTATACAGAGTGAGTGATTTAATCTTAAAAGGCAGGTTATTCTATGTAATCAAGCCAGACTATCTTGGTTATGCTATAGGGAGAGGGAGTCTGCTTAGTTGAATTTCTGAATCAGTGCAGCCTCCACATCTAATTCATCGTGCTCCTCTAGTTTTTCATTTGCCCGATGGAAGAAACGGTCAGCTGCATGGAAATCTCTATGTGCTGAGAGGATGTCCATCCCTCCGTTCTGTAGGTATTTTTATAGTAGTGAGGTGATCTCACATATCAAGAGAAATATCGGAGTAAGCCGTCTTGATATCCTCTGGCTTTGTGAGTGTCTTCAGGCTCATTATGGCAGAGAGTGTGGACACCACTTCAACATAAAGGCCACCATGAGGTCTGCCACAGTTTCCAAAAACTTTCCTTAAAGCAGAGAAACCTCTGTATTGACCGTGGATATTAGTCACAAAAGACTGTCCTGTAGTTGTGCTGCATTGTACAACTGCAAACAGGCTTTCATGGACTGCATCAGTGACATACTTCAAAATCACAGAACACTGATCTTTTCCTGTAATATCATGAGTAGTTTCAAGCTGCACAGAAAACATCCCTGCTTTCTTGATGTCTGCAGAGATGCTCTTTTCAATTAAATGCTTGATAGCATCAATTACTGCATTCACTCATTCATTCAAAACTGTTGTTGTCCAAGCTGTATGTAGCTTCATTGTGTTCTGACCTGTAGCTTAAGCCTCTCTTCCCGATGACTTTCACAACCTCCACTACATGTGCCAACACCTGACGTCTCTTCTTAACCTGCTCACGGTGTCCTGCCAGCTGTTTTTCCTCAAGGAGGGAGTTCCAGCCTCTTTGTGTAATGAGGGCGGCTCCCTGTGACTCCTCCACTCCTATTTCAACTGTCTGGCTTGAGTAAACACAGAGAGAGATAGAGGCAGGAATGTCAATTTGATTAATGTTATTTCTCTGGTTACCTATTCATGATAAACCATCCATTTCAGCAAAGTAAAGTTTTACTAATATTACATGATAATAATAGCTGTGAGCTGTAACACCTGCACACTGTAACTTTATGGCTAAAATAGCACTAAGTTGGTAAATAATGACATATAACTCTATAGGCTAATATTATTATGCATGTTTTAAGTCAACTGAATAAAATTCAATGTTATTTCAATTCTTGCAATAATTTCACGTTATTTGTCAGTCAGACTTTCTAACGACCTAACGTGCTGCAGTATGTTCAAAGGTCTGAGCAAAACTAACAAGCAAAAGTGTCCAACAGCTGAGCCAGGTGGGGACTTCACATACTTCTTTCACCTAAATGTTTTATATGACTCAAAGGGAGCTTTTTTCTGTTTTTATTAGTTTGACCCATACGGAGCTGCTGGAAATTTTTGAAACTGTCCGGCAGAGCCCCCTGCTGCAGACGGCAGACGATCACTTTGTGACACGACACCGGGAAACTCAAACAGAAACTCACTGCTGAGCTTGTGTTTTGTTTGCAGTGAGTCAGCGGAGACATTTTTTTTATCACAGAGAAAACTAATTCAGAAGCTAAATACTGAACCGTTTAACAGAAGAACCCCACAGGAAAAGATTCTGAGCAGCTGGACATCAAACACAGACAGAGGAGAAACTACACTCGGTGTTTGTCCAGAAACCGGTCTGAGAAGAAGTCCTGACTAACTGTCTGTCCTGAGACCGGAGCTTTGGTTTGTTTCTCCTCTGTCAGCTGTCAGGAACAGAACGAGTCTGGATTCAGACAGGTAAAACACATTTAATACATTTTCCTGATAAAGAGAGAAAACATCAACAATGCTATGTGTCATGTTATGTTCAGCAATGTACACAGCTTAATGAGATCTACAGGATAGAACATAATGAGAATAATAATGGATATAATTAATTATATTAACAATTAGAATTAATTAATAGTAATGAGATGACTTAACTCGGAGGGAGACAAAAACCCACACAGCATAACAGTCTGTATTAATGTCTGTGGTGTGTTTGAGCTCGTGTTGTGTGGTCATGATGAAGGTGAAAACTCAGAAAAGCATTTTACTGTGTTTAAACAGACATCTGAGACAGAAAGACCTCTTTGACTGCATGTTCTCAGTTAAAGGAGAGACGGGCAAAATGTGAAGTGCATCTGAAAACTGACCTTCAAAAGTGCCCCACCCGCCCAAAATAATTTCACCAGCTGCCACTGGTTTCATATTTGCCTTGTCAGAAACTGTAATTGTGCAGTATTGGCCAGGGTGCCCTTGAAAAAGAGGTTATTAACACAACTCTCTTTGGAAATAAAAGAAAAAACTAACATAACTGAAAACAGTTAATGTCCTAGTGATGTCAGGGCACAGTTTCATTTCCAGTAAGGATCATCTGTTGAAGGACAGAGGACGGGTGTTTTGAGTTTATCTTATTCTCATAAATTTGGCTTTGTATTGCTTTAAATGTGTTTTTTTATTTTCTTAAATATTTATCCCGTTTACCTGTGTTGCTACTGCAACAAACTTGCTACTGAAGTTCATCATTGTTCACAGATCATACACAAACTAACAAAATAAAAATACCTCACAAGTCATGGAAAAGTGCAGGAATGTCATTGTTGTGGTGATTTTTAGGCCATTAGATCAGAGTTCTCCACTAAAACCTCTTTATTGTCTCCAGTTTTGCCCCCGTTCTCAGCCTATGATGCGGGTGTTCGAGACCGTCCTGTACAAACAGGAAGTGATGTACTCTGTGCTGGTCCACAGCCCGGACAGTGAGGAAGAGTTCTCAGAGGTCTTGTATGATCATAATATAATCAAAATGTCAGGCTGCTGAAAAGTATCCAGGATAAGGTGAAAGAGGAAACCCCTGAGCTGGATGTAATTTTCCTGCACTGTATAATCCAACAGTTATCCCTGTGTAAGGCTGTGTTGCAGCTTCATCATATAGTGAAGCTGGTCGTAAAAATTGACATAAGAATATAATAAAAAAAGAAACTGTAGGACTAAATTATTAATTCAAGCTAAAATGCAAGCAAGAAATTATGTTCCAAAGGAACAGCAGCACCGACATCACTGGGTAGAGTGGATATGAATACAGTCCTGATACAGTATGAACAGGATGTGAATGTTGCAGTAAGTGTACGTGCAATGATGAAACAATGACCAATGTTAGTCGTTCAGATGTGTGAGAACAGGACCAACAGTGTGTGTTGGGTCAGAGTGTGAGGTGTGGTGGCATGTCCTGGTTCAGACGCCTTATGGCCTGAAGATAGAAGCCCCTCCTGAGTCTCTCAGTCCTGGCCACCATGCTTCTCTTGGTAGCTCTGATCCTTTATCTCTTGTTGTAAATGTCCTGCAGAGATGGGAGAGCTGACCTGCAGGAGCGTTCGGGTGCATGGATCAGTCTCTGTAGGGCTTTGTGATCCTGAACCCAGATGTTACCAATGTTCTGTGTTAAGATGCTCTCCACAGCGCCAGAGTAGAAAGTCTTTAGGATCACAGAGGAGACTCCAAACTTCCTCAACTGTCTAAGATGGTGCAGACGCTGTTTTGCTCTGAGAGGTGGACGCACAGGTACTTAAAACTGCTCAATCTCTCCACTGGTGTCCCACTGATGTTTAGGGGCTTACAGTCTCGCTGCTGTCTCCTGCTGAAGTCCACCACCAGCTCCTTGGTCTTGCTGACATTCAGCTGGAGGCAGTTATCCTGACACCATGATGCCAGGTTCTGTACTTTTTCTATGTAGGCCACCTCATCGAAACCCAGCACCATCGTAAGAGTCCACATGGTGGTGAATTGCCCTTAGACTCGAGGTGACAATTTTGTGGATTATCATTGTCATGTTTGTCATGTTAGGCATAATCTTTGATCCACAAAGGCCTTCTAGCTGGCCTAGCCACTTACGTCATGAGTTTTGATTGTGACTGGCCGGTCAGTTTGCTAACTGAAGCTGAACTAACTGAATTTAAGCTAGCTAGTACGTAACATGAACAGGGTATAATGGATGTTTATCTGACTTTATCAGCTATTGAATATTGTTGCTGTTTCTGCTGGTTAAAAAAGAAGGAAAATAAATGAGTGTGTATCTGGTCAAATGTGTTGGCTTGAATTGGCTCCTGACTGTGTAATTTATAATTATAATATTTTTGTTTGTATGTTGGGCAACAGTAAATGTGACTTTTTGTTGATGGGATGTCTGTTTGTGATGCAGCATTCTGTTATATGAGATAATAGCGATATATTCTTGATATTACATATTGTGTTTATGGCTCTGCACTAAATGTATTGTAACTCTCAAAGGTGTTGAGCCTTGTGTTAGATCACTTTTTCCACTTGATGAAGGTTACTGACTCTGTAAATATGGGGAGGTTAAGTCAAATATCAAATTAGAATGAAATTAGAATGGCTTAAAAAATAAATAAACCAGTGGTGTACTGATAAAAAACATAGAACACGTTGGCAGAGGGAGGCGGCTGATGACAAAAGCATTGTGAGAGCTGTAAATAAAAATCAAAAGACAACAGTCAGTGTCATCAGCAACAGATTAGGACGAAGGGTTCACAGTCAATCATTCAAACAAGACTTCATCAGCAGAAACAGAGGACAACCCACAAGATGCAAACACCTCATCAGCATAAAAAACATTCCATGTCCATTCAGTACATTTCATTCCTGACTAAACCATAATCAAGTTTGCGATTTAGTTAAGACACGGTTGCCAGTTCAGGTTTCAGTAATAGAAATGCATCAGGTCCAACATTGTCGTATCCATCGGTTTGTCTAAACATCTATTCATCATTACCTTTGCTGTATGAACCTTTTCTTCTCTAATACCATATAACTAAGTTACTTAATATTCATTGGTTTATTAAAAACTACATCTTTTAGTTTTGCTGTTAATAAAATTTTTTTGTTTCTGTTTGTTTATGTGTGTTTTCTTTTCTCTCAGTTATGAGTTGATCCAGAGACGTGATAAAAACCAAATGGAAGTAAGAAAACTGCCTAAAAATTATCAGCAGTTTTATGTTTGGGATCATGTGGCTGTTGCTCTGCATTTGGATAAAACACAGGTACCTTCACTGCTCATTCTCATGCTTCGTAGACAGTTGAAGTTCTCTCTGTTTAGTCTTTTTAGTTTGACGTGATAAAACAAACGCTTTGGGGTCATTTGGTAAATCATTGAACAGAGCAGAAAGTTAGAGTGAGAATGTTTGTACTTGTACTGTACATCTAAACCCATTTAGGGAGTCTACAGGTTCAACTTTTACTTTTTCAGGTGCTGAAATTTGATGCTGATTCATTAAGAGGGAACCTCACGTTCTGTGATGCAGGCAATCCTACAATCACACCTCGTCCCAGATTTGATGGCTTCCCACAAGCTGAAAAGCTTGTTAAAGACTTGTGGCCTGAATATCCTGCATCACTAAAGACAGAAATATCACTTCAACATTTACTAGCAGGTGTTATTAGAAACAGATCTCCACTGCTGCTTCAGGACCCCAGATCACAGTCAGATGACAGAAAGTCTCATTGTCACAAACCCGGGGTAAGAACTGAGAATATTTCTGAAAACAAAAGGACTGGGCCTCAAACTCTGATTGTAGGAGACTTTGCTATTAAGGATCTGAAAGGCAGAAAAATCAAAAAGGCACGAATATACTGTTTTCCCAGAGATCTGGTCTCTGATGTGATACAGAAAATACACAATCTTCTGTTTGAACACCCAACTGTAAAATATATCATTGTGCACGTCGGGGCCAATGATGTCATGAAACGACCATCAGAAGTACTGAAACGAGACTTCATTGATCTCCTAAACACTCTCAGCTCCTTTGATGCTAAGGTGTTCATCAGTGGCCCAATACCACCAGTCAGAATAAGAATTGAGAGATTTAGCAGATTGCTGGCACTGAACACATGGCTTTCAACAGCATGTATCCGACATAAAGTGCAGTTTATTGACAATTTTAACTCTTTTTGGAAGCGCAGACATCTTTTTAGGGCACATGGAATCTACCTTAATAAGTCAGGAAAAAAACTGTTTATCTCTAACCTACTGTACTTCCTGCTGCACTCACCTGTTCCCTCTGCCAAGGTGAAAAGACAATAGTAGTGAACAAAACAACAGGAAGACACAATACACTCGAAAGCCATATTTTCTCTTTCTTAACTATGCTTCATCACGAACCCCCATTTCAGATTTAGACTCACCAACCAGCTTTAAAACATGATTATGCCCTCTATATCCCACTCCTCCATGAAGGCACCCTCTCACCAGCTTGGTATCATCACAGGATTTTGAGTTAACCAAGTGGCTTGTTTACAAAATACAACTTTATTTAGTTTTTGGTTTTAATTTTTTGGAGACTGTGTTTTTTTTCCTATTTTTAAAGTGTATAATTGACATGGCATGTGGTTTATCCACTGTAGAAAGGTTGACATACAATACAAACTATATTAAAGGATTAAAAATCAACACTAGGGTCCACATATTTTTTGGCAACAGTGAAAAGTAAGAGGGAACTTGATACACTTAAAATACAAGAATATACACAACTGTGTTGCTCACTGTGACGGAGTCCCCCAGGGTTCGATTCTTGGACCACTGTTATGCAACCTGTACAAACAATAATGTTTGGGGGTGGGCTGGGAGTGAAAAACAGTCCCGGATGTTTTGTCCTATAGGGACCCACAAAAACTAACCCTTCAACAGGTTGTGCAGAAACATCCTGTAGTAGGGTCGTCATGGTACTATCTCAGTACTCTTAGATACCAATGTGTTAGTAAATTAATGGGCCAGAACAACAGTAGAGTAATAGGCATAATAATTCACATTAAACTTGCTTTTCAGTATTAGAGGCGACCGTGTCTCAGTTGGTAGGGTAGTTGCTTATGAACCCCAGGGTTGGTGGTTCGACTCTTGGTTCCCCATGATTCCTGGCCACATGTGGAAGTATCTGTGCACTTATAATATTTTACATTTTATCAAATGTTAATTTTATTTTTCTTAAAAAAAATATTCTTGCACCTTTTTATTTACTTGTGGTTTTTAATGCTTTTCTTTGCCTATATAAATCATTATAAATTGCCTCTGTGTTTTAAATGCACTATATACTGTAAATAAAGCTGTTTTACTTCACCTATAATCGTTTTGTATCTAAAAATCTATTTTAGTGAAACAAATTTGTCTATATTGGAGTAAATAAACATGTCGTCATGTAAAGTTCACTTGTCTTGGTGTAGTGTCTACACTAACAAGAATACAAAGTAAAACAAGTTTGAATTATTTTCTAAGAAATATTTTACTGCAAAGTACAACTATCACCTAGATCATGTGATATTTGTATTCAGAACAGGTAAAACTGCATCACGTTCTTCAATAAAACACTGGATAAAATTCCCTAACAACCAAAGACATTAGACATCTTCCATTGAAACATTCCCACCTCCACAGAAGCTAAAAAAAACGAAGACAGGCATCTGAAGACAGCCCTCAGGACCTGTGGCTATCCCAAGTGGGCCTTTAACAGGATCCTGTTCCAGGAAAAGGACCACGGAACAACCTGAATCCCAGGGCCAATGGAAGAACCTGGTTATTCCATACATGGCTGGGGTGTCTGAAAGACTGAAAAGGATTTTTGGAAAACACCAC
>JAUYWH010000031.1:0-15114 GCA_034779795.1 Ctenopoma multispine
CCAGACACTCAGCACTAGCTCCCTGTAAGTCGCTTTGGATAAAAGCGTCTGCCAAGCAAAGTAAAGTAAAGTAAAATGTTGGTACTCAAAATTGCTAAATTCAGTTTGCAGAAATCTGGAAAAAACTAAAGCCCGAGTCTGTACTACTCTGTCAACCTGGTCTTGCCACCTCCACTTTATTGTAATAACCTGTGTGCTCTGCAGAGGTAAAAGTTTAAATTTGTGCAGCCATGTCACGGTCGAAACCAGTAATCATATTAAATCCCTATTACAGGGAAAAAAAACCTGTAAAACCTTACTCTTTGAAGTTTACCTTTAATTGGCCAATCCGTATTAAATCAGCTCAATCTACCTCTAATAACAGGCTTTTAATGTAGCTGTAGTCAAACATCTACTCAAAAAACCCTCTTTTGATCCAGGGTTTTTAGTCAATTATACATCAATATGCAATCTGCCCTTCATCTCTAAAATCCTTGAAAAAGTACTTGCAAAGTAATGATGTGACCACCTGTGCAGGAACAATGTACCATCAAAGTACAGAAACAGGACTGGTGAATGTGACCAACAAACTTCACACAATGGACTTGTCACCAAGCCTTCAGTCAGCGCTGATGATTATTTTAACATAACCCTGGAAACTTTTAAGGTTTTTCTTTTAGATTGTAGTGCTGAATTCAACACTGATCGCAACACATTATGATGGACAGAGTTTGGAACATATCAGTAACCAAACTAGGTTCTTGAATCTTATTTATCAGATAGATTTAAATTTGTCTTTCATACACACAAAAGTGGCGAACTGTGTCAGAAATAGCTTCATATTCACTCATTAACTCCCTATGGCTGTTTTTAAGAATGACTTTGATAATTTTCTGAACTAAATATATTATCAACAACTTCCAAAAAAGCTGGAGACAGCCACTCCTCTGTGACATATTGGTTCAGAAGTGTTTAACAGTGTTGCCCCAAATAGTCTGGATTGCCATAACTTTGTAATTTAGTAGTCAAAAGTAAGTCTGTCTCCTATGCATATCATGTATCTGCAAGAAATAAAGAAGAGGAGCTTTACCTCTTTTCTTTTCTTTGGTGTCTCTAATGACTATTTGTTCATAAGTGACGTCTTCTGTTTTCATTGGTAAATAGTCTGCACCTGGATCACTCTGCAAAATAAAATACATGCATGTCTGTAAAGTAAGTTCTTTGGCCGCTCCCTGTTCAGGGTCACCACAGTGGATCACTCCACATGTTGATCTAGCAAGGATTGTATGCTGGATGCCCATGCTGAAACAAGCAACTGTTAACATATATTAGCTTACTGCTAACACAAGGGATGAATGTGAATGAAACACAGTAAAAGTACATATATATATATATACGGATATATGTGACAGTCTTCAGCTTCAGCTGAAGAAGCTGACTTCAGCTTTTAAAACGTTTTAGATTTTTACTCACAGCTGTTCAGTAAGACATGAGCAGGCCCACATTCAGCTGAAGTGTTTTTATAAAAGAAAAAACTAAAAAAAGGGAAACTAAGAGCACCACACAGAACTGCTTCAGTTTAAGCAGTGACCACAGGGTCACAAAACTGTCACACGGGAGGAACACTGTTATCAACCAAAAATAGACCAGTGCGAAACTGAACTAAAGAAGGTTTAATTTGGTCACAGATCTGTTAGAAACATTTAACCTTATCCTTAACTTTAACCATATAATAAATGAACAAAATTACATGGAATATGCAGCAAAATACATTATTATATCAATGCTGATGTATAAATGTAAAAATAAATAAAATAAAAAATAAAATATTCAATGAAAATTACGAGTGATCTCATGAGTGTCTCCTTTGCTATACAACAGCCAACATTTTGTATTCCCACATATTTAAAAATAAAAATAAATATTAAGCTCTTAAAGCTTGTGCCTCCTGGAATTAGTCTGTGTCTCGTTGCTTTTCATTGTTAAAGTGTAGAAAATCAGTTTTAATCTGGTAACCGTCTGTAGTAGATTAGTCACTAAACTGTTGCTTTGAACCGTCTATGTTCTGATTGTGTTGCTGGTTTGCACAGAAATATAATATGCGGTGGTTGTTAGTGTCACTCTGCTGTACAACATCTGGAGAGATAGATGTTAAACTGTTTTTTACAAAAATAAGTACACCAGAAACAGATCATCACCTCTGCTCTGTGTGATTCGCTGCTGACTTCAGTGTATGGATCCTCTTCTTCTACATAATCAGCTGCAATAAGCCAAGAATGACAGAGATATAATAAGTCATTAGAATTTAAATATGAAACTACGTTTAAAATTGACATATACAAAAATCATATAAATAGATAGTGAGAAACTGAAGAACAGTAGATATTGAGTGTAAACATGTACATGCTAAACTGAATTTCCATCATAATTTAGATTATAACTGAAATTCTTTAGAAAGTTTCTCACTTTTAGGTTTTGTTTGATCACATTGTCTCAACAGTAGAACCAGTGAGATGATCAGAACCAGAAAACAAATACATACAACAAACAACATCCCAACAAGTAAAGGAGGAGGGGCAGTTGTGGTGTTGTGGTTTCCCTAAAATAAAACAACAATAATTATTAATATCACTTAAATAAAACACCTAGTCATTTTACTGTGTTCATATAATTCAACTCTATAAACTCAGTTCATAAAAATGTATTCTGGATACACATTGAACTAGAAAACAAGTAAAACTACTTAAGAATCAATTTCATCAAAATCCAAGATTCATTTTATCAATGTATATTTATTTTCACAATTATCTGGTCTTACAAACCATGTGGTTTAGAAAGGCTGCTGTTGTGTTTCTCTTCACTGCTCATCCAGCAGAGCTGTCGTCCTTCTCACAGCTTAGAGACACAAACTCTCCAACAAACAGCTGAGATCTGCTGGTACACAGAGTCAAACGAGCGGTGAGGGTTAAAATCAAAAACTGTTGATTATTTTCATTGTTGTAACAGGCAGAGTATTTTATGATGTTTTACACTGTAGGAAGCAATGATGTTGTCTTTTCCTATGAGTTGTTGAGTGAGTTGAAACATGGTTATCTCTCTAAAATGTTTCTTCTATCAACCTTATATATTTATGTAATTATATGTTCTGCAAACCAAGTTCATTTAACTTATTTATACTGTGTATAAATGCATTTTTCTTTTGCCTTTCATGTCATCAACAGAGCAGATAGTAAAGAAACAAACAAACACGCAGATTCTTTACTTACAGATCAAACAGTGTAGAGATGTTTCCTCTATCGTCCAGTTCACTGATTTGTCATCAACATAAACACTACAAGTTTTTTTTATTCTATGTACATTTGTAAAGATAACAGATTCTAAAGCCCACCCTCTACCTGTGACTATGTGAGTGGTTCCTCGTTACTCTTCTGTTGATCTGTTGGTCAGGAAAGTACTTTCTGATGGAACGGTTGCACTAAAGTAAAGTATCAAAAGTGCTGACACCATCATGCTAATATTGATCCCAGTCAATCCGCTGATCATTAAAGTGTTCTCACCGAGTGAGTTTAGGAATGTATCAGTATATGGAAATGACACCGAAATTCTTCCTTCTCCTTATTTCTGTGGGAGGCGATCATTCAAACTGCATTCAACACCTGCTCATCATTGGTAAGTATTAAATGTTTCCCATGCTGTGTGCTCCATTCCATTTTATTTATATGTGTAATTTAATATTAATAACACATTTGTTGACTTGGGAAATATGGAAATAAATTGAATTCATTGACACCTATAGCTAGCAAAGACAAACTACAGCATTTCATCCATTTACAGATTCACAGATTCATGTTTTTTTGTAGATGTGCTATTTCTCTCTGCAGTATGATGCACATTAAAAAAAAGCATTTGTTCTTAACCCTCCCCGTGTTCTTCACAATTTATACTTATTCAACACAACAAAAATATATACGACCAAATAAAAAAAAGACTTTCAAATCACATGAGCCAATATTTTACTCACAACAGAACATAGACAACATAACAAACTGAGAAACTTTAAAATTTTATGCACAAAATGAGCTCACTTCAAATTTGATGCCTGCTACAGGTCTCAAAATACAGTAGTTGAGACAGGGGCATGTTTATGGTGTAGCATCTCCTCTTCTTTTCAAAACAGTTTGAAGACGTCTGGGCATCGAGGTTACACGTTTTTGGAGTTTTTGTGTTGGTATTTTTTCCCATTCTTGCCTGATATAGGTTTCAGTTTCTGAAGAGTTCATGGTCGCCTTTGACATATTTTTTGTTTATTGATGTGCCAAACGTTTTCTATAGGTGAAAGATCTGGACTGCAGGCAGGCCAATTCAGCACCGGGACATGCTGTTGTAATAGCTGCAGTATTTGGTTTTGCATTGTCCTGCTGAAATACACAAGGCCTTCCCTGAAATAGACGTTGTCTGTAGGGGAACATATGTTACTCTAAAACCTTCATATACCTTTCAGCATCCTCCTTCCAAAACATGCAAGCTGCCCATACCATATGGATTTATGCATCCCCAATATCATCAGAGATGCTGGCTTTTGAACTGAATGCTGATAACATGCTGGAAGGTCTCTCTCCTCTTTAACCTGCAGGACATGACGTCCATGATTAGATGGTATGGAGGATTGTGTTTACCAACAGTGGGTTCTGGAAGTAATCCTGGGCCCATTTAGTAATGTAATTGACACAATCATGCTGATGAGTGATGCAGTGTTGTCTGAGGGCTCGAAGACAACGGGCATCCAATAAAGGTCTTCGGTCTTGTCCCTTACGCACAGAGATATTTCCAGTTTCTCTGAATCTTCGATTATGTTGTGCACTGTAGATGATGATATTTGCAAAGCTTTTGCAATTTGGTGTTGAGGAACTTTGTATTCCACAATCTTTTAAGGCACTCTTTCACAGATTGGAGAGCTAGTTAGTTGCTAGATTTTCTCCCAGCTGAATCTTTTTAAACTTTCTTGCTTTTTCAGCCGTTTTATGTCCCTGTGCCAACTTTTTTGTTACTTGTTGCAGGCATCAAATTTGAAATGAGTTAATTTTGTGCATAAAATTGTTTTGAGCATTTGTTATCTTATCTTGTATTTTATACTTTGGCAACCTTTCTTTTTCATGTGACTGATTTTACACCAGAAAACATCTAAAGAGAAAGATGCTCTGAGTTTATCTCTCTTTTGCTCTATGACTTTATAGAAATGTCTTGAAAAAAATACATCCAACATATAAAAATACAGAAGCTCCAAGGACCAGGCAGCAGGTGGATGTCAGTTGTTAGACTGGAGTGAAGATTTGAAAGTAAAGTAAAAATCTTTGTCAAAAACAAATATTCACCATTTTTAATTGGCTGTTACTACACAAGAGTCCAGTGGTTACTGATTTAATGAATAGTTTTTGTTTTTTAGACAGCATTTTACTGAATTTGACCATTTAAAATTTTAACTTTATATCATAAAGGTTGAATTCAGGGTAAATATTGGTGGTTAATTTCAAAAGCATTATTAGTTGTGTATTTGTACAAATGGTCTCCTGAGGTAGTTCTCCAAACCCACTTGAAGTGGATTACTAGGATAACTATATGCTCTCATGGTCAACAAGACCAAATGATTATCGATTGGACAGATGGAAAGATTTTAATAAAAGCTGTGAGGCATTTAAAAATGTAACTCAACAAAACCTGCAACAGTGCTGAAAGATGACTTAAATGTCAGATTAAATGTAAATCTTTACTGACACCACGATCACATGTTCACTGACAGTTAATCATTTAGGATATATATTTATTTATATTTATATTTGGAGCAAGTACAAGCACAAGAACCTTGGTAACAAGGGAAATGTAGGGCTATAATAATACTGAAACATGTTAACCAACCATTTAACTGGCTTTAGTTTCTGTGTTGTGCTTTGTTTAATGACTATCTGTGTAAAACTGATGTCTTCTGTTCTCACTGCTGAGCAATAAACTGCTGCAACTACAATAAATATAGATAATGCTGCTACTACTGCAGTAACCACAAAGAACAAGTATTCAGTTCAACTATGTTACCTAGAAGAGTATTTTAATAGAACTAAATAGAATGTTGATAATATGGCAGAAAACATAAAATTGAACACATACTCATTCAGAAGTGTTTCACACCACAATCACAAATTCAAAAAAATATTTATATTGGATTCATCTTTTTTCGTTTATTTTTTTCAAGGGGTTTACTGTGTATGAACTGGAAAACTGAATGACTGCAGAGGTGCACAGTAAAGCTGGACCGAAAACTGAAAATACATATACAGTTCTCTAATAATTTGGTACATTAAGATATAAAATTATATTAGTCTACAGCTATACGAGAATCTGTACTATTTTAATAACTGTTTAGATTTTTTCTTCCTTCAGTGAAACATGACCAGGTCCACATTCAGATGAAGTGTTTTTCAGAGAAACAGGAAACTGGACGACCACAGAGCTGTTATCTTCAGGTATCAGACTGACACATGGAACAAAACAGTCACAGTCACAACACCAGAAACACTATCATCAACTAAAATAGATCAGAGTGTGAAACTGTACAAACTAAAGAAGGTTAATTTGATCAGACCAAACTCATTTCAATGAAACATCTATATGTTTACTCTATGGTGATATATAAAGGTAAAAATTTGAAAATAAACAACAAATGTGATTTTAGAGTAAACTTTACTGGCATCATGTGAGTTAAATATCTTCACTGCTTCTGATGTTATTTCCACTGAAATAATCTTTTTTTGTTCGAAAAATTAAAAATTAAATGTTTTTAAAAAGTTTTAATCTCTATAATCTTTTCCTACAAATTCTTTGTAAGCACGTGTGCATAGATGGCCGTAAATCAAATTCTTATCACTCTGTACAGCAACTATACTCATATATGCTGATAGAATTTAAATCTGGCAACTTTGTTGATGAGTCACTAAATTTTTACTTTGAACCAACCATATTCTGATTGCGTTGCTGGTAAAATGCAAATGTTTACATGTGACAATACCATTCCATATAATGCATATATAATAACGTGTTGTTATTGTCACTCTACAACCTCTACACAGATGATAATTAAACTGGTCCTTAGAAAGATAAAAGCATGAGAAACACAGTATCACCTCTGCCGTGTTTGACTCACTGTTGTTATGACACTTGTTCTTTTTCTACATCATCTAGTGCAATACACCAAAATTAACATCAAGATTAGCTACTACACATTCTACAGAGATTATTTTGAGAAAAGCTGATTTAAAATGGTTAACTTGGAATAACAGTTGAACTTGAGAGTAAACATGTACATGAGAAACAGAATTTACATCATGTTTAAAATTAAATTTAGTTTTAAATTAGGAAAGTGAAGTTTATTTATCATGTGTTTCTCTTCATCACCTTTGTGGATTTAGTGCTTGTTTGTTTTGGTGATCACACTAGAAATATCACATTATAATGATCACTGTTGATTCTATCAGTGCAGAAACCTGCTGAACACAGTGATATATAAAACCTGTCTTGATCCTCCTCACCTGTGACGTAGATCCAGCTGGGTGGAGACTCTCCGCGACTGCTGATGTGACACTTGTAGAGGCCTTCATCAGACTTGGTAACATGGTGGATGGTCATGTGACCTGTAGGCTCAGTCCTGATGAGGGAGCCATCTTTATAGAAAGCAGCTGGGAGGTTGGAGGGAGGGGGCTTTGTTTGACAGTGCAGAGTGACATCATGTCCCTCCTTTTATGATGTGAAGAAAAATACAGGAAATTGTGATGATGTTCTCTCCTCTGAGTTGTAGAGAAGGAGGAAACATGATTATCTGTCTAAAACTTTTAAAAATCCTTCTGATGCTGTCGAGATGTAATGATCATCACATTTAAAGACTCATTCAAAACCTGATGTTTCAGTTCATTATTAAAAGCATCAGTTTTACAGTAAGATTAAAAATTTAAACTGATAATTTACGATAATTTACGATAAAATTACGATCACAACTAAAGAGAAATGAGAGTCAGGGTAGTCTTTCTGTAAATCACGGTGCATGTAAATATATTGATTAATTATATCACATTTATCACTTGTTTAAAAAGTACTAGTAAGTAAAAGTACTAGTACTACCACACATACACACACACACACATTCACATAACTGTCTAGCACTAAACAATTCCTAAACATGTTCTTTGTCTAGACGAGTTGGGCCTTATCAGGGCTCTTTGTTGTAGTAACTTAAAATTTACAGAAACTGAAATGGTAATTGCTGGTGTCTTCTCCTTTGTAAGTTGCTTTGGATAAAAGCGTCTGCCAAGTAAAGTAGAATTCTGACAAACTATTTAAAAACTGCTAAATTATATTGTAATTAATATTATCTATTCCACTTCTGTTGCTGTCATACAGAGACGGGTTTCATTTCAGGCATTCATTGTGAGTACATTTAAATACAAAAAAATGAATAACTTGAAAAATAATAAAAATATAGATTAAAAGGTAGAGATAATATGTAAATACCACTTCTATACATTTATTTTACTACTACCATGTCAACTGAAACTGAAATAGCTTGGTTAACATTTGAAGTAGTGTTAGAAATAATCTGTTGTGATTATTTTACATGTAAACACCAATCATTAGAAACACCATCAGCATGTCACACTTTATAAGAGTAATGTAGTAATTCTCGACTCTCTTATCACCCAAGAGAAGCCTGTTTCTCAGATTCCCCTAAAGTGTAGATGTTGCTGCTAGTCTACCATTACATTTGTGTCATCTGGTGACCACACGGCTGACACCAACTGCAGACACGGGCATCTTCTCTGTTCCACTTTGGTCGCTGTCTTGTGACTGGCCGACTTGCTGCCTGGGCATCCATGCCATCATTGGAGGAAATGAGATTCAGATGCCTGGAAACCTGTAAGAAACTATACAATTAACTTACCTGCTGAGTTGTTCCGTTTCATTCTCAACCTCTACTTACGTCTATGTCTCCTTCAGACTCAGCACATGCGCCACCTACCATCAGAAGTCTGAAGCCTAGGTGAGGAAAGATCCTCATCACTGTTCTCCACACACTATTACCATCTATTGTTTTTAATTAAAATCTTAAAACTTACCTGGCCGTGTCTGGTGCTTCTTTTTGGATTGGGTCATTGTTTCTCACGGTAAACATATTTGTTTAGTTTTTTTTCATTTGCACAACAATACATGATTTTTTTAAATGCACATACATTATATGTCTATGCATAGTTATACAAATCAAACACAGTTAATTTAATCTCTGTTTAATACATGTCTCCAAATATGTTTTATTCAGTCCCAGCCAAAGGTTCCAGGCTGATTTTGATTCTCTGTGTGTAAATTGAATTATTTAAAATTCAAAACGTCAAACATTACTTTCCATTCCAGTCTGAGGGTAGTGAAAAAAGAATAACTAGTGACTGTATAACCTGACTTGGTTTTCATGTCATCAACAAAGGTTTAAATAACAAACACAGATTGCATTCCATACTTACAGCTTAGACTGTTCTTCTGTTCACGGTTTTCTGATCAGCTTTTTTGGTTACTTCCTTTCACTGTTCAGTCTATTTGAACCTAAAGAAAGACTGTACAAGTTAACACCCACCACTGCTCATCATTATAAAGAAAAAAGATCATTTAAAGTTCAATTCATAGAGTAGTTTTGCACATACAACATCCCAGCTGACAGCATTTATTAACGGGAAGTTATTTAATAACTTATTTTGTTTTGTTTTAAGTTATGAACTCATTATGAATTAAAAATTTAACATCTGCAGAATCTGAGAGTTACACACGGAGAAAGAAAATCACATTATTTTATGTAGTTATTAACTGACCTGTTTAAATGAAACATTATTGTCATTCCAAGAATATAAAAGCCTGCAGTTTAGCCTCTAAGCAAAGACTAAAAATATAATAATAATAATAATAATTGATGCCTGGGGAAATTCTGGTGGACAGGCAGCTGTATTTAGGTGTCAATAGTTTGGGATACAGTGTCCAGGGACACTTTGACATCCATTCATTATCAACCTGAGTTTGAGGTCAGCAGCCTAAGCAGGAAAGCACAGACCTCCCTCTCCCCAGCTACCTCCTCTAGCTCCTCTGGGGGGATCTCAAAGCGTTCGAAGGCCAGCAGGGAGATACAAGGGTGTCCTCAGGGTGGCCATGGGTCTGCCCCGGGTCCTTCTCCCAGTGGCACATGCCCAGAACAGCTCCCCACGGAGCCATCCAGGTGGAATCCTGACCAGATGCCTGAACCACCTCAACTGACTCCTCTCTGGAGGTGCAGCAACTCTACTCCAAGTCTCTCCCATACGGCCGAACATCTCACTCTATCTCTAAGGGTTAGTCCAGCCACCCTGCAGAGAAAACTGCGGATTACTGCTGATGCTGCGATTTGTCTGTGAACAAGAGACCAGGATACTCCTCCTGTAAAGGGACTGATTGGCCCGGTACTCTTGGAGCACACCTCACAGGATCCCCTGAGGGACACGGTCGAATGCCTTGACAAAACACATGTGAATTGGTTGGGCAAACTCTCATGCACCCTCCAAGATCCTGGCCAAGGTGTAGAGCTGATCCAGTGTTCCACAACTGGAATAATATCCGCATTGTTTCTCTTGAATCCGAGATTTAACTATCGACCAAACTCTCTTCTCCAGCACCCCTGCATTGACTTTAGCAGGGAGGCTTAGGATTGTGATCCCCCTGTAGTTGGAGCATATTCTTGTCACCTTTCTTAAAAAGGGGGACCACCACCCTAGTTTACCAATCCAGAGGCACTGCCCTCGATGCCCATGTGATATTGCATAGACATGTCAGCCAGGAAAGCCCCACAGCATCCAGAGCTTTAAGGAACCCAGGGTAGAACTCATCCACCCCTGGGACACTGCCACCTCTGAGCTTCTTAACTACCTCAGTGAATCTCAGAACTCGACATGTACGGGCCCTCCGCAGAGTCCGCAGAGATTTACTGTTCTGAAATTTCAACAACAGTAAGTTCAGTATTAGACCCAACTCGTTACCTCAAGTTTTGTCTGAATGAATTAAACAAATATGTTACTGCTCACTAATGTGAATAGTATTATAGTTAGTGTAGTATTTGTACTGTGCTCAGTCAAACTACAGCACATACAGTATATATTTTAATATATTAATTGTATTTGAATTTACTGATATCCTTTTTGCAAATTCATTATTTAAAATCTTCATCTAAATTATGTCTAGAATTATAGTCCAAAACTTTTTAAATACTATTTTTTAGACTTTGTGACTGAGGTAATAGAGAAATAAACTGTGTTTATGGTGATATTATTTATAACAGTATTTTATAATATCGTTGTAATCTGATGGTTAATTTGTTTGTGGCTCTTCTTTCCACCAGACCTACAAATATCACAAATTCACCACTTTTAATGACATCTGAAAGCAGAAAACTACTAAAAACATGTTTTACAGGTCACCTCAGTAACAGTTTCAGATCAGGGTCCAATCAGCAGCAGATTCCCAGCAAGGACGTGCCGAAGATTCCTGTTTCAGGTGTCATTCCAAAAAGTGACTGTCTAACGGAAACGGACCAGTGTTCACGGGAGCGTGCACAGTCTGTTAAATCATCATCATCTAGTTTATTATGGAGTAGAGATGATCAGACTGTCTGTATTACCAGGAACCCTCAAATGGCCAGACGGTGTGACTCTTACAGCCTGCTTCCATATTTTGAGGGCCGCCTGCAGTTAAACCCTGAAGATGTGATGTTGGCATTTGAATATATCAAATATATTCCTGTGTTACTTTCTTGTATAGACTTTATTAATCCTTTGTAAACCTGTAAGTAAAACTGTCAGATAAATGTTGTGCTGCAGAAATAAAAAGGTTTATTTTAAAACACGTTTTTTACATTGTATAATTAAATTAAGTGAAAGGTGATTTCTCACCAGTTTTGTTATCAGAAACTAATCACATGCACAGTCGTGGCCATAAATTTTGAGAATGACACAAATATTAGTTTTTACAAGGTTTGCTGCTAAACTTCTTTTAGATCTTTGTTTCAGTTGTTTCTGTGATGTACTGAAATATAATTACAAGCACTTCATATGCTTCAATTGCTTTTATCGATAATTACATGACATTTATGCAAAGAGTCAGTATTTGCAGTGTTGGCCCTTCTTTTTCAGGACCTCTTCCAATCGACTGGGCATGCTCTCAATAAACTTCTGGGCCAAATCCTGACTGATAGCAACCCATTCCTCATAATCACTTCTTGGAGTTTGTCAGAATTAGTGGGTTTTTGTTTGTCCACCTGCCTCTTGAGGATTGACCACAAGTTCTCAATGGGATTAAGATCTGGGGAGTTTGCAGGCCATGGACCCAAAATTTCAACGTTTTTTTCAACAGTTTTTTAAGTAACCAGAATCTCTGACTGCAGATCAGGCCAAATGTCTCCGACCATCACTAGTTTGTGAAGCCAGCCATAGAGTCTGCAGCTATGATTTATAATTCACTCTGTAACCTTAATCATCATCCAGACAAAAACAATACCAGGAGATAATCAGCAGATGTCACCATTTTGTATCAGAGGATGAGATGAGACATTGAATAAATTTTACCACAACTGCAAAACAGAGAAGTAATGCTTCAGAAACCTTTGTCCATTATTAAATCCAGCAAGCATGTTCAGCTCCACTGCCGGCCTCTGCCTTTTTCAAATAGTTTGTTCATTATTAAACCTTATTGATGACATCAGAGCTTTTATAAACAAAGCAACCGACCTAGGACGTCTCTGAAGAGAACATTTTAAGCAGAACGTCCACCACTTGTCAGTGATAGTGAAGTCAGAAAGCTAAAATTGAAGTTTGGCCACACAAAGCCAAAAGCACCAGTGCATCTGTAAGTTTGTAAGTTTGTTTTTTGTAAGTTCATTGACATGTGCACAATTTATTGTATTTTGTTCTTTTACTTTTTCACTTATGCAGGACAATACAAGGTAGATGTTATTGATATAGTAATCTTTAATGCTTATACTCTTCCCATCCTTGATTATTAAGGTGTAAATAGGTTCATTAAGATCTGTGGATAATTTTATTAAAAGCACCTTGTTGCAATGAGTACATTATAGCATTATCTGCGATATCACTGTTTTTCCAAAGGAAATTGATGTTGGGGAAGATTAAAGATCTGCTGAGGCAACATAATAAAGGTAGTAAAATGTACCATGTTCAAGTTTACAGTCATGAATCTTTCTAGGGTACAGCTTGAGAGAACAACTGTGTGTACATTTTTAAGTCCATTACTATACCTTTGATTTCTTGATGTATAAGCTAAAATTATACACAAGCTGGTCCATGGTAACCTCCCAACTAAGGGGCTTTCTTGACTAGTTATGTAGGTTTCAATGATGAGAAAATTAAGCTGCACATGTTCAGACTATATATTACAACACTAGCTTCTCTGTGCATAGTAATAACACTTACAACGCTATAAGCAGTTTCTTCTCTTCTCTAAACTTTTCAAGTTTGTCTTACATCTGCTGGATTGTGTTCTTAATAGTTTTACAAGGTTTTTCCATGTCTTCCTGCTTGTTGGTCTTCCCGTGAATGTACCAAATGTTTAATTGACCACATTTTACATTTATTTATTTTTACTGTTGTGAATTTCTGATTAGTTTTGGTTTTCATGTCATGTTGATTTTTTCACTGGCAGTGACAACTCTTTATATTCCTCATGATAACAATATCAGGTTCCAAATGCAACACTTAAAATCAATTCTAGACCTTTAATCTGCTTATTTGTGGATAAACTAAAGAGGAAATAACACACATCACCACAGCTGAGCAGTCAGCTGTCCACATTTGAAGGCTGACTGTATACATTTTAATCGTATCTTAATAATTTTATTTGAAGTCCACTGTGGTGTTTTATTTGTGTGGCAGGTGCCACCAAACAAAGCGATATTTTCTTGATGAAATGTGGGAGGCAAGAAGCTCATTCAGCCACAGACAAATTACACTGAAAAGCAGGATGGTGCACTTCAGATGGGCTTTTTTGCCCACTGTCAACAAGATCTGTGCACTATAAAAACAATAATACATTTTCATTCACATTTTATCCACATCAACAGACACCCTAGCAACTACTATTGAAATGAAAATACTGTATATATTTGAATGTTAACTTACTACTAATATTGTTGTATTATTACTATTTTTGTTTAAAAAATTTTTTAACATCCCAATTTATCTTGGTTACTTTTTTACTGAGATAGGGTCCTTTATTTTGAATGTGCCTTCTCGTTTTACAGATTATTATTCCTGCTTCTCATTGTGTTTCGTAACAAGTAAAATGTCCTCCTTGAGAATGATTCCATTCTTAAGCACAAAGGTAAGTACTGTCTCTCAAAATAGTCTCTTCGTTTTTAGCAGACGTGTGCACAAACAGGTACACTCTTCTAGCAAAGGAAATTAAGGAAATTCATGATGAAGTGGGAAAGATCATCTGACTTTACAAGACAAGGAAGTAACTAAGGCAGCTCATGTGTGACTGGCATTGTGCTCGGCAGAGTGGCACAAAACAGGGGCTAGAAGGAGACAAGGAGTGCTTCCCAAAAAATTTTTAAAAATTACAAATAACGTAAAATTTAAAAAGTGATCACTGCATGAAAGCTGGGATTGCAAATCAGGATTATTACACCAAATATTCATTTCTGAACACTTCCTAAGTGAAAACATTAGCAATGAGTGAAAATTAATATGAACTTTTGTTTTTTTTGCAATATTTAAAAAACACTGGACCTTTTCTGATTTTGACCATTTTTCATTTTCTGCTTTCATTTTCTATTTGGGAGTTATGTTGTCAGTATAGTCTTTATATCTGTCTGTCCACTTTATTACATAATTGCTTGTTATTAACTTTTAACTTTCTTCTCTCTCCACTAGTTGTGCTCTGTCCCCCCCCCCCCTCTCTCTGTGTATCTTTCCTCAGGTATCCTCGACCCTGGAGTTGTAGTTGCTGGTCCAGCCAACCTGCCCAGTGCCTCGTCTGCTGCTCCTTGTTGTTGTATTGATCTCTGTTGCCTGT
>JAUYWH010000032.1:0-15059 GCA_034779795.1 Ctenopoma multispine
GTGTGTGTGTGTGTGTGTGTGTGTGTGTGTGTGTGTGTGTGTGTGTGTGTGTGTGTGTGTGTGTGTGTGTTTAATACCTTCAATAGATGGGGCCTGGTCCTGAGCAGCATACAGCATCTCTTTGAAAGCCTGCACATGAGAGAAATTATTTTACAATCACATAAATTATTTAATCTTCTCAAACAATTCTACAAGCCAGAGAAGTCAAATCTTATGACTTAGGAGGTCACTGTCTGAATGTTTATGGAGCTCACTTTAATGTCAAACAGCCCTGTACATCAGGGGAAAAACGAAAAGCTGTTTACACCAACCAAATGTTTACAGGGCACCACACTCCTACTTGTTTAAGATCAGTTATTGTGTAAACAGTTTGTATTCATCGTTGCATATTCATCGTTACACAGTGGAGCATGAACCTGGGTCAAATCGCTTGTTGCTCGCTTTAAACAACACAACAACCTGCCATCCCAAAGGTAGGATAAAAATGACCAAAGCAAAGTGTCAGATTCTGTTTAGAGCTTTCCACACATAATCACCACAATCACAGTCTGGTGATGGGCATGACACCATGAGACTACACTTTTCAGACACCTTATGAATAAATCAATATTACAGTACCTATTCCCTTGATACCCTTTGTTTTATTCAACCATTGTAGGTAAAGTAGCAAATCACTGAGAAGAATGAAGATGCTATATGGAAAAACTGATTTTTTTAATATGATTTCTCCATCAATTTAATGATTATTTTACTTTACCAATAGATTTTCTATTGGTCAATTAAAATCAATTCAGTTTATTTATATAGGGCCAAATCACAACAGAAGTCATCTCAAGGCACTTTACAGTGTTAAGACCAAACAGAATATCTACAGAATTATACAGAAAACCCAACACTTGAGCAGCACTAGGCGACAGTGGAGAGGAAAACCTTCCTTTAAAGGAAGAAATCTACAGGAAAACTAGGCTCAGGGCGGTCATCTGCCTCGACCGGTTCAATAATGCAATAACGCAGCCTGAAATAAACTTCTTTAATTGCAGGAATGAGGCACCAGGATATGTCTCATAATACAGGCAGTATGATTCAATATATTATGATACTATAAGCAGGTTTTTAAATCGAATATTAGAAAAACTATATAGTATAAAGAATACAGCACCATATACTTAACATAATATCCATAACTTAATCAATATCTTTTATACAGCCCAACTGATAAAGATAAAATTCCATCTACTGTAAAAAAATAAATAAATAAAAAGAATTAAACCATATCACTTGGTTCAATCAGACAGTACACCTATACTACACGCTACCTGAACACATTATCTATGTTAAACACCATATCAGATGATGGCAGTGACAGTTTGGCGATAATGCAGTTACTCCATTCCTTCATGATCTGTGTTGGTAATTCTGCAGTGTACTCTGCAACATCTCTCTGCTGTGGTGCTTTATTCTCAGTAAGTGCTAGTGAGACAGCAAGACAGTCACCTTCTTTCATTCACTCTCACTCAAAGTTCAGATAGTAGAGTGGTCAGTCAGTCAGTGTTTCAGAATGCCAGTGGAGCACAGGACCACAATGGCCTCACTGTGTGCCAGCCCCGCTGCCAGCCAGTCAAAGAGCGGCAGAGCGGGCACGCTGCCTTCTGCAGCAAACAGCAGAACAAGTCAAGGTCACAGACTACGCCGTCCACCTAAACTCCACAGACACAGGGCACAATAAGATGATTCCCATCCTCCTGTATATACTTTTAAAATTTCAATGTTGTATTAGTATGACCTAAACTACAAGTTAATATTGTTCTGATACATCTGTGACAAACTGGACAAGACAGAGAGAAAGCTGCAGCTACATACTGTACTGAGAATGTATCATAGGGTCGTGTGCTGGGTTTTCAGTGGCTTTAGGTGGGAAGATAGAGTTTTTATGCCGTAAGGAAAATATCTACCACTGTGATGCCCCCCCATGCCCGTCAAGTGTTCACAACATCTCCATCTCCACTGCTCTCACCATTTTTCACCATGAAGAAAAACAGCTTCTTATCACACAAATGCAAACAGAGTGGAAACATAACCACATGTGTGGCCTCCAGTTTCTCACCAATACCATTTTTCCCACAGGGGACCCATGTTCAAGCCAGATTTCCCAACATGCTGTGTGGGAAACTGACAGCTAGCCAGGAAGTAAATTACATAAACAGCATTTATTGTATATCACACATCACACTATTAATACTGTATCGCTTTATTAGAACACAGTGAATATCATCACTTTAAATGTCCTTGAAGGTCTTAAAGGTCTAAACTATGAATCATTAGAATATCAACATTGGAGCTTTATACATGACTTTACTGAAAATGAAACAGTGTGAGGTTGCAAGATCAAAGTTTTATGCTACTGTGTGAAACCTTCTGCAGTTTATTCACCAGAGTTAGGCCTGTCATGGACACCTGACCCTTAAAGTTTGTCATGTTCTTCATATTCTTTGACGACAAATTCTCATCTTGTCTTTTCAAAGACAAATCAGCTCCATCCATGTCTGGCAGTTACATTCAGCAATGTAGAAGACTGTGAAGCTGCTGCTCTTTCCTTTCTAGGCAGCTATGCTAGTTTAACCTGTGGTTTGGTGAATTGTATACTGAACTACCAGACATACTGTATATTCTGATGTATTGTCTTTTATGGATTTCTCTTCAGAGGGAGTCCCAGTGACCTTTACGCCTGCTTTTCAACTCCACAAATAATGAACAACAACTGTGTGTATTTGGCCATGTCTTATATTGGTCCTTATGTCTAAACCACACAGGGCCAATTAGAACACGGTCTCTTTGAATATGATGTTAATTTCTGGTGACGCAGTGCTTTGAAGTCCTGCTCTCAGCAGCAAAAAAAAACACACACACACACACACCTGAGGCCTATAAGATGTGTCTGAACGTGTGTGTGCGTATGCGCGCGCGTTTGTGTGTGTGTGGACACTAGACTGGCTCAGCATGTGCTAAGGTATAAGTTTCCAAAACAAAACACTCGCAGCTCAACAGGAAGGAGGGCAGCTCTACTTATCCTCACAGATTACCCTCCTTCTGTCCTTTCCCCTTCACTCCGTCCTCTCTCTCTCTTTCCTTCTTGATCTTAGTTGAGTCGCCTGTTCTCTCCTCTCCTCTACCTTCATGCAGACACAACCTGGCTGTCACCGCAGGCAGACGATTGCACTACTATGGCACGTCACAAATCTCCTGCGCCGACTGTGTGTGGTGTCTTTCACATCGCTCTCTCATCGTTCTAATGTTTCCCTCCATTCCTCACTCCCTAAAAATGTCCTTCTGCCTGCCTTTGTCCACTTAACTCATAATACCCCCCAACCATGTCTTTTCCCTCTCCGATCTTCCTTGCTCACTTGCTCCTTCTTCACCTAATCTCTTTCATACATTCCTTTCTCCATTCCTTCTCTTCCCCCCCAAACCTCCACCCACATGGAGACAACCACTTCATATCTTGACACCAAACTGTCAAAAGGATTATATGAGTCATAACTGGATTGTGCTTGCATTTGTGCAGTGTAGAAACCTCAGATGTTCAGGTTTTTCCTCTTTTTTTTTTTTTTTTTTTTCTGGCAGCTCACACAGTCGATACAAAAAGTGTCACATGAAGGTGGGACAAAGACGACACGATGGAAGCTGCATTTTTAAATGTCACGCGTAGAGTGGCCTCCAAAATCCTAACAACTGAGGTTGTCAGAGATTTGTGCACAACTCTGAGGTCACGCTTCGTGACGCACAAATGACGCAAACTAAAAGCCAAAGCAGAAACTTCACTCGGTATTCAGATCTGACCAAGCAGTCCTTTAACCAGCATGAGGATTCAATGGCTCATTGTTTTTTTATGCATCGTGTGCTTTTGAAAGCACAGTGAATGAGTTTCTCTCATTAATATTCTAATGTGTTTTCAGTAGATGTGTGATGGTTTTTAAACCATGGCAAAAACGTACTTACTCTTGTATCTCTGTATCACAAATTTGCGAAGTACATGGTACTAAAAAGAGAAGCAAGTAGAGTCAAGTTGAGTGGTGGAAAAAAATTACCAGTGCACTCTATTTGGACTCACTCATGGATCAAAGATGTTGGGACAACAGCTAAAACCACCCACACCCCAATATCATATTAAGAGAGGTGTTCAACTGACTCCCACGCTTGCTCTTACTATGCTATAACTACTAGCAACATGTACTGACTCATATTTTTTTAGATCTGCTGAAGGTAATCCTGATGAAATCACTAACTACAGTTGAAGCTGATGGAGTGGTAAGTACTGATGTGACATGCCTAATGAAAGGCTTAAGCTATAGGAACTCAACAGACATCTATGCATGTTTGTGTAGGTTTGCTATTAAGAGTGAGTATGTGCAAGTATGTGATCCCTCTAATACGAGTCAGGTGGTAGCCAACGCCATCAGCTCTCAGTTCTGCCGTTTGACATCCCTCTAAACTCTCCAGCTATTTCTTCTTTCCCTGGTCTCTTTTTCAGTCTTTCCATTCTTAATCATTCTCTGTGTTTTGCTTGAACACAGAAAGAAGTTTAATTTCTGTGGAAATAATGACAATAAAGACTAATGCCAGATTCTCAGTTCTCTCCTCTGTCACCAGTTATTCTCAACTTCCATCTATGGACAGGTTTATTTCTGGCTACACAGGTCTCTGTCTGCATCTTTTCATCTATATTCCTTTACATTTATGCTCACTGATCTTTCTGCTCTCTCTGCACCTCCTCTCCCGTCATGTATCTTTTGCTTTCAATCTTCATCAGATAATAGGACTGGCAGAAACAGCAAAGTCCCCAAATATGGCTCTTGAGCCTGAATATGAAGGATACATCAGTGGGTATTCTTTATGTTCAGATCTTCATCGGTCACCTGTGAATATACTATCTGATATTAAATGGTCACCAGAAGTTAACAGCAGAAGTCAGTAATGACCTTTCTTATTATTATTTGTCTGGATGGGCTGGTCAGACATGTTCACTTCCTCAGTTGCACAAAATCAAAGACATAAGCCCCTAACGTCAAACAAAAGCTGTCCTAACACCGGTGGCAACACGTGCTGCATTTATGGTGTACTTTAATGTTTAAAAGGTTCTCAGGGTCTTCATATATCACTTACAGCTACAGCTCTCTCTCAAACTGACACAGGGGCACAAAGAAAGACAGAACCAAGACATCCCCATAATATTTGAGGGGACAGCTCTCCAAACATGGTTAGTCCACGTACCATGCTGTCATTAAGCTGTTATAATCCTTCTAAAACAAAAACACAGGTTCCAGCTATTTGACTGATCTAGCTTTTGTACATTCTGTCCTTAAGAGTGAAAATCTATATGTCTCAACACCTATATACAATACACCCAAATTCAATTATTAGCCTACAGTCAATAGAATATTCAGCTGTCTGTGCTGTGATAGCGGAGAATAGAAATCAGGCTGTTACTTTTGGAATGGTACTTCACATAGCTTACATACAGTGCTGTCAAAAACAGGAACTTTTAGATTGCGAATTATCTCCTCAGCAGCTGAGTTAGATTGTGAAGTCTCTGATGTTTGTTGTGCATTTAGTCAATTGTGTCAGTTTCACCTACTTTTAACTTTCAGTCACTGGATGTGATGTTGCGTGACTCCTGTCCATCATGCAGTGCATTCAGTGCAGAGACCCAGAGGCACACAGCTGCCGTAGGGCTGGTTATTCGCAATCAAATATAAGTTTTCAAAATCTAATGTCTGTGTTTGTTTGATTATATCATTATATTTTCTTTATTTATTTACAACCCAGATTTTGATAAAGTATATTCTCACATTGCAAGACAGTAAAATATATCTCGGCTTTAGACAGTTTTACGATGTGAACTTACTGACCCTCAGTGAGAAATGTAGAATATGCACTTACACTGAACAACAGTCTAAAAGTCATCATCCACAAATATAAATCATCAGTAATCAGCACAAAGGTTTGTCAGTGTTGTGTTAGAGGCTCCTCTCTGAATATCTGCTGACTAGGCCTGCTACACACATAAAAAGCCCAGGACTGTTGATTCACCCGTATTTTTCTGTCAGCTTCTCTGTTCATCGCTCCAAGTGAAACCAGCTACCATCAGCAAACTAACTTCCCATGAAGTACGGCTGCTGTGGCTTGAACGTTTTTACCACTCCACAAAGTTAGACTTAGAAAAGAAATTGAGAAGATAAAAAAAAAAAAAACACCACCTCAGACCAATGACATATAAAGTTGTCACGTTGACTAAATAGGGCTGGTGGCTCATAGTGCCGTTTGAATAAAACATGGAAAACTGAAAAGCTCCCAAATTTGGGATTTAATGTTTGGTAAGATCATGCAACTTCTTTATTAAGTCAGTGCTTCTTTATAAATGAAGCCTGTTTAATAACTACACTTTTGTATTTTACTTTAATGTTATGTTATAAACACCTATAACTTAAATAACTGTATCATTCTGGAGTCAGTACAGAAACTCTGATGATATAGATACATGTATTCAAAATTCAATTAAGCCCATTTCATTTAAACAGAACATCAGGATTGTTTCAACTATTGAATTACAGTAAAGGGGAACATGTTCTTGTGGCCTGGATGTTTAAGGTGCTGGCCATGAACCACAGTTTCCTTGGTTAAAATCTGGCTGTGGACCTTTGTTGCATTTTATTTAAGTGTTGAAATCCTGTATCCTGTGGAAATTGACCCACTTACACCCAATGTGTTACTAAAGACATAAAAGCAATAAAACATTTAATGTACCTTAAATAATAAAGTCACCAGTAATATCATGGCATTAATACCATTTTTGGAAAATAATCAGAAAGTACTGATACAGGAAATCATTAATCTGTGGTTATGTCTCCTCTCTCTCTCTCTCTCTCTCTTACACACACACACTAACATTATGGGCCTATATTAAGAAACATTATTCAATCTGCATCATTATCCTCCTTCCAGATGTTAGAAATAACCTGTAGACTAAATGATTTTAAATCCTAAAGCCTATCCTATTATTAACACTAACAGGCACTGAACTACGTTAAGCAGTCTGTGTTCTGACATCTTATTTTTTAGGTTAAAATATTAATCATTTATGTTTGAAGTATGTTGCTGCTGAGGACCTGCTGTGACGAGATGTCACTTTTATAGATATACATAATGGGGATGTAAAAATTCTTCAGCCAAGACAGTGATACAAACTATCTCTGGAACCTCCCCGACCCCCCTCGGCCCAATAAGTAATGTAACAAAACTCGCTTTTTATATAACATAGGTCAACTGTGAAATATGTTTCTGTTTGAAGTTAGCTGTATCAAGCTGTATATTTTTTAGATAATACAAATTACACTTCTAACTGCATGTGTCACGTGACTATTTTGGTCCACAGTCACTATTTCCGCCCCATTTTTTCTTATTTTCTGTTAAAAACATCTGGATTGACATCCGTGCTATAAAATTGTTTGAGAAAATAATCCCAAGATTAGTTAACAATGACAGTGTTTGTTAGCTACAGCTCTACTGTTGTAATTCCCTGTGTATTGTTAGCACTTTCCTTGTAACTAAACGTGACAGTCCCATTTTGTCTTTCTCACACCTCTCTACAAAGTTCTATCCTTCCTGCTAAAAGCTGACCGACTCATAAACATCTTAACTTTCAATGGAAAGGATCTTGGAGCCTGCCTGGGTGCTCCAGCCATGCAGTCATCCAGCAGGATTTTTTTAGCCCGTCTGTTGAGTCATACAGATCACCAGCAGGCATCTATGTATGTTCTTAAAGTTCCTGTCTGGTAGTCATGCTAGGCATTTGTCAGGTTCTATTGTAGATTTCTGTTGGGAAATGTTGTTAATGTGTCAACAAAGTCTGAGTTGGCTGACTCAGGATATCTAATATTTTTGCTGATAAAACTCTAAATAGAAACCAGCACAATGCTATAATGTCAAACCTCTGCACTGAACCGGAGCCGTAATAAATCATGGCATGTTTGAAACAGCACAGACCAGCATGAAAACAAAGAAGCTGATGATCTTTGCTTCAGCGCACACCATATCATAACAGTTTAGGTTGTACCTCTGTTTATTTATCTGTCCGGCCAAGTGTCTGACCCAAACTCAGCTGCCATTAGAAAACATGACACGTATGTAGCAGCACTGGTCAGAATGGCTCTGCAAACCTCTGTGGCCTGGGTCCCACATCTTCACAGGGCTAAAACTAACTGGGACAAGGGCCAGATCTACAGCTGGGTGGAACAACAAGCTACATCTGGTCTGTGTCCAAGCACAGCATGAACGAGAAGAAACTGACTCCGTGTGAAACTGCTGTGGAAATAAGCAGCACAGAAGTGTATAATGTTTAATACGTACAAATATGTTGATGCCAATCACTGTTAACAAGACATATGAGGCAGAGTATCACCTTCGTACCACTGTTATGTATGACATGTGTTTGTCCACACAGTAACATCACTGTCAGGTTGAATAGTATAAGGGCATTTATGTAGTGTTGAACACAAAAGAATTAACAGAAAATATCTCAACAATCCTGCCCGTGCCACGTAGAGTTTACTTGTCAACAAAGTTATGTTTACATTCAGTGTTGTGTAGACAAAACTGTGTGTATCCTCGAGGTGAATCTGCTACATGATGCCAACTGTACACAGGCTTCTCTGCAGGTGTGTGTACTCTATGTGCAACAATCAATGTGTACATACTCATGCGAGCGGCGCTCTCTGACACTTCAGTGGGCGCAGCCCACAGGAAGACTGCTACAGAACATGAAAGAAGCAAAAGACAAATGGGAACGGTTCTGTGTGAGAACTTTGACAGTTTTTGCTTGTTATCACTGTGTTTTGGAAGCATGCGGCAAAGTAAGGTGAATGGGTAGGGCCTCCATCAAACCAATGAGCATATCATCAACGAGGAGTCATGCCGAGCAGGCATGGATTCAAACCGCAACGTTTAACATTTCAGGCAAGCGTTGACTCCCTGATACAGAATCATATTAAAACATAATAAATATAGTCATTCCAGGGTGCTGCATTCAGGGACAGTACAGAGTGTAGGTCAACTTAATGTTGGTGTGTCTGACATGGTGCGCTCTTTGTGGCTGGATTCCAATTCAAATCATTTCCTTTCTAATACCTGCAAAACTGATTAAACTAGACTGTGGGGAAACAAGGAGAAAACCCATATAGGGGCAGGAAGCAACATGCAACTGAAGTGTTAACCACTACGAGACTGCACAACATTGAAACAAGCACAGCCCGAAGGTGGAATATGTCTTTCTATACATTTAATAACACCAGTATTGTCTCTTCATTTTTTTTCCTACTCAACTGTCCTGAAGAATTTCAATAGACAGAAATTAAGCAACATCTCTACAGATGTCTGCATGTTGAACTTATCCTAGGCTATGTGGTCTGGTAATAAAGAAAACTGGCTGCTTGCCGTTTGGATCTTTGGATCTGACTGGAGCCAAAGTGAATTCCAAAAAGGTGGCAGGCCGATATAACACTGAACATGACTGCTGAGGCTGTTCCACAGACCGGATTTCTGACAGCAGGGAAAGACATTTGGCTCAAAGCTTAATGTCCAAAAAGGAACGCAGCTCTAACAACAGTGTATCAGAGTGCAGAGAGGAGATGAGCAAGTTCTAGCCAGAAAGCTCAGCTCTGGTTCATACTGACTTGAAGACAGACAACTGTATGAATTAACAAGCAAATGAATGATGTCAGTATACTGGAGGTTTTGGTATGGTGGCAAACTCAGCGACACTCACTAAAAGAATCAGCTAAAGTCACACTGAGCTGCACCACTGTATGACTGTGCAGAGCACAGACTCTGACTTATGAACAAGACAAATACAGCAACCACCATCGCAAAACAGCGCAGAGACTGCTGCTCTCAGGTACTGGTGGGGTAGGGGTGGTAAGCAGTAACATGATAGCTGCATTCCTGCTACATCCACCCTCACAGCACACAAACACTGTGCTATACTACACCTCTTGATGCAACTTCATAGCTTGTAGTTTACACATATTGACAAAATGGGTGACAGCTAAATATTCTACACTGATATATTCTTATCCTGTGTGTCACTTGAGGGAAAAACAAGGCTGCATGCCTAACTTAAGAGTAAATGTGGATTCATTTGTAACATTCAGTAAAACCAAAGAAAAGGACAGAAAAGTAATACTTATAATCAGTGTATTAGTTTGTCTAGTGATGACATAACATAAATGATAAACTCAACATATCTCTCAGCAAATCATTTGTCTGGAGATGAGAAAAACAAATCTGCAATATAGAGCATTTACAGTCAGGATGACCACTGACGGTGTGTGTGGTCCCTCGAGGACAGAGGTAGAAGAAAACAGTGCAGAATGGGAATGTAACATTTGTGGTTAACATCACTCTACAATCACAAATGAACTGTGTGGTTCTGCGTGTCAGATATATGTGGAGTCGTCTCATTCTCAGCTTGAAGCCTAACTACAGACTGTTGACAGTTTTCCGCCTCTCACAATTCTAGTGTTTCAGCCACGATAGGTGGGAGTCGTAGCTATTTTTTTAACTTTACTGAAGAAAACCTCATGTTGAGAGGTGAATTCGGATTCAGTGAGCGCGTTTAATACAGGATATTTGCTGTCAACCAAAAACTAAACTAAACCAATGCAACTAATACAAAGGTAGCAGCTGTCCCATCGATGCTGGTGTTGTCTGTGGGGCAGTCTTGCCTGTGCACACTACTAGTTTACTGTGGACTGAACCACAAAGCACTGATTTTCATTAACGGCTTCAGTAATACTCTCAGCATCAGCACCATGGTCCTGTCATATGTAAAATACACAAAGTGGAATCAAAGTATACATCCTTGTATCTCATACATGTTTGATTACTAATTTAAAAGTTCACAAATGTGAAGGTTTACTTTAACCTTTTTAAATATGTCTTAATACTCTCAGGTCGGTGTACGATTTCAGGCACCACAAAGATAAGTTTGTCAGTTTCACTAATATTAAAGGATCAAAGGTTGCGAGCTGAGCTTTATCAGCAACTACCTGTCATCCAGCGACCCCGTCCACCCCGCTGTTCAGCTGGGTCAGCATTTGAGGACACATATTGGGGTTAACAGGGACAAAGATTAACTAGCTCGATAAATGATGACTCAGCCAAATGCTTTTGTCTCCTGAACACATTCCAAGCAGATGGAGAGGACAGACACAGCAGCTCTACACGGCTTGATGTGGTCTGCAGAGCAGCAAAACAAACCGAGCTAACTGTAGTTTGCTAGCTAACGCTGCTGCTCGACTTACGTGTGCAGCAAAACGCGTTAAAGCAGTTCCTCTCTTCCTGTTGTATAACAATAGCAGAGTGACAGACAAGGAAGCCATCATCAACTAATGCCCTAATAGTTCTGAACAGACATAACCTGCTTGAAGCTTGACAGACACCTAGTCACACCTCTAATCGCTGCCTAGTTAGCCAGTAAGCTAGCTAGAGGCTACCGGAGAGAAGGTTTTACATCAAGCTAACTTACCTCATACTGGATGTACTGTTTTCTCCACTCCGGGGTGATGTGAGCTGAGAGATGCTCTGTGAATTTCATCTTGGCCGTTCGCTGCTTTTCTCCCCCTCCCCTGCTTTTATTGTGAGCAGGACCTGGTCAGTTCAGTTGAGCAGAGGGAGGTTTTCACTGTGCTGGTTCAGTAAGGTTCAGTCAGAAACTCTCATCCGAAGATTAGCACCGGGGTGCTCGCTCAAACACGGAAAGATGCCCTTTTTGTCTTTACGTTAACCTAACGCTAGCTAGCTACCGGCACATATTTCTCTGGTTTTTTGGGCACACTCGACGAAGTGCTACTGGAGTCACATCTTAGCTAAATGAGAATGCTTTCATTTTTAGTTTGACCCGTGTCGCCAATGTCGCAAAGGAGCGTTGAGTTAGTGGTAAACAGGCTCACGGTGTCGGCGCTAGCTGGGTCTCGCTATCTTTCCCCCTCCTCTCAGCCTCTAGCTACCTCTCTCTCCACCTCCCGTCTCCCGGAGCCTTCGCGTGCCGTTGGAAATATCATAACTGCGCCAATTTCGGGCGCACATGTACGTATTGTTGGTGGGTGTAACGAGGTGGGCCAGTCCTCAGCAGACGTCTTCCAGACAGGCTGGCTAAGCTGGTCGTTTTTAAAAAGTAATTGTAGTGCAGTGAGCTGGCTGTCACATGCACAGGAGGGAGACTAACTGCTATCATTTGAAATCCTGTTAGTTTTTCTTCGCTCGGCTTTGCTGGATTTATTTCTTTGTTTAGGTTTTTAATTAATATAATTTCTTCTTGGTGGCGTTGAACTTCTCTTTCACGCGGTTCATTCCCTCTAACTAGATTCCTTAAGAGCGTTTTGAGCCTATTTAATGTGACTAAATGTGAACCAGTAGCGAACATTTAATGCAATAAACTTTTATAGCAATGAATTATTGTCAAAATGTTATCTTTAATATATATTCCAATAATACTTGAATGCCACATGTGTGACGTCGGCAGCCACATTTGGGAGAAGATGACGTAGATGTAGATTGTTATTTTTGTGTTAGGGGAAATTGTGCTGAAAACTTTCCATCACAGATCTTTTATAGTCTTTTTTAAAATTATGTATCTATTTGGTTTTATGTTTGAGACGTTTACCATCATTTACAAATTCACCAAACATGCTGTTAATGTTTAAAACAGTTCAACCTGTGTCTGTAACACTGCATTTGTTCTGTGTGTCTCTGGCATTTTAGCAGCCGTCACTGTAGTGGATACTTGTATTCAACCTGTTTCTTTTTTTTTTTTTTTTGTTTTTTACCTCACACACACACTAATGATGTCATTGTTATCTACGACATGGCAATGGCAGCACATCTGAGTCACACGTCAAAAATGACACAATAAACACAGAGAGTACTGTTGTCGTCAAGGAGTACCAAACTGTACCTAAACAGATCTGATGATGACAATGGCAAAACATTTAAATAAGGGGAATTATGATAAATGAGCAATAATAAGAAACTGACAGACTCCTCAGGAATGTAACTGAGCATCCACAGGATGTTTCAGTGCTGCTTGTTTTGATCCCAGACAGAGATGTTAAATGTCTAAACTCTCTTTTTTCAGCCTGTAAATGTGGCTCATGTAGAAATTCATTATTTTAAAGAGTTGTCAGAAATAACAGGATAATAACTGTGATAGCGCCTCCTGGTGTTTATTCCTTCATACCTCGTGTTTTGTTTGTCTGTATAAAGATGACCGCTGTCACCTGGTACTTAATGTGAAGACATAGTTTTTATATTCAGCTAATTCTGACAGAATTATTGAAAACACATTTGTAGGCAAGTAGAGCCACTAATGAGCTATATCTCCATCCATGTTCAGTGTTTTTCTCCTTGCTGTTTATATTTCCCCCTCTTCAGCATATCAGTTATAGTTACTATAAATAATAGATAAGACTTTTGACTATAATCATACAAACAGTGGTAGCAGCACTCAGGAAGTTATTGTGGCTATAATAGGTGGGTAAAGCTGTAGTAATAGTAGTACCAGTAGTTTTTGCTGATGTGAGTGTAGTGGGGTGGTGTTCTCCATTTGTCTGCATGGGCTTTCTCCGGGTACTCCAGCTTCCTCCCACCATCCATGTCAGCCCTGTGATAGAGAGCTGGCGCAGGCTCCAGCATCCTCACAACCCTTAACAGTTAGGATAAAAGCAGTGAGGATTCATTTTCCCTCTTTAATAATAATAGAATAGAATAGAATAATGCTATTGATCTGTCTTGTATTACTTGGATTTTTTGAATTTTATTCTAGTTACAGTATTTTATAATGTTTCAAATTGTTATTATATTTTTCTGCAGATACATGTTGACGTGTCCTTTGACAAGACACTAAACCATCATCTATGTCTGGCAGGTGTCCAGCAACATTTTCTTCTAAGAGGATGAATGAAAATATTTTTAAAAAGTTGTGTTTAATCAAATTATCACAATCTAAAACAGGACTTAGAGTAAACCTATCCAGAGGGCCAGTAAGTGGAGGTTGAGTAATGTTCCCTTGACAAGTTAAACCAGTGATGGTAGTACTGTCAGTATAGTAGTATCATAGCAGCACCTCCAGCAGATCCTACACATTCAGTCTTTCTAGTTACACATCTTTATGAGAAAGGATCTCAACGTGTGATTGTATTAAATTATACACAAAGACAAATGAGAAATGAAGATTTAAAGTTCATTTTACTAACTGAAGCTCCACATACAAACTGTTGTGTGTTTCATCCAAGCCAATTCAATGATCCGTACACTTTCAAGTACCTTTGAGGTCAATCACTGTGTGAGCCTGATGTGCCCCCTAGAGGTCAACTAGCAAGTATGTATATATGTATATATATATATGTATCAGAAACAATCCTGGTGACATAACCTCAGAAAGCTGAAATCTACCCAATATTCTATTTATACATGTCTTCATATACATTATGTCATTATATATACATTAAAACCTTCATTGTGCAATAACATATATCACACACATCGCTTAACAAATACACATTTAAGCAGGCTACTGCATGCAGAACCCCGTATCTGTATCCAGCATTCTCACCTACTTGTTCATGCTTCGTGGTTGTCCACATGTGTCTTCCTGAGCATTTGTTTTTTTTCCCTGTGTGTGTTTTTTGCACATGTATATACATAAAGGGGCTCTGGAACCTGTAGTGAGATTCTTCATTTGAAGTTTGAAAATTTCTGCTAAAGGTGGATCTACATAGTTGTGCCCACATTTATTTCTTTTTGGCTTCATTTTTGTGAAATAAATGACGGCACAGTTTATTTTGAGCTTGTTTTTGCCTATATGGCCTATATTACAGTTTTTTTTCAATCGTTTACACAATTTTGACAACGGGACTCCGTCTCCTAGATGCAGCACACAATTAACCAAACACCACACGCAATTAGCAGAACATCAGATCTGTTTGCAAAATGACACATTTCAGCCAAAA
>JAUYWH010000033.1:0-15055 GCA_034779795.1 Ctenopoma multispine
GAAATCTCTCTCTGTCCTGTCTTAGTTATTTCATAGTTCTTAGTTATGTTCGGCTGGTGAGGTCCACAATCTTTAATTTGTTCCTGTGGGGAAAAGTTCTGTTCTGTTTAATGGTTCAGTATTTAGCTTCTGAATTAACTTTATCCATGACAAAATACGGCTCCTTTGACCAAACAAACGCGCTGCGGTGAGTTTCCGGTTGAATTTCCTAGTCTGGAGCTGTGACGTCAGTCTTGTGGGAGGGGTTTGGGAGCCAAATTTTGCGCCCCAAGCTTCTCCTACACTTTGTATTGGAGGGGGTTTCTATGGAGCCCCCTAGGGGTCATGTGGTAGAAAAAAATATTTAGGGGAAATAAGTGGTAGAAAACAAAAATCAGACATGATGGGAAAAAAAAATCTGACTCCCCGCCCACAGGAGCAGGGGAACCTTTTCTACACCTGCTAAAGTGACCATAGCCCCACAGGATGTAAACACAAAGTGGACATTAGCAGCTACAACTGTCTATAACGTTGCACATTATGCGCTATGAACTATGTATCCATCACATATTCTAGTAATATTTTAACTCTCATCTTTAACGTGTGCCCGGCAAATGTGACCATAGATCTGTGGCATTACTGTGGCTTTAGCTATGGGCGTCTTGCGCAGCCTCGTAGATCGGCATGTTGCTGGGGACATTGTCCGTCCTCAGATATTCATATCATATCAATAACATTCAGAACGGTGGTGACTGGTTTCCTTTACTTCCTCATTATTCTTGTTGGATTACTGCTGTAATTCTACTTAGTGAGCCGGTCAGGCAGCTCCTGACTGGCTCCTGATCAGAGCTACTGTAGGCTGCTAGCTCTCCTCCTCAGGTGTGGGGGGGGACTCATTTAAAATAATATCATCACACTGCTGCTACCAAATAAACCAATTTATTCATAATACTGGATCTAGATCAGTTTCAGGACAGTTTTCCAGAAAAGTTCTGATCACAGAACTGACATTTAGAAATGGATCCATCCACATTCACAGCTATGGGCAGTTTAGAAGGCTCCACTTAACCTAATGTGTGTGTGTTTGGAAGGTGGGAGGAGGTCGGAGTAGCCGGAGAAAACCCACGCAGACACGGAGAGAACATACAGAGTTACACAGAAAGGCACTGGCCGACTGCTGGATTCAAACTTGTGAAACAACAGGACTATGTATCAAACGGTAAAATGAGAGTTAAAATACTATGAGAATATGTGATGGATATGGTTTATAACACAACAATGTGCAACGTTCTGGACAGTTGTAGCTGCTAACATCCACTTTGTGTTTGCATCCTGCAGGGCTCCTCCTGCTCCTGTGAGGGGGGAGTCTGAATTTTTTTTTCTACCACATGACCCCTAGGTTCCAGTGCGCATGCGCTGTAGCACAGTGAAGACAATAAGTGATGTTCTGAGGTTCCCTGTCCCCACTGAGACTAACATCAGGTCTGTTCTCGTGTAGTTTGAAGCGATGCTTGTTGGTACGCTTGGATTTTTCTGTGTGTGAAAAAAAACCAGAACAAGGGGAAAATGCCACAAGATTATAAACGTATTAACGAGAGCAAACAGCCTAAGACTGTCTCTAGCTCTTCTCAGATCACAAGGTCTATTACTACTCAGGTAATAGACCTTACTTAACAGACTCTTCTACGTCAAACTTAAAGAGGTTGATTAGTGGATGAGTTCCTCTTGAGAGCACTTTGAGTAGAAGTACCTTTTTTATTTTGCAGTGAAGATTTTAGGTAAAGAACTGACAATGCTTAAATTGAATGTGCTTTACAAATGAAGTCTTATTGTTTCTTTCTCCAGGGTGGAACATGGTGGACAGCAGAGGCTGAAACCTGGTCTGAGGATGTATAAGTTTGTATGTACTTTAATCCGTGCAAACAAGGCAGCACATTTTATTTAAATTACAATTTTACAGTATGTATTTGACATTCAGTTCACAGCATGAAAGAAGATCCAAAAGATCTTTGTTTTTATCTCATTATCTGCTTTATCCAGTCTTATTCTGTCCATCAGATGCATGTGAACTCACACCGGACACAAACACAGCTCACAGAAACCTCCGACTGTCTGACAGCGGCAGGAAGGTGACAGGGGTGAGAGATGAGGAGCCGTATCCTCATCATTCAGAGAGGTTCAAGTGCTGCCAGCTGCTGTGTAGAAAGGAAGGGTTTATGTGGCAGTCACTTACAGAGGAACCAAAAAGAGAGGAGACAGTACTGACTGCTGCTTTGGAGGAAATGATCAGTCTTGAGTTTGTAATGCTCTGATGTTGATGGATACTCAGTCCGTCACAGTAACAAAAAACAGACCTGCCTCCCTCCTCTGTCTCTCACCAAGTAGACATTCACATCATCGACCTAAGATGTGAATGTTCTGTTTATTTTTATTTTGCACAGATGGCCAAGAAACAGTCTGTTACAAACCCCTTGTAAATTATTGATCTTCTGACAGACAAACTTGAGCTAAAAAATTAAATCCATTCTGACTGCTAGTGAGTGATTCATTGTTGTCACGTCACCTCATCTCATCAGGGAGGACAGCAAGTCAGACTTTGGTTAGAATCACCAAATGCGCTTCATCAGTTGTCTGTGACAATATTTTGCTGGAGGTGTCCATGTACATTACCCAAATAAAACAATCAGTCAATCATGCTGATTGTCTGGATTCAGTTTTATTTTAACAATGTCTCCTACCTGCATTTTGTTTGTTATACTTATTTTGTTTGTGTCAGAATCCTTCCTCCGTTTTTATGTTGAAACAGTTAGAAAGCAGAGGTGGTAAGTAACTAAGTACATTTACTCAATTACTGAGGTACTTGTTTTGAGGTACTTCCATTTTATGTTATTTCTATTGCACTATATTACTTTTGACATCATTAGTTACTAGTTATCTTTTGCAGGATTAGATTCTTAAAAATCATTATATATTAATAAAAAGCTGATGTAGCATTTATGGATTAAACCTTCTGTCGTCAGGTGTTAAAATCAGCTCCTGCTGTTTTTGGTCCATTGTCTGTGTGTAATAACACATTTGAATCAGTATTTTCACCTTTGGAGGAAAAATTAAAGGTCTGCTTGTAGTGGAGTATTTTTTTGGGGCAGGTACTTGCACTTTTACTTTAGTATTAAGTTTCTGTACTTACATGACATGACTGCAGGGATATGATATTTCTACTATATGTTTATGAAGGTCGTGGTGGTTGGTGGAGTTGTAGTAGAGTGCATCCTATTAAGAGGTATGTCTAATGTTTTGGTCCCTCATTTGTGTAAGTAGGGTGACCATTTGTCCTTGTTTGTTGTGTCCATTTGTCCCATTTGCTGTTAAAGGACATACTTTACTTTACTTTAGTTCATTTGTCAGACGCTTTTATCCAAAGCGACTTACAAGGAGACACAAGCAATTACAATTCGGGTTCTGTAAATCATGAGTTACTTCAAACTAAGAGCCCTGATAAGACACAACTTGTTTAGGAAGGAAAAACATGCTAAGGCGTGTTACCTGTATGTCCACATACACCTGTATATACACATACAGGTGTACCCAGAAGCTTAATCTAGTACAATACATACAATATGTTTTAAACATGTATTTTTAATAATGTACATGGTATTTTACTCATGAAAGTAAAAATGACAAATAAAAAAAAAACCCTCCAGCCTGGAAGTAAAAATTTAGGGCAAAATACCCAATGATGAAGGTGTCATGTGACCTTTGTTGGCTACGTCGCTGCCTGGTTATAAAACATGTTATAAAATCACCGGCGTATTTTAATTTGCTTCTCTTTAAAATGTTTAAGACTTTATGATAAAAAAAAAACATGTTTAGTTTTTCACAACATACGTTTTGGTACTTTTGAACGCTGCTAATTAACCGGTTCAGGCAGCTGTTCGGTCACCTTCGAGCCGGATCCGAACGTCATGACCGGCGCAGGTGAAGCGGCTGGTTTCTGAAGGTGAGAGCGGTTCAGTTGCATATTCACAGGTTAGTTTCTGGTTTAAATTCGTTTAAAGCTCTGATTTGTCCTGTTCCGGGCTGTGAGAAGTCAGAACTGGATCCCGAACAAAGAGATAACAGCCTGTTAGCATCATGTCGCGGTTAGCTGTTAGCATGCTAGTTAGCTCTGAGTGATGACATAAAACGTATTTAAAGAAGAGTTTATTATAAGTTAATTAATACTGACTTTTTTACTCTATGCGCTCGCATCATTAATATGTTTGATTAGTTATGTTACTTAAAATGAATTGACGTAATCAGGATGTGCATCACAGATCAAACTGACTGAAAGCACAAACCTTACTCTGTCTGGTCTGTAATCTATTACTTTGGCTGACAGTCGTAGTTAAACTGCTCTAGATCAAACTACACAGCAGTTAAATAATGTACTTTAAAGGAGCTTCAGCTCAAACAGAGTATTTATTACATGTTACTACAGGTTACATCAGTATTAATGTTTCATTACTGCAGTGATTAATTAAAGATTCAAACCTTAATCTGTGATCACTGTCAGGTGGTTTTATTCATCATGAAAACAAAAGCACACACGTTCATGTTTGATTTCCCAGAGTCTGTCAGTCATGGGTCTGCGGACGTTCTGGAATAACAACAAAGTGCTGATTGTAATGGGCACAAGTCTTGGACTGATCCACTGGGGCTGGTACAATCTGAAGAGCAACCCGCTCCTGCACAAACCCAAAGAGGAGCACCTCCCTGAGCCTGGCATCGTCGCTTACGTTTCTCCTCCTGCTGCCAAGAGCAAGTAAAACACACTGAGGTAAGAAACCTGCTCCTGCAGCCTTGTCACTGTGCTCATTAAACAGCAGCAGCTCCTCTGATGTCCACCAGGTGCTGCTCCAACTAAACTCACTGCACTGAAGTCAGTGTTAACATCACTACAATGGAATAAAATCTGTCCTGTAACTTTGACTTTAATTATTAAGAGAAAACATGATTTGTGTCTGGTGAGTCTGATCTGATGATTTCATCTGATTAATTAATGAATCCATCTTAAAGACTTGTTAAAGTTCCCTCACATTTCCTAAATCATTGTTTTGTGTCTTCTGCTGCCTACAGAGGATGAAGCCTCAGAGCTGGATCAGGAGGAACTGGCTGTGGGCGGCCTGCGGGGCCTTCGTCAGCATCCACGTGGTCACGTGGGGCATGCAGAGAGCCATGAGGAGCGCCGCACGCTCCGAGACCGCGCTCAAACAGAAAACTGCTGAGGAAAGAGTGGACTGATATTTATTCAGAGAACTTCTTAACAGGACCATTCGTAACGGATCCTTTATTTTTCTTCTTCGTAACAAATCCAATCAACTGTCTGTATTAAAGAAATACTTATTAAGACGTCTACATGGCACTTTGTGTTGTTTCACATGTCTTTGGACTTTATTCAGAGTGTCGCTCCGTGTAATGATCTTTCATCCTCACTCTGCTGAAAGTCATAGAGTGACGAGTGTCACATGTTCGTCTACCTGGGGACATCCCCCTGTGCTGATTACAGAAACCAGGTTTACATGAAAGATAAGAAAGTGAGAAAGACGAGTTACCTGAGTGCATGTGAACGTGTTGACTGTCCTGATGATGAGGAATGACTGCAAAGCCTGAAATCAAGGCTGGAACGCTGTTTTAAAACCCTCAAAGTTAAAGGTTTGGTCAGATAAAAACATCAGTCAAACTCTGTGTTTTAGTTGTTGTTGCACTAAAGCCAACAAATGTTTTACAACATGAAAGAATAAAAATATCTGAGCTGGAAGTTTTGATCATGGAAAATATTTTTTATTCATGTGGGACTGATGTGTTTCAAGAATGTTCACAGCTGTGCAGATGTGGGAATGAATAGACTAGATCTGTGCTGATTCCTTTAACCAAAGGGCCTTTATCCAAACATCCAAGTCAGAACTTCCACTGGAAATCATCATTCACCATCGTTATGAACACAGAGCTTATGGTAAACTAATGCTATGTTGTTGTTGGACACCTGCTGACCCATAATCAAGTCTTTATATTGGGCTTATATGTCTTCATTATAAAAAGTAAAGATTATGCCGAACTTCACCAGGAAAACTAAACTCATTTGAGGATTATCTGTGTACAAGTACAGTCTACAAACACAGTGACCAGCCTGTAAAATGTGTAAAAACACAGAATTCCCAGGTAACAGAGGATCTCACTGTCCTCAGTGAGATGGTTCATGTGTAGCTGTCTGTAACGTGGATCTGTATTGTATGGTCTGAATGTTAATCTGGGAATTTGTAATAGATTAAATACCTGAAAAAAAAACATGAAATTGAGTGTGTAACCTTGTTTTCTACAGATTCAGTTACAGGAAGCAGAGTTAAAATCTCAAAGCTCAAATCTGTGGAAGTACAGTTCATCAGGAACTCTGAGTTTGCCTCCGAGCTCCTGATGAACTTTGTCCTGCAGTATCTGCAGGAGTTTTCTCATAGTATCCTGCTTCACATTAACCTGTGTGTGTAAAGGTTTTAGGATTTTAAAGATGCTGCCTATATTTTTCACAAACTTTGGTCACATTAGAACCACTGTCAGAGCAGGAGGCTCCAGCTGTAAGATGTAAACACCACAGTTGTCTGACTAACAGACAGGTTGCAGTGTGATGTCATCCATCTAAATACTGTGATCAAACATGTTCAAGCCCACGTTTGGGTTTTAGTCTAACTTTGTCCCAACTTTGTCCCATGATGGTAGAAACATCTTTGCAGTTTCTGGATCTGATTTTCTCTCCAGTGCCTGAACAACTTGCCTTTACCTTTCCACAAACTGGAGAATAGCAGAGCCTGTGAGAGGCAACATGTGCCTGACAGTCTGAATTCAGGGATGTAATGATGTTGCAGTGCTCTAATCTTCCAGGTGGGGGCGCTGTCGGGCTGTGTTTCAAGTCTGTTTGCATAAAGTCGTTTCTGAGAAACCAAAGAACATTTGTTCTGTGAACATGTTCATTGTTAATTTAATCAGTTATTTTGTTTGAAATGATCTTAAGTTGAAACAGTCACAGAAGACTAAACGTCATAGTTCAGCTAACATTTACTTATCTCACTCAATATAAAGTAGAGCTGGAGCTGAAGGGAATGACATTGACCTTAATGCGATTATGGTCTTAAATTACAGTTAAATCTGATTTATTCAGTATTTATTTGTTGTTCTCCTCCATGTACCATGTTCTCCAACACTTTCCTGCTGGATCAATAACTTAACAAGTTTCCATGATTGTGTTGGGTGTTTCCTGCTGAGTCAGGATTCAATTATTTACTCTCATTTACAGACATGCAGAGGGACATTTGCAGTCATCGGTCATCCTCACGCCTGCTGATGTATGTTAACCAGCGTTGAGCTTAATCTCAGCGTCTGTTTGCAACATGTGTGATTTATTTCATCTGTTCCTCGTGTTTCTTTGGACCAATAAGTGTAACGTGATCCAATACAGGATCAGCTCAGTGCTCATTGTTATTCATTTGTGAGGTTTTATTGGATTTCTCTGTTGCACTCAGGATAATTACTGTGCACCAGTATTCCCAAAGACAATCCTGGACTATCATTGCACTTTATTGACCAGTGACAAAGCTGCTGTAGCCTGTATTTGTGGTGTTAACATGTTTATGTCAAACGTAGTGTCGCCAGTCAATCATCTTCCATCAGTCCAGTTGCGTATTTTAGCCAAACCAGTTTTATTGACTGAGTTCTGTGTTTCTACGGTTTGCCCGTTTTCATCAGAGCTACAGATTTCCAGTGAAGATAGTTTGTCTGGAGATCAGAAACAAAAACATGGACACTACTACTAAGAGATTTTTTTAATGTTCTTTTTATTATGACATGTTTACAGTGCGGTTCTCCTTGTATGAAGTATTAAAAGTATGAAATATTAAAATGTAAATTTGATGTTAAATCTGATTTTCACGAAATATTAGCAACATTAGCAGATGGACACACATATAGTGTATTATGGTTTTCTGGTTTATCACACAGGATAACACCAAAAATATCACAAACATCTGTGAGTAATCTACATGAATTTTACAGGGATGTGCAACAAATATCACACTTCAGACGCGACGACACGTTTTTTGTATGAACTAAACCTTTTAGTGTCAGACCTCAGCACCCAGAACCACCCAGGGAGTTTGGTGTTGGCGTTCTCTTAGCATTTAGTTAAACTGTCACCTGAAGTGGACGAGGAACAGTTCACCACAGGAAGCACAAAGAAGAAGACGCATGTTGTTGCCATGAAGTTAAAAGCCACAGAGGTGGAAATTAAGAACCATATTTTATACCGTTTAAAGAAAACTTCAAGGTCATAAAACATTTTTTCATGTCATGGACCCTAGTGCGAAAACACCCTAAGATCTGTGTTCTATTTCCAGACCTAGTGGTTCCCTCCAGTCCACCAGAGGCCCTCAGACCACCTGAGTGACCCTAAAGTGTCGCATCTTATCAGCTGTAAAAGGTCAGTCCAGGAAATGATTACTTTGACTTTAACCTTGTAACCATGTTTCAGTATTTTGAAGGACCAGTCCATCAGGTCTACATAATCATCGCTTAGCACTGAGCTTGGTTGTTGATGCTTAAACTGGTGCAGAAGCAAAGCGGGAGACAGAGACAGTCCATATATTTGTTTTGTTTTATTTGAATAACCCGAAATCGCAAACGTCTCTCCAAGACCTCCTGTATGAAGGCTGCAGGCCTTTCTCCGTTACAGGAAATCATTTTTATTATCTTTCTCCTCTCTCATTGTGGTTTCTATCGCTCTGAATTATACTTTGTCATTATTGGCTCACTTTGTCCTCAGCTTTGTTTGAATTCTACTCACTTTATTTGGTTTGTTTGAGCCTTTTTAACTTTTATAACTTGTATCTGCTTTGAATAAAAAGTTTCTCAACTATTTTATTTTGCTTTGGAGCCTCAGCTTGTTCAGTCTTCTGCTTTTTTTTCGGTTTGAGGTGAACGATGAAGTGAACAGCCACAGCTCCCGGCCTTTTTCCCAGGATGAAGAATCACTGTGTGATCTGGGTAGGAGCCTCCACTTCTGATTCTCTAACTTCAACAACAGGACCAGGCCCGGCCGTTGAGGCTTTTAACAATTGGTTTAAAGTTTAAAGGCTTTTCTTTGAGGTTTACTTTTATCGCCCAAAAGCGACCTCCTCTCACCACATCAAGGGAAACAATAAGTCAGTTGAACCAAGACCAGTTAAATTCTTTCCACCGAGCTCGAGGTCACTGAGATGAAAGACAGGAAGATGGTACAGGAATAGATTTTAATGAATGTCTGGACATTTGAGGAAGGAGGAGGGGTGAGAAAGTAGAACAGACTCCACTGATGGGTTGATCACTGACTCTGCAGAGGTGCCAAACAATAATAAAACAAAAATAAAAATGATGTAGATCAAACTCATGAGCAGCTGTGACAGTGTCAGGAACTAGACTCAGGTTAATCTAAATAGACATTTAGGTGCAGATACATAGACGTGGTAATTGGTTATATTTCCCAGCAGCGTCCTGAAGAGTTGCTGTCACCTCAGGGAGCTTTGCCAGAGAACCAGTGTTGGATTCAGGAACTTCATAGAAAATAAAATAGATCATAACAAACAGTGATGTAGCGCAAGCACAACAAAATTAAAAGCTACACTACTACAATATGAAATGAATAAATCAGACACATACTCCAGTCTCTCACATACACACAGATCACTCACACACGACCTACACAACAGTAACTCAAACGCATAAGACAATAATCTAAAATGTAGCGTCTGTAAAATAATGCACATAATAGAATATGAGATATATCAGAAAGACGCACAGACATTGGTGTCATCAGTGGATGAACTTTAACTATCTGGGAGATTTTCTTAGAAAATCTTTCATCCAGGTGAGTGAGAGAAGTCCAGCAGCTCAACACCCAGTTTTATGTAACCAGAGTTATAGTCTATGAAGAGCATCCTCACATATCCCCCCTGCAGCTCCAGGGCGGGTTAGGGCAGTGTGTAGGGCTGTGACTGTGGCATCTTCATTCGTTCTTTCACTGCCCTGAGCACCCAGCAGTGGGGGCTGGGGCAGCAGTGGTGTAGCTCTGTGCTGTTGCGTCTTGTAGTGAGCGAAAAGCTGTTTTTTTTACTGTTGTTCATAGGCTCAACGTGTTTAACAATCGTTGTAGTGGAGTCTCCGTGCAGCTGATGAATCAAAGTCCAGTATTCCTTCACTTTACCTCGGTTTTGGTCTGTACCAGGTCCTGAGGGAAATTTCTAAACACTCCACTGTGCTCACCAGCTGGTCTTTAACGGTTTGCTGTTTGGTGCCTGCAGGGACAGAAAAAGATGCTATAAGAGCCGTGAGAGTTCCACAAAGCTGAGGGAAACACCTTTGTGTTTTGGAAGCACCACTGGAAAACCTACGTGTTCTGAGAAACTGAAATGACTTTGTCTTTGTTTAACTTTCTGGACAGATGGATCAATTTCCTAATTGATTGGCAGCTTAAGCAGTTTATGATGTTGCTTCTGTTTCATGCATTTGACAGCAGAGCTATCATGCAAAGCCCTGGCCTGATCCACCAGGAGCAACATGGGCTTCCGATCGATAGATTCAGATTCTGTTATGAGGAGATAACGGGAGGAGCCAGAGATCACCTTTATTGTGGGACACGCATGTTTGTTCTTTATCAGAAAAGTCCGGCTCTGCTCCTTGTGCAGGTATTTGTCATCACTCATGCCATCTATGCTCTGCTGTCCATCAGCAAAGACCTAGATTCAAAGGTCTGAACACTATAATTCAGGTGTATGATCCCTCTCGCCCACTGCATTCTGCCAACACCACGCAGAAAAACAAGCCAAGCGAAGCTCAGTGGTTTTGCAATGGAGTAACGACCTACCTACCTCTGCTTCCTCCCAATGGAGAAAGACCTCTTCTGTGCACAGACGTATGTTACTTTCCTTCTCCACTGCCTGACTTAAACGTCTTGTGGTTCTGAAACATTTCTTCTTATGGCACTTTGCTTTAAATGTCTCCCTGACTAATTTGCTTCTGTTCTGTATCTTACTTGTAAGTACGAAACTATCCCCTTCATACAGAGGGCCCCATAATGTAGGCCCCAGACTCGTCAGGCCCCTGGTCATGTGTCCCGATATGGTTGTGCCACAAAAGCAGCTTGAACCCTGATAGAGGTGTGTTGTCCATACAACAACACGATCATCTTGTTTAATATTCCAGCATAAGTCCTGAGTCTTGGGGCTTGAATGAGAACAAACGAGAGTTTAAAACGAAAAACACAATGACACGTGAGCCGATAACTGTAAAGTAGACAAAAAGACTTCTCCTGTTTTTCTCATTGACTGTATGAAACAAACGCTCTGCCCGGAGCAAATTCCTGATCCGTTTCAAATCAGCAGCAGTAATTGGTCCCACATCGCTGAGGGAGTAAACACGCTGTAAAGATCGCCGTCCGTTTGCCAGTTTATCTAATGTGATATTGATCAGCTGAAGTCTGGTCTCTCGGATGGGAAGGAGGGTGTGTTTGTTTTAGTAACGACGACACACTGCTGGATAATGAGCTGTTATGATGGTGCTGTGTGAGACCTTAGCCTTAAATCATTTTGAATCTTCTCCCTGATCCCTCTTTTTATTTCCACTCTTCTTTTTCCGGCAGTTTGTTTCCTTTCCTTTGAAGACAGCAGCTGTGGACTCACAAAGGTTTATTAATCAAAAGAAGATTTTATACTGATTCTCTGTGAAATAAAAGACTTCATCTAAAGGTGTAGGTTTACGTTTTAGATTATTAGTGATGAACATATACGGTGATACATCTAAAAAAATACACAACATCTCAAGCGTATCTTAATAATAATCTTATGAACAGTTTTACTGGCTCCTGTTAACACAGGCCTGTGAGAGAACATTTATTTTTTCTGCGTCTGCGTGCTCTTATCCATGACATAAATTTTGTCACTACATCCGACGCGCTTACTGTATGTGCGTGTGCCCCTCAAACATTTTTGTCTGCAAGAGCCCCAGTGCACTGACTGTGCACGTGCTTGCTGTTTTACTTCCTTCACTTTTTCACATGGTTCAGTAAAATGCAACAAACAAAAGAGCTCTTTGTCTCGCTGCTGCTTCAGTCGCCGTCACGTTTTCTAGCCTACTGAGCATGTGTGGAACATGTCCATACAAACGTGTGTGCGTCTGTAGTGTGACAACACTTTTTTAGTGAATCGGCCCAAAATCCCATCAGTTTATCTGAAGACAAAAGTCCCACGTTGTGGCATTTTTGGTGCAGAATTCCCTTTTTTGTTACGTTTTGTGCTTTGCGGCCCAATAGGGAAACACTGTCGAGGGGAATTTTATACTAAAAAGACTTTGCTTGATTTTGATAAACTCAGACTGCTTAAACCATTATTAGTTTTGGATACACGTATCTCTGTGTGGCCTGTGTGAACAGGAGGATTGATGACAGCATGAAAAACCTCTTTCAGTGTTCATGTGGCAGCACCTGACACTTAACACACAGATCTGTAACTGGGCTCAGAAATTGGCTCCTGCTTAGTTACTGTATATGTGAGAATCAGAACATCTTCCTTGTCCATGTAACAAGTACAACAAAAGAGGTTTTATGTCATTCGACATAAAACCTTATTGCACATAAAACACTATTGCACAGGATGTTCTGTATTGCACTGTACTTGTCCGGTTTAATTGGAGGTGATTGAGTGTCATTCATTGCCCTAATGGCAACAGGGTAGAAACTGCTACTTAGTCTGTTTTTCCTTGTTTTGATGCTCCTGTATCTTATGCCTGATGGCAGCAGTTGAATCGGGTCAGGAGCGGGGTGTGAGAAGTCTTTTAGCATGTGTTCCGCTCTCCTGAGTGGTCCAGAGAGGGTAAAGAACAGCCAATGATCTCCTGGGTCCTCACGATCTGCTGTACTGATTTCCTCTGTGCTGTTGTGCAGCTGGAAAAAAAAATAAATCCTGTTGATAAAGTTGAAAAAGAAAGCAAAACTATTTGAGCAGCACTAGGCGACAGTTGAAAGGAAAAACGCCCTTTAACGGAGGAAACTTCAAGCAGAACCAGGCTCAGGGTGGGCGGACATCTGCCTTGTCCGGTTGGGATGAGAGCAAAGACAACAGGCAACAGAAATCATAACAGCAACAAGGAGCAGCAGACGAGGCACTGGGCAGGTTGGTAGGACAAAGCACAACTACGGGAGAGAGAAGACACAAAGTGTAATGTTGCTTTATTAGCTGCAACTAATTAATACGACCACAGTTTGTAGTTTATTTTGCCAAAACGCTGCTAATGAAGTTGGTGTCAAACTCACTTATGTTCCTGCTTGGTTGTTGTCGGTACATTTTGCGTACCACAGGCTGGTGACTGGCAGTGCACTACTTCAAGGTTTAGGATCCCAGAGGCTGGTGAGCAGCACCGCACATGTTTACCCAACAAGCAGACCAGAGAAAATGCATCCTAAGCAGTACTTTTCCTGTCAACGCTCCCGACTGGTCCATTTGGGAACAGTGAACCAAGCTGAACTTGGAGCGATTGATTTGCATATTTGTTAGCAAAAACAGACCACCCAAACCGGTCTCAGGCGATTCAAGGCACAAGAGCATGAACTTGTTGGTTTAGAAATGCCACCGAATCCCCTGGCAGTAGACTGTCTAACAATGAGTCACTTCAGCTGCTGAAGTTTAAATTGTGTTGTTCTTCATCATGTGGCTTTGGAGATGCACACGGTTCAAAATTCAGCCATTATGCTATGAGTCAGGCTGGAAACAAACTCCGACACAAACACTCAGGTCGACAGCAGCATGTGGTAGTCATTACACTCCCCCAACAGCATCACAACACGCACACATTTATACACACACTCTGGGATGAGAATTTATGGTATGTACAACAGTCTCTGCTGTGGCTTCAGATTTATAGTTTGAAGGGGATAATGTGGCTTCAGGTCAGCTGGAACAAAAGTGTTTGCCTCAACTTGCGCTGAAGTTCAGATTATTAGGAATTTTCTAAGGAGAAACTCTTTGATAGTCAAATGATCAAACACAATGAGAAGCTCCACCAGTGCCTCCATTACAGCCATAATACCCACTGATGGTTTAACTCTTCTGAGGAGCTAGAAATGTCCAATGTTTTGGACCCAACATGCTCCATACACATCTACACAGGACTGATTTCATGCTTTGTTGTGTTCGTGAGTGTTGACATAACCTGACAAATCCTTATCTGAGTGTGAGCTGCCACCTCAGCGTTTGGCACAACCACTGGGCGTCACTATAGACTTAAACAAGTTGTGGTGAAAACTGTCCCACTGAACTGTGTCCAGTCTTCATCTAGACAGGAGTTTTCCACCGTAAATAATTCAGATATTAAACTGCAAATCTAATCTGGGTGCAGTACACATTCACTTTGAGCATTAACTAGCAGTGGCGGCTGGTGAAATCATTTTTTTTTTTTTGGGGGGGGGGCACTTTTGCACATATCACTGCTGGTATAAACCAAAGCACCATCATCATGCATCACTCTGCTTTAAAGGATTAAATTAACGTGATAATAAAGCCTCTTTTCACTCCGTGTCTCCTTCAGCTGAGAACAAGCAGCTCATCCTGCTCTGTCTCATGTCCTTTAACCACAGCAAGTCCTGATCCATCAAGACCCGTGTTCACGTTCATCACCACAGAATATAACGAATCCTCAGTAAAAGAAAGATTCACAACACAAACACGACTTCAATTATCTGCCTGGTAAAACTAGAAGACGCCAACTGGACATCACATCGTTTAAACGTTGATAGAAGCGACAGAATTAATTAACAAGTCCGCTAATATTCAGCAGCATTAAACGTAACGTAACGACAACATAACTGAGTCACTGGCGGCTTAAACGTGTGGGGAGGATAATAAACTTTAAACTCTTCATTCATCATCACACAGAAACGTAACTTAAACACAATCCTCTCTCTCTTTCTCTGTGTCTCTCTGTGTCTCTCTGTCTCTCAGTGTCGCAGACAATGAGACACTGACTTAAC
>JAUYWH010000034.1:0-15054 GCA_034779795.1 Ctenopoma multispine
CTCATTTCTGCCTTTTCCATCTTTTGATTTAAGGGGGCAGGACGTTTGTTTAAGGTGGCAATGCCCCCTCTTGCCCCGCTTACATTCCATTTCTCTGGTATGTGCAAAGACTGGAGTTGCTTGGGTTTGTTCTGTTATTTTGATAAAACGTTGTAGATCTCAAGTTGAACTTTGGGGCAAAAAGAGCCAATCACTGAGCTTAAAAGCGGGTCATGTGACCCGCTAGCTGCGGTAAATAGACATTACGGTGTAGAGTCACTACTGTGACCACGGTCATTTTTAATCTCTGATGCCCTTGTGCGTGAATTTGGGGAAACTATGAGTATAGTTTACAACTTTTGACATTTTCAATTTGTTGCTCTTCCCACATCACGTCGATGACTGGCACCCATTGCGTCATCACCATAGCAACAGCAGCCAAGCCTCATGGGTATTGTAGTATTTTAAGTCGCGTCAAACTCACAGACACAATGTCATATAGATTTTTTATAAACGTAGTTAAACTAACAGTTATGATACAAAACAAATATTAATGTTACACTATCCGTGATAGTCCAGTCATTCTATTTTAAGTAATGTGAAAATATCGCATGAAATGGGTCTACAGACTGTATCTGGCTAGTATCTAAGTTATGCTAGCTAATATTGTCAACATCAAGAGCAACAAACTACTCCCACTAAAAAAATGCGATAATGTAATAATCTCTGTGCCACAAGTGGTATCTTTCAGTTAAAAGTTATAACAAATATAATTCTGACTACATTAACATCCAGTTACTTTATACAGTGCGTCAGTCTTTTCTGTGGGAAGTCACCTGAACAGCGCCTCTAGTGTATCTGGATTCAGATGATTTTAACTTCGAGGCCGGGATCAACCTTAGGGATGGATGATGTCGACCTACTCCACCTACTCGAGGCTGCCAGTAGGTGGACCTATTCATATGGTCTTGATAACTTATGATGGCCATAGAATGGCATGATAATATCCAAAGTGGGTGGAAATACGCTGTTTCTGAGCAATTCAGGCCGTTCTGAGCGCTGTTCATCACTCTGCTTCTTACAAACACACAGAGGCTGTCCAGGTTGAATTTCTGTGTCTATCTTGCAGAAAATAGAAGAAATTAGATGGGAGACAGAGTTTTCTTCACTTAATTTGCTTAGTTTTTGAGTTCTGCATCTAATATTGAAAGTGCATATGTTGCAGCTTCGGAATGGTCTCTGACACTCTGAAATTCAGTTCTGCAGTTCCCTATAAAACATGTAGCAGGGGCACAGTTAACACACAGGCACAGTAACACGCTCTCTCCCAGACACCTACAACATTGTCATCTAGGATTTTTTAGCACCTGCTCAGCTTCTTCATTAATGGTGCAAGCTATCGAGCCAGTGTCGAGCAATGTTAGCAGTGAAACTTTATCATCCACCTGTGCACTGGTATAAAACAGACTGTCACTTTTATCAAGCTGAATTGTATACTGAAACAGTACAGCAGTTCCAGGTGGGGCAGACTGTTTCCCCTGGTTGGATGAGCTGACATGTTGCACAGCAGTGGCTTTGGGGCAGTCTCTCTGCTGATGCCCTATTTCTAGACAGGTTAGACATCTCCTTTCCCTCATACAGTGTGTTTGTGTCGAGTGACAGCTATCACCACAGACTTGGCATGGGGAGGAACAGGCTGAGGTTGAGAACTGTGGTCTGGCTGCAGAGTGAACAGGCTGGCTGGTACACTCTAACACTCTTTCTAGCATACTAAGCACACGCTCTAGAGCATTTGACTCTGAGATGACTGCCTCACTTGATTTAGTTGGATTAGCTGGAGTGAATTTAGCTGTGTTAACATGAGCACATGCAGCTTCTGATATGCTGCTACTTGTTACAGCATTGGCCAATTATATAACATGTGCACCGGTCATGTTTGCACCTGATCTTGTAGCTTGGCATTCTCTCTGCTGCTCATCTATAGCCTCTTGCACCTCTGTGATTGACCACTTGCTTATAGGCTTACATTTGAACTCACAGGCAAGACCAGCATCAGGACAGTTCTGGATAAACATCATGGCTATTTCTGGATCCATAGTCTCCATTTTACCACTCTGATGCTTAAAGTGTCTATTGGCTACTTCAGCAGCTGAGTTCAACCTGACCCAGTAATCCACTGGTGTTTCTGTCACTGTTGGTTGTGTGGCATAGAAATTGGCCAGGGGTAGACATGAAACAGGGCTCTCGCTAAAATAGTGTCTCAATATGGCATAGATTGTCACGGCCCCAGTTTTATGTAGAAGCTTCGGAATGGTTTCTGACACTCTGAAGGCGACTCGGCACACCAATATAACTCAACCTTAAACACAGCAAAAACAACATAATCTAACGTTTACGTACATTTCCGTACAGAATATGACATTCAAACATGTTAGCTTACACGAGGTACAGTGCACCGTACAAGCGTCTTACCTACAATAGTGTCATCCAGCATTTGCCAGGAGTCTGATGTTACGCTACATGTGCAACATAGAGGTGTTTCATTAATTAAGGCTCCCCTTGCTACAATAGATAAATAGGAACTTTTATACAAAAACGTATGAATTACAATTATTTTAAATCAAAATTCACAAAATCCAAAATAAAAGCACTTCCAACCCAAAGATTTAGGTAAGGTTCACAGAAATAAAATATAATAAAAATTAACTTAGCCACACATAGTTAGGAAAACACACAGACACACATGCACATCAACCATTAATCCTATCACTATGAAAAGCATATTGGCAGAAACAGGACAAGAGTTTCTCTCTGTCCATGTACTTTTGTAATGAAATTTAAAAAAGTAGCGTTTAGCGGCGATCTACAAATACAGATCATCTCTGGTTTGGAAGAGAAATTTTAAACTCAGAAACAATGGATTTAATAGGAGACTTGGGCAGCGAGCTTTAGACATTTGGCCATGTAGTTCGAAAACTGTACATGCAATAAAACCATATATATATACGTGCAATAAAACCATATATATTTATGGTGGTTTTTATGTACAATTTGTTTATGAAAGATGAAAATTGCCTGAAGGAGAGAAGAAAACACGCAAAGAGAAGTTTACAAGAGCTGAGGGCAAAATCCTAGTGGTAGTGACATCACCACTCTAACAGTACCAACATTCCGCTAATAGAATGTCCAGATTTTAAAGTCTAAAACTGCTCAAATTCAAAAAGTATAAAAGATATGAAAAAGCTGTTTTACAAGAAAACAGCTGAAAGTGTCTGCACTCGTTTAAAGTTTGAATGATGTCTCTACGACAAAGTATGGCGATACACCATGAGGATGTAGGGGGGAAAGTTGATGAAATGTCTCGTCCAACTGCCATTTTTTGATGAAAACATGGAAAAACTTAAATTAATTAAAAAGTATTTCATATTTTTACAATAAAAGTAATAGCACACATGCCGGTAACAAGTCGGGTGATTTGATGTATATTTTGTGTGGGTTCTCTCTTCCGTTCGGGCTACATTATCAACCACATCTGGTTGACAGAAGAATAAGATATAAATCTATAAATAAATAAAGAAGCCAGTTTAGAGGTGAAGAGCAATAGGTGCCTCCATAGTCAACTAGACTTTCTGGAGTCAATTTTTGGAGAAATCTCGTGAGCATGTTTGTCGGCAAGTTAATTCAAGTTGACAAAGACAAAACTTTGAAACAACGCTGACAAAGACAAAATGTTGAAATAACATTGAAAAGGAGACATGATTGGCACAGAGTTGACAAAGAGAAAAAGGTGACAAAAAAGAAAAGTTGACATAAACATAACGTTGACGCAACATTGAGAAAGACAATATGTTGAAACAAAGCAGACAAAGACAGAAAGTTAACTCAAAGATGAGGAAGACAAAAGTTAACTCAAAGATGAGGAAGACAAAAGTTTACAAAGACTTACAATTGTAGAAGTTGATAAAAAAGTTCATAAAGAGCAAACGTTGACCAAGAAAAGATGAATGACAAATAACAGACATGATTTTCCTTACTAATGTCGTTTTTGTAAAGATCCAGATCACTTTCAACCTGTTTTAATGTTTTTTTACAAAAAAAACTCTTACTGTGAAAATCAGACTTTTATTGTGAAGGTTGACTCTTAGGGTGGAGACAGATGTGTGTGTCTCTGTGAAATGACCATCATTTAGTTAGCAGGCAAGTTTTTCACTCCTTACAGGGGTGGAGCTTGGGCCTTTGTCATCTGGGCGTGGCTGCCACAGCTTATAAAAGACTGGGCATGGCACTTTTTTCTCTCTCTTCCTGCAGCCTGGTGCTTCCCTCGACCTGCCTCCCTTTGTTTGGTGGTTTGTTGCACTTTTCTACAACATTACGCTACACAAGTCACTCATCCACACACTACATGCATTACTGACTTTACCCGACTAACACACCCCACAGTTTATGTTCAGTTTTGGTTTGTTTGTTTAAATAAATAAACCAACTTGAAAATGTTATTTCTCTGTGTGACTTCCCTTTTTTGTTGCCACCCTTGAGCCAGGTGGTAACAAATGGGGGCTCGTCCGGGATTTCTTTTTCTATTTTCCCTGACATTTGGACATACAGTGTTTTCAAACTGCTTAGTGTAGCTTTGATTAAATTATTGTTGCACACAGTTTTCAAGATCCTGTTTGTGTAGTTAAATTGGTAGGCTATGTTGTAGGTTGTTGAGCTTTTCTGTGTGAGGACAGGTATTCCTCATCAATGTTGTTTAGGGACATTTTCAGTTAGCTGAGCTTCCTTGAGGTTAAGGTTGTGACCTGTTTTGGGACCCATAGTTCCTGATAGGCATAAGCAACGTGAGGCACTAGCTGTTCCCATTGACCATTTTTTATTTTAGTTTGTTATTTTTGTGCAGTAAGTGGTTAGAGCTATATGCTCGGGTGCACTTCCATGGCTGTTCATGTGATTTCCAGCATGCTGGGAGTTAACCGGGTTATTGGGCTTGGTGCTTAATTAATCCCGCCGCTACACCTGCACGAAGACTAGGGTTCAGTGAGTCAGCTAGATTTGGTTAGGCAGATAGTGAGTGGAGTTGGGTTCCAAATTAACATAGCAGTCTTACTTCATTAAGTGGAGCATGGTGGGTGATAGACCAGGTTGAGTGTCATGTCTCTTTAAGAGAGTTGGTATTTGTAAATTAACTCTGGACAATTTGAAATGGCCTCCATTGAAGAATTATCTTCAGTCTCCTACAGGGGGAGTGTTAAAGTCCTATAAAAAGGGATAGTTGCTGAGAGTTGCTGAACATTTCAATGTGGAGCTTCCTGCAAAATTACGTAAAGATGAACTGTTGCATGTGTTGACAGCGTGTTTAGTGGATCAGGAGGTCCTGCCACCTTTAGTGGAAAGTGACATCATTGCCAGTGTTAGTCCTGAGGCTTCAGGCCTTGCCACGCGTTCGCTCGACAGAGCTAGCCCTTTTGCTTCTCCTGTGTTGCATGGTGCAGCATTGACATTCGATCAACAGAAGAAACTCATGTTGCAGGAACAGAAACATAATTTAGAATTAGAGAAGCTTAAACAGTCGCATTTGAGAAGCTGAGCTGGCTCATGTTCAGCGCAGAGAACTAGAGCTGGAACGTTACAAGTTAGACCTCATCAGTCAGGGAAAGCTTAAAAGTGAAGCAGTCCAAGCTGAGACTGAGTTCTGATTTAGTTTCCACACATTTTGATGTGTCTGTTAGTTTGCGATTAGTTCCTAAGTTTAATGAGCGAGATCCCGATATATTTTTCGTGTTATTTGAGCATTTAGCAGAGGCTCGGAGTTGGTCTGATGCTGAATGTACATTGCTACTTCAATGTGTTTTGACCGGGAAGGCCCAAGAAGCATTTTCTGCTTTGAGTGTAGCTGACAGTAGTAGCTACAAGCTGGTTAAAGCTGCTGTACTTAAAGCATACGAGTTGGTACCAGAAGCTTATCGACAACAGTTTAGAACATTGAAAAAGGATAAGCAGACCTACACGGAGTTGGGTAGAGAATTAACAACCCATTTTAGCCGATGGTGTAGTGCGTCCCACGTAAAGTCTTTGGAAGATCTGCAAGAGCTAATCTTGCTTGAGCAATTCAAAAACATTTTGCTAGAGCGTGTGGTTACATATTTGAATGAACAAAAGGTGTCCACGGTCACCAAAGCTGCTCAATTGGCAGATGAGTTTATCTTAACTCATAAGACACACTTTGGAGTACAACAACAGCAAAGCGACGGTGTCTTTGCACCCAGGAGTGTGCAGCCTGGTCGTGTTTTTGTTATGGCTGGTCATGCTCCTCAGGGAAAACCGACCCTGTTAGTTTTTGTAACTATTGTTTGAGAAAGGGTCATTGGAAAAATGAGTGTCTGCTTTGCAAGCTAAAGGTAAACAGAGGTGTACAGATGTACATCCTCCAACAAAACCTTGGCAACTGCTGTGTCCTTGCGTTCAGCCGAAAGGGCCCGTGCCGTTGCTGCTGTACAAGCACATACCAAATCATCTGTGCTGGTCACTAACTCAGTTTCAGAAATATGTAATAACCTGGCTGGTGAGAAGGAATGGCCTAATGCCTCCAACATTATCAACTTCTCTGTTGGAGAAAGGTTGTGATATGAAACCAACCCATCTCGAGGGGTTTTACGCTGGTGCACTGAAACCGGCCCATCTTGATGTGTTTCCTGCCTGTGCTGTTGCTATGAGCCGTGCTAATACTGCTAAGATTTTCCTTGTTATGAACCTGTGCAAACAGAGCAGTCTGTTTTCCCTGTGCCAACTTTTTCTTTGCCTTTTGCTCGCAGTGACCTGGTAAAGTAACAGTGCGCTGATGTCTCACTCAGAGGTCTTACCTCAAGTTCTCCCATATAAAGAGGTGAAGGATGCCGCTCATGGCTATTTCCTCCAGGATGGCCTGTTGGTAAGGAAATGGGTTCCTCAGGGGGATGGTTTTGCAGGGGAGGAAATCCTACAGATTTTGGTTCCGTCCAGTTTAAGGCCCTCAGTCCTTCAGTCTGCTCATGGTGGGGTTGCAGGACATTTCGGGGTGAGAAAAACTTACGACCGTGTTTTGCGGTATTTCTATTGGCCTCGTATGAAGAGGGACATTTCTGTGTTTATTAAAACCTGTCATTCCTGTCAACTGGCTGGTAAGCCAAATAGCCAGATTGTGCCTGCCCCTTTGTATCAGATTCCAATAGCTGAGCAACCCTTTGAATATCTTATTGTTGATTGTGTCGGTCCACTGCCAACGTCTAAAGCTGGGAATACTTTCTTGCTCACAGTTGTGTCAGTCCCCTCGTTATCCAGCAGCCTATCCTCTTCGTAATATCACCACAAAGTCAGTGGTCAAAGCCCTAACTCAGTTTATTTCCATTTTTTCGGATTCCAAAGACCATTCAAACTGATCAAGGAACCAACTTCACATCCAAAATGTTTGCAGAGATTCTAGGACAATTACATATCACGCATTCGCAATACAGTGCTTATCATGCTCAGAGCCAAGGTGTGCTTGAAATATTTCATCGAACCTTGAAGTCTCTTTTACATGCCTATTGCGTTGAGTTGGATCGTGACTGGGAAGAGGGTCTGCCCTGGCTGATAGCTGCTAGAGAGGTTGTCCAGGAAAGTTTGGGGTTTAGCCCAAACGATCTTGTCTTTGGACATACAGTGCGGGGTCCTTTGGCCTCTTTACAGGAGGATTGGATAACCGAAAAGCCACCAGTCAGCCTTATAGATTACGTAAATGGTTTTAAATGCTGGTTGTATTATGCAAATGAAATGGCGGAAGCCAATCTGCAAGCCGCACAACATAAAATGAAACGGCTGTATGATCGTTGGGTAGTAAGACGTGAGTTTGTCCCAGGTGACCAAGTACTGGCTCTACTGCCTATAGTTGGTTCGCCATTTCAGGCAAAGTTCTTTGGCCCTTACTGTGGGCCAAAGAACACAGTAAGGGCCAGGGAAAGTGTCGGAACTGAACTATTTTGTTGAAACTCCAGACAGGAAGAAGTCTAGGCAGTTGTGCCATGTGAACTTGTTGAAACCATATTATGCTCGTTCTGATGGTTTGGTTTCTCCTGCAGCGGTTGCTACATCTGTGCCGTGTTCTAGCGTGGCCTTAGGTTCTGCTGCAAGTCAGGAAAAGGACCTGTGTACACCAGATGATTTGTTGAAAGGTCGACTTAAGAACTCAGAGTCGCTCGCAAACTTGGACGTTATGTTGGAGCATTTGCCGGAGTCAAGGAGGAGTGACTTGTTGAGTCTAATAAAGAGTTCCCTTCTTTGTTTGGAGATGTTCCTTCTCGCACCCATCTTGTTCAGCACGACATTGATGTGGAAGAGGCCCAACCGGTGAAACAACGTTTTTACCGTATGTCACAAGAGAAATGTGAACAGCTAGAGGCAGAGGTCAGGTATATGTTGGACAATAATATTGCTGAACCCTGCTCTTCCAGTTGGGCTTCCCCATGTTTGCTGGTGAAAAAGCCTGACTGGACATTTCGGCCTTGTACTGACTTTCGCAAGGTTAACTCAGTGACAAAACCAGACTATTTTCCACTCCCGCGAATGGAGGATTGCGTGGACCAGGTTGGTTCTGCAAAGTTTGTAAGTAAGTTTGACTTACTGAAAGGGTATTGGCAAGTCCCCTTAACACCTAGAGCTAAGGAGATAGCTTCTTTTGTCACACCTACAGGACTGTGCTCCTAAACTGTAATGCCATTTGGCCTGCGAAATGCCCCTGCGACCTTTCAGCGCCTGATGAACAAGGGGGTATATGGTTTAGCCGGCTGTGCAGTGTACCTTGATGATGTGGTAATATACAGTGACAACTGGGAGGACCACCTGAACCGGATCAGAGCTCTGTTTGACCGTTTAGCCTAGAGTAATCTAACTGTTAACCTAGCAAAGTGTGAGTTTGCAAAGGCAACAGTTACTTACCTTGGTAAAGTGGTTGGTCAAGGGCAGGTCCTTCCTGTTCGAGCCAAGGTGCTGGCTATTGATCAGTTTCCTGTTCCCGCCACCAAAAAAGAGCTTGCTCGATTTTTGGGCATGGTGGGCTACTACAGAGGTTTTTGTAAGCACTTTTCCACTGTGGTGTCCCCGTTTGCCACCCTCCTCAGTACAAAGGTGAAATTTGTTTGGTCTCCTCAATGTCAACATGCTTTTGAGTCGGTTAAACAGTTGTGTTCTACTCCCGTTTTGTCAGCTCCGAAGGCAAACCAACCTTTCACGTTGTTTGTCGATGCCAGTAAGGTGGGAGCTGGTGCCGTGCTCGTGCAGGCTAATGACAAGGGCATCGACTGTCCGGTGAGTTTCTTTTCTAAGAAGTTTGACTGTCACGAGTTGAATTACTCCATTATTGAAAAAGAAGCCTTGGCACTTGTCTGGGCATTATGCCACTTTGAAGTCTATGTAGGTGGTGGTTCGAGTCTTTTGGTTGTATACACGGATCATAACCCACTGACTTTTTTGCACTCTCTTCAGAACCCAAACCAGCGTCTTATGCATTGGTGTCTCTTTCTACAGCCTTATCACTTGCACATACGGCATGTGAAGGGTGCTGATAACATCTTGGCCGATGCCCTGTCACGTGTCATTTCAGATGTTTAGCCTATGTGTTTAAGTGGGTTTCTTTACCTTTGTCCTTGTTTTCCTCTTAAACGTTGCTTCCTAGGTACCAAGGTTGCTGAGGGGAACAGCTGGATTGTTGGCCTAAGCCCATTTGTAGACACTTTGCAGGTTATTCATGTTTCACTAATGAGTGCCGTGATGGTTTATGTAACGTATGTTTGATGTGTTGGTCTGTTGTGTCTGGGATGGCTTGTGGTTTTTGGGGTTCCAGGTATGGACCCCAATTCTAAACTTCTGTGTCCTGCAATGCATTGCAGGACAAAGAAGCACTAAGTGAGGCACCAATAAATCTATGAATAAAACCAGTTTAGAGGTGAAGAACAATGACGTTCCTAGTGGCAAGTTTTTAAAAGATTCCCAGAATGTTCCCACCGTGGGTATAAGAATGTTACAAGTTAATGTTCTTAGAACTAGAACAACCAAATGAAACCCCTGTCACATAAAATTGCTTTAAAAACATGACCAAACGCACAAAACATAGAAAAACGACCAGTGTTACATTAAGTGAATTTAGATCCAGGATATTTCACTTAAACCTAGAGACAAAAAAAATTGGTGCTCCTAATTAATTATTTCTGTAGGAGAGTGCATTTCACGGCAAACTACCCTGCCACAAAATGCACCCCCCTAAAAATAAAGTTTCTGTTTGTACTAGAACTGAATAATTTTGAGTGAAGTTGTAGGACTGATGCTGGTTAGTGGTGTAAATGTTACTGAGGTGACATTTTCCTAGTGGAAGAGGGGACCGGTGCATTTTGCATTTTATTAACTTTGTGTCTTGTTTCTCTCCCCTAGTTGTGCTTCATCCTCTCCCTCTCTCTTGCTGTATCTTTCTGCAGGTATCCTCGACCCTGGAGCTGCAGTTGCTGGTCCTGCCAACCTGCCCAGTGTCTCGTCTGCTGCTCCATGTTGTTTTTATCTCTGTTGTCTGCTGTTCTTTTCTCTCTCCTCTGTCCACTAACCCCAACCGGTCGAGGCAGACCATTATGACCATACTGAAACATGTTTTTATGAATGAATGATGCGCTACTATTAACACAAAGTGTTTACTGTGCATGTCTGATATGCAGGAGACCAGAGTCCAACACCAAAGTCCCCCATCTATCACAGTAAAATACAGTAGATGATACAACGTTCCTCTTTCTCTGTGCCACCATTCACTGCAGCCTGCATGTGTCTGCTCAGCGCCGCTTGAGTCACATTGATGTGAAAGGAGCGGTGTGTGTACTCGAAGGTTTACTTTCTGATGGTACAGTCGCACTGAAAGTAGAAGAGATATACTATAACAAAGGCATGGACCAGTTTCTCAGCGTCACATTGCTGTATAGTAACGAATAAAAAATACTTCACTACTCAAGTATGTTTTTGAAGTATCTGTACTTTACTAGAGATTTTCTTATTTTGTCAACATTCACTTTTACTTCACTACATTTTCTAATTAAATTGTATACTTTTACTCCGATACATTTTCAGCGCAGTGTTCGTTACTCGTTACAAATGTCAATACTCGAATGACATGAAATTAGGTGATTTCTCTGCCGCTCTTAGCGAGTGTGACCGTGACAAAAGGAAGCTGGAAGCTGACTGTAAATCATGTAACACGTGAACGTGTAAAGTGTAAATGTATCACTCCACACTCAACCTCTCGGTGATCGGTTGATGTGAGCACTGAGCAGACATGGAGGTTGAAAAAGTGACAGCAACAGCAGCCAAAAACGACAGAGAAGAACACGAGCAGCACCACGGCTTATATTTAAACACAAGGTTTTCTTACATTGGTGGGAAAGATTCATCCTTAGATTTTAAAAACTCCCCATCCAATCTGATGAAGCAAACTGTGGTAAGCTAAATGAATGGTAAACACCAATGAATTAACTTCAGTTATCACGATTAGCCTAATAACAGCTTGGGGTGAGCTTTGTGTCTGACGTTCAATTCAATTGAAGATTCAAAAAGCTTTATTAATCCCAGAGGGAAATGATTTGCCATGTAACAGCAGCTCTCAGTTCAAGAGGAAAGAAGGAAGAACCAGAACCAGAAATGATTAACATCAACACAAAAACTAAAATATACAATGTATAAAAAAATAGGTCATTTTTTGTCATTTGTTAGACTGTAATGAAGTAGAGATAACTAAATGATGTCCTTTGATGAATAAACAGTCATCTGAGTAAACAGATATGATTAAGATAGCTGTCTTCCCACCTCACTTTTACAGAGAGGAGAGGAGTTGTACAGTTTGAGGGCCACAGGCAGAAATAAACTCCTGTGTCTCTGTGGAGCACTTGACGTTGATCAGTCTCTGGCTGAACTGATCAAGTGGAGGGTCCAGTTCCACACTCAGAACTGAGCTATTTGTCCAGTCTGTTGGTGCTACCTTCATGCTGCTGCCCCAACAGACCACAGCAAAGTAGAGGACACTGGCTACCACAGACTCATAAAACATCCACAGCATGGTGCTGCAGACATTAAAGGACCTGAGCCTCCTCAGAAAATACAGCCGGCTCTGGCCCCGCCGGAAATATGGGTATGCTGTCCCGGGCCCACTCAGGCCTGTCGGCGGCCCTGCTCATACTTTCATTACTTAAGTACAGTTAGTTATAGAATACTTGTCATACTTAAGTAGAGTAAATACTAGATACTCTAAGACTTTTAATTGAGTGAAATTCTAGACGGTAACTTGAACTTTTACCAAAGTAATTTTCGGGAGGGTATCTGTACTTTTACTTAAGTATGACTTTCAGGTTCATTATACAACACTGTTTGAGACAGGATGTTTATAATTTTAGCAATATTCCTAAGGTAAAAGGAGGATGTTCTAGATTTCTTTTATGTAGGAGGTAAAGGAGATATCCTAGTCAAAGATAACTCCAAGATTCCTCACTGTAGCCCGTGAGCTCAGAGCTATATCATCTAGGGTGGCAATCTGACTAGATAACAGGTTTATCTAAGGTTTTAAGGCCGAAATAGAATAAGCTCTGTCTTGTCTGAATTAAGAAGTAGAAAATTACAGGACATCCAAGTCTTTTAAACAATTTAATCCCAATGACATGTTCCAGTCTACTGTATGTAATAGAATGTTATGATCAATAGTGTTGAATTGACTTTAACAGGTGCTGTTTCTGTATATGATTTACTCTAAATACCAGAGGTGCCAAGTAAAGAAGTACTTTTACTTCGTTACTCTACTTAAGTAGATTACTCAGGTATCTGTACTGTACTTGAGTATTTATTTTTCTGACGATTTTTTACTTTTATTCCCTCCTTACTTCCATTATGAAAACAATACGACCAAAAAGACATAACAAAACAGGAAAAATCTACCGCGCGGACAGAAAGCGCGTCATATGGGTGATAAAACACCAATCAGTTGGCTGCCAGCTGCAGCGAAGAAGAAGAACATATTAGCTTAAAAAAGCAGTTTACTGCTGCCCATGCATGAGCTCTGTTCAGTTCAATCTAGGGATGCTCCGATCAATCGGCCACCGATCAGTAGCGGCCGATTTCCATGAAAAAGTATGTGATCTCCGATCGCAAAAAATCTCAGAGACATATTGTATCTAGTCAGATTGCTACACTAGATGACTTTGCATTGGCCTCAAGTGCTACTGTGAGGAATCTTGGGGTCATCTTTGACCAAGATATATCATTTACTTCCTACATATAAGAAATATCTAGAACGTCCTTTTTCAACCTTAGAAATATTGCTAAAATTAGGAGCATCCTGTCGCAAAGTGATGCTGAGAAATTAGTCCATGCATTTGTTACTTCTAGACTGGACTACTGTAATTCATTGCTGATAGGATGTCCCAATAGCTCACTCAAAAGCCTCAAAAGTTAATCCAGAATGCTGCAGCCAGAGTTCTGACTGGAATTTACAAGAGAGATCATATTTCTCCTACATTAGCTTCTCTCCATTGGCTCCCTGTAAAGTCTAGAATAGAGTTTAAAATCCTTCTCATTTATAAAGTCTTAAATGATCAGGCCCCAATTTATCTTAAAGACCTTGTAGAACCTTATTATCCCAGCAGAGCACTTCGCCCTCAGAGTGCTGGTCTACTTGTACTTCCTAGAGTTTCCAAATGCAGACTGGGAGGTCGAGCCTTTAGCTATGAAGCTCCTGTCCTGTGGAACCAGCTCCCAATCCAGGTTCGGGAGGCAGACACGCCCTCTACCTTAAAGACTAGGCTTAAAGCTTTCTTTTTCGATAAAGCTTATAGTTAGAGATGGCTCAGGTGACTCTGAACCATCTCTTATTATGCTGCTATAGATTTAGTCTGCTGGGGGACCCCATATCATACTGAGATCCTCTCCTACTTTTCTGTCTCTCTGTCCACTTTATGACATCATTGCATGTTATTGTGGGAGAGCTTAAAAGCTGGCTGTCTAGTCTCACACGCTTGGTCCAAAAAAAATTTTGTTCACACTTATAAATGTGGCACTTACATAGGATGGTGTGCTATTACTTTTGGAAGTACGGTCATTTATGGTTTATCTTTAATACTTTTCATCATGTTTTTTGAATGGAGGTCTAAAGGAGAGAGATAGTCAAAACAGAGCTGTGTGTAATGCATGCTGTCAGTCACTAGATAGAGCCAATGCTCTAAAAATGTTTTTTCAGAAATGTTTTTTTTCAAGCCTGTGTCAGTGACAGGCAGAGGGATCAGCATGCTAATTGCTAAAGGCTATTAGCATGCTGATTAGTTTTTAGCAATTTAATCCTAATCCAAATACATTTAAATAGAATTAGTAACCTTTGGAGTGTCTTATTTATTCTTATTTCGCCCCCAACGGCTTGCGTGACACGTTTCCTCTCACGGAGCGAGCACCCTGCCGCTGCTCAGGTCGGCTCACCCACGCAATTTCTTTGGGAATTGCTAAATCTAGTTAACTTTGTTTCTTCTCTCTCCGCTAGTTGTGCTTCGTCCTCTCTCTCTCTCTGTATCTTTCTGCAGGTATCCTTGACCTTGGAACTGTGGTAGCTGGTCTGGACGGCCTGCCTAGTGCCTCGTCTGCTGCTCCTTGTTGTGTTATCTCTGTTGCCTGCTGTTCTTTTTTCTCTCCTCTGTCCACTCACCTCAACCAGTCAAGGCAGATGGCCGCCCATCCTGAGCCTGGTTGTTCTATAGGTTTCTTCCGTTAAAGGGAGTTTTTCCTCTCCACTGTTGCCTTGTGCTTGATCAAGTGTACGGTGTACATTTTAGGACATCCTCAGGTCTCAGGAAAAACTCCGTCAGGTATCAGGAAAAACGGCCTCAGGTCTCAGAAAAACTTGTTCTTCTTCGTTTAAGATTTTATGGCGGTTGGCAAACAGCTTGTGGACGCATTACCGCCACCTCTTAGATGTTTACCAATTTTTAAATATAACCCAGAACAGTCTAATATATCTAACCAGAAGCATAAAATGGCATTCAGGCAAAATGTAATCACTTTTTG
>JAUYWH010000035.1:0-15045 GCA_034779795.1 Ctenopoma multispine
TCTGGATTAGCTGGAGGCTTTTGAGTGAGCTATTGGGACATCCTATCAGTAACGAATTACAGTAGTCCAGTCTAGAAATAACAAATACATGGACTAGTTTCTCAGCATCACTTTGAGACAGAATATCTGTGAAGATTCTCAGTCATCCAGGTGAAGTTGTCAGAAGGTTTAGTAATGGCAACTGGACTTCTTTCTTTCAAGTCAGGTTTGAGGGGAAACCAACCTGGAGGATAAATTTGTGGTCACTAACCAACTTTCCTCAGATCGAAAAAGCTCTGTGGATGTCCAGTTGCCATGACTAAACCTTTTGAGACAGAATGTTTATAATCTTTGAAATATGGTGGAAGAAGGCAGTTCTAGAGATAAGGTAGGTAGGGAGGTAAAGGACATATCCACACCCTATGCTCTTGATACTGTTGTAATTTTAATTTACCATAACATCAGTCCCTTTTCTGTTTGTTTAGTTGTTGTGAGGTTGTGGAGTTTGGGGTGATGGTTGAATTTACAGTTAGAGACAATGAGTTAATCTTTTATTATATTTTATTTATATTTTATATTTTATATATTTATTTTTTTATTAAAATCTTTTCACTTTCACTTTTACTTTCTCTGTGTTTCAGTCATGGCATCTTGTTACCTGTTAGCTTCGCTGATCCTTCTTTACTGGACAACCACCTCTGCTGGGTCACATGACCCCACATGCTCCAACATTTTACCACCCTACAGGGTAAAAAGAGGCCTGTCTTACCACAATAGGCAGATGTTAGCAGAGATAAGAGACTGCCTGACTGCAGCCAAATCCATGATTGGGAAGATTGACACCAAAAAGTCATCAGATGTGATGAAGAGCCTTTACAACTTTGCTAATTTAGCTTCCGGCATTGGAGCTTTAGCCTCCTCCATCATCAACATGGTCATGATCCCTGGAAAAAACCCTCTGAGGGAAGAATTTGTTGAGCTGGACAGGAAACTGGACTCTTTTTCCATTCAGACCTCCACCCTGGCTACAGATGTGGAATGGTTCAACTATGACAGTGTTTACTCTCAAGACAAAGTCTGTATCCTTAACGCCTGGAAGAAGTTCTCTCAGTTTTTCGAGAAGAGTGAGATCGTCCAAAGTGAGGAGAACAAACTTCGACTAGCAGAGATATTCACCAACTACTACGAGAACACAGCAGTTGAGGCCAGTGTGGCCAACCTCTATCATTACCTGATGGTTATCAGCAGCACGTCTCTGAGTGGAAACCTCAACAACCTGCTGAAGACAAAGTTTAAATGTGACATCAGTGAGATCGGTAAATACAACCTGTACTTCAGCAGCTTGCTGTGGAAAGGAATGGTGCTCAACCAGCTCTACTGGAACCTGATCGGTTTTAACCTTTCAGGGAAAGAAGCAGAACAAACTCAAATGTTCAAGAACGTCTACAAAGCTCAGATATCAGCTGTGGAATTCTGCCTGAACAACTATGAGCAGTACATGAAGGAGGACGTGGTTGAGATCACCAAAGCACTCAGTCCTGACAACAAAACAGCCATCGCTGACAAGGTGAAGAAGGCTCTGGACGAGAAATACGACTGGTACAGCTGGGTGGTGCTGGTGTACGACACACAGTATAATGAAAATTACATCATGCCTGATATGACCAAGATCCCCATGGGCAAGGTCACTGTGGCTGTGGGCTACACTCTGAAAGGAGCGAAGACTGATACACAAGCAATTTCCAAAGCAGCCACAAAATGTTTTGAGGGTAGAAGATGTCAAATAATTGATGAGTCACATGAATGCAGCTACACACTCGCTCACAGGGGGTCTACCATAAAACTTACAGAACATGCCAGAGCCATCCATGTCGTCTATGGGGAAGACTTTGCTGAGGTCCCAGAAGTCGTACATCAAGTGGACTGTCGCTGGGGTTGGCGTTACAGTACGAGTAAGATTATCATGCATTACTCCAAGAGCGAGCCTGTCTGCACCAACACATGTAAGAATGGTGGGAAGTGTAAGAGGCTGCTGGACTCCAATGAATGGCTGTGTGAGTGTCCAGACAGTTACTTTGGAGACAGGTGTGAAGAGAAAATGGACATTAGCAGGGTCCCAATGGCCAACATACACCATCCTGTTCCTGATATCACCACTATAGACACCAAACTGAAAAGGATGGAGACCAAACTACAGGAGAAACTGGAGGAGATTCTCATCATCCTCAATGAGACATGTTCCCGTCAGTAGCAGGTTCTGCAGACTGCTGACTGACTCCCGGAACAACGATGTGATGTAAAATACACACAGAAATAATGAAGTGAAGAGATTCACATCAGTTACTCAGCATTTTCAGTTCAGTCAACGTGCAGACTAATAAAATACAAACATTTCATTGTTTTTTTAATCTGTATATTTTTACTCTTCTTATTTGAAAGATTTGTGTGGATGTTGTAATAATGCTTGTATCAGGAGTGTTTGGAGTCAGTGTCCAAACCTCCTCGTCATGTGTTTTAGCATTGTACACACACATGATCCATGTAATCAGTTCATACATGAGTTTAGTACGTATGTTTTGTCTTCATGTGTTTCCTGTAAACAGGATATGGAGTCTTTATCTCTGTAACTTTGAGACTCAGATGTTTCATCATCGGTATTTCTTTCCTTCCTCCACGTATTATTGTTTGTATTGAAATCTTACTGTGTTGATAATAATTGTTTTCTTTTTAAATCCAGCTGTCTGGACATGAGGTTGGACTTGGGGTCCTACGTTCACATCACACCTGTACAAATACACCTGCTTTTATTCAGACAGCAGCAGTGAGTCAGATCTGTAACATAATGCTAATGCTAATCAGCATTTCATCAGAGAGAGAATCATGTGACGCCTTGTTAATATCATGGTGGAGCATCATACTTACATCATACTCCGGCTGTTGAAACTAGTGTGTTGGTAACGTTAACTATGTGAACTTAATAGTTCATAAAGCTCATAAATGTTGTTGGTGATATTTACATTCCAATGTTGTAAAAAGGTGGATAGAAAGGCCTTAACCATGTTGGAAGTGGGGTAGGTTTCACTTCAAAAGGAAGTATGTGTAAGGAACAGTACATAGAATTATAAACATGTAGTTTATGAACGTCCACAATATACTAATGAGAGGAAGCTGTGGATAATCAAGCTCGAATTCAATGTATTAACAATAGAGAACTTTGTTGTTGTAACACTGCAGCTTCAAGTCTGAACTCATGAATATAAGAATTATGTAAATCACCAGCTGGGAGGCTGCTTGTGGTATCAATTCATCAGAGTCTTAAAGAAATTTTGGCAGGTTCGGAAGTAAAGCAGACACACCTGTGAGCTGGGGGTCGTTACCCAGAGCAGCATGGAGGGAACTCAAAGCGGAGGAGGAATGACTGAAAGAGGAGACAAAAGATAGTTTTAAGTTCTACTTGATGAAGAAAAGTAGTAGGAGGAGGAGGTAGTTGTTCCATGGGTGAATTTCTTTAACATTCCTGATACGTTTGGGCTGAACTTTTTTTTCTGCATGGATGTAACTGTTGTTTCTGTAGTTAGAAAAATAAACTTTCTTTTCTCACCTGCAGTGAAATGTTGGTAATGAGGGCAGCATTCTGCCCACGTTTTTTCTAAAGGTGGAATCACAAAAGAGATCAGTATGAGTCCTGAGATATCTCCAGCTCCTATTTACATATTTATATATATTACATATTTACTATTTCTACCCACAGACCACTGAGCTATGAGCCAGTTCATATTTTTGAGCAGTGATATTATTATTGATGTAAATGTGGTAAAGGGAAAAGCACTTAGGAGAACCTATGTTTGAGTGACCTATGGTAGTAATCTATAAATAAAATCCCTGCTGAAACTTTACAGTTTTGTTGTTCCTGTACCCAGTTAATTATAAAACAGGTAGTTAAAATTTCTAGTTCTCATTGCTCCTAAATCCAAGATTTGTTTTGGTCCTTAGTGGAATACGTTTCCTGGGTTCTTAGACCCTTAGACCTTAGATACCATGTGCCTACAGGTATGTACTGTACTGTGCAGTTACTCCATCAAACTTAGTTATGAGTTCAGTTTAAAAGGTTTTCAGTTTCCTGCTGTGTGTGGACAGATTGGACCTGAAGTCTTGTAGAAACTTTCAGAATTAATCCTCAGGTCATATGAGGATGTACCAAAGAATTAAACTGCTCACCTGCAGACAGCAGGGACTCGCTTCTCTAGGTAAGAGTAATCAGATTACAAGTATTAGTTATTTAAGCTCGAGTGAATCTAATCTGTCTTTTTCTAATGTTCAGTTGTGATTAAACATGTGCAGCTGGTTTTCAGTTTCCTGATCCACATGTAAACACCAGGAAACACCTTTAGAATCACAGCCCCTCCCATTGGGATTACACCTGAAAGTGTAACTACGAACACCCACATCACCGCATCAGTGCGCAAGAACGAAACCGCTCACACATGGACACAGAACACTGAGCCGAGTCAGCACATTTAACCGTGTTTATTACACAGATATTTAACAGGTTCAGAGTTTCACACTGCTTTGATTCAACATTTCACTTCAAACACTTTGTAATAATAAATGATCATGTATTGATCACTTATTAATTATTTATTGATCACTTATTGATCATTTGTGAAAATTCTTGTGGACCAGCTGACGGCCTTTGAGGCACCAAGGTTTTAGGGCTCAGGGACACTTCAACATGTGACCAGGAAAAACAGGGAACCGGGAAATGAACCACCAGCCCTAAACTACTGCTGACCATTCTACCAGCTGATCCACAGTCACCTTAATATTTGTCATTGTGTTGTTTGTGTTACAGCATCATGAACATCATGTAAACTTTTTTCACTTCCTGTTTCCTGGTTGCTGAGGTCCTCTGGAACCAGGTGTGACTCAGCTGAAACCTTCATAACTATAAATACACTCGATGAAAGCAGGAGACTTCATATTTACATACGAACATCTATCCAAGCATGACACAGGTGACATGGCACAGTCCCAGTTCCTGAGGAGCAAGGAGGAGCTCGGTCCCCCCATCAGAGACCAGGCCTCAAAAAGTGATAAACAACCATTAATATTTCTAAAGGTACAAAAAGCTGTGATGAAAGTGTCTGTGTGTCCTGAGTTATCCAGATGTTCTTGTCACACGTGTGGTGTCTTTAAAACTGGATGTGTGCAGGAGCCTGATGTCAGACATGAGTCCAATGATTCAACCTGTTGGTTCTTTTCGTTAGCACACAGGTGTCTGAGTTACACACCGCGTCACACATTTTGTTTATTTCACCCTGATTTGAGTCAGTCAGCTCATAAATATTCATATCACCTTCTTCATTCTGTGCTGATGCAAATTCACCATCTCCTCCATCTTTATTTATGTCTCTGCCAACTGGAGAAGAGACAAAGCAACAGCTTCTGGTAAATCTCATTCTTCTCTTCTTTCTCTCCTCAGGTGTTTGAACCAGAGATGCAGCAGGACAGAGAATCCTGCACACTGACCTGCAGCCACGAACATCACATAAAAACCTGAGCAGGATCAGGGTCAGTCTCGGAAACTGAGACTGGACAGGAGCAGTGGGAACATGTGTCCTGAACTGCTGCTCTGTGATTATTTGGAGATTGTGGGACTGAAGTCATCAACTATTTTTCAGGTAATCGACATTTTAAAATCCAATTTTTATGTGAAGACTAGTTTATTTTCTTTTTACTTCTTTATTAGCAGTTTAATTTGACGTCATTATCTTTATTTAAGCTCAGAAAACACAGCCGACTATAAAACATGGATTAAAGACATCAGTTTTATACGTATAGAACCTTTAACTGTCTTTGCGCCGTTTAACCGTAATTTGAGTTATGAACTGTTACTGATGCATAAACACAGCTTCAGTCTCTTGGGGGGGCAGTAGTTCAGTTGGTCGAGCAGCTGTCTACGAACTCCAGGGTCAGTGGTTTGATTTGATCATTTGTTGATTGATTGATTTACAGAGTAGATGAATAGAATCCATGAGACACAGTTTTAATCTTTCAGTGAAAGACTATTTCTGTTCTACAATATTATATATTATATTATATATTTGTTATTTTATATTTACATAATGTATAAAACAAGTCAAACTGAAGCTGGTTTAGTTTGTGAGATGTGCTGAAGAATGATTCTGGTTTAGATTTTGTTGTTATAAAGAGTTACGTCTTGTTTAAATCTGTGTTTTAATTCTGAGGTTTGAGTGTCTGTCACTTTAAGTCAAGTTAATGATCATCTGTGAATTTTTATTCATGATTGAATTATCCTCCTTCACAGGAACCTCACCAGACTGGAGATAAAATGTGAACTTTGACCTGCTGAGTGATGACTGTGGGATTTCAGAACAGAATCCTCACTTTGGACCAGATGTCACAGTCTGACTGGAATCTGTTCTGTGACTAAAACTGGAAAACTGAAACGTTCAGCACAGTTACAGGACGACGGATCTGTGTGAAACCGTATGTAAAGTGTGTGAGACGCTGCAGAGTGCAGCCTGTGTCTGACACACCTGGTGAGGTGTCTGTGATGAACCGTTTCACTTTTGTATTTTGATGTTAATCTGTGCTTCTACTCGCTGCTGACTCTGATCACTCTGCTTTGTTACGCTGCCACATGTGTGCGTCTCATTCAGCCTCATGTCCACCTCACTGTAGGCCTCTAAACTAAAAATACTTAGATTCTAAACTAAAAATACTCAGATATTAAACTCAGATCAAAATCTAAAGGTCTTTTAAGTGAAGGGATGAAATGAGCTCGATGTTCCTGCAGAGTGTGCAGAGGAACCAACCACTGTTTCTCTCCCTCAGGTCCCCCAGGTCCTTCAGTTCCTGTCACCGTGACTCTGTCTCCTCCAAGTCCCAAAGAAATATTCAGCAACAACATAGCAAAGCTGGAGTGTGTCATCACAGGACAGGACCAGGGTACCATAAGTCAAACTCACATCGTCTGGAAAATGGATGGTCAAACTGTGGAAGGCACCGCTGAACACTCCAGGTCTGAAAACAGTCTCCACAGCAAAGTGGGCACCCTGATCCGTAGTCGTGCTGAGTGGGAGAGAAGCAGCAAAGTGAGCTGTTCTGCTGCCAAACAGGGGATGACGCCGGTGGTCCAAGAGCTGACAGTTCACAAAGGAGGTAAGTTATCAGTGAACCTCCGCACAAATGTGTCCGACAGGAAACATCAGTAAACCACGTGTTTGTTTCAGACGGGACTCAGCCGACAGTGAAGGTCCTCGTGGTCCAAGAAACCCTGACGGACTCGGCTGAGCTCACTCTGGCGTGTGTGGTCTCCAGTCCTGTGCTGCAGGATTACTACATCGCCTGGACAGAGAATAATGGAGCTAGAAGTAGCAGCTACGTCGATGGTGACAACTTCCCCCCACAGAAATCCCAGCACGGCTACACGGCTGTAAGCGTTTACACGACCAACGCGGCAAACTGGAACAATAACAAGATGCACTTCTGCAACGTGTGGCCTGCAGGCAGCAGTAAGGCCATGGAGCCACAGGGTGTGTCCAAACGCACCTCAGGATGTCAAACATAGTGTTTAATGCTTATGTGTGTATCAGTATAAAGTTGTGTTAGTTGTTCAGTGACTTTAGACAAAATAAAGAAGCAACACAAAGACTGACTCTGTCTGTGGTCTGTACAGTAACGGTGTATCTGGTACCTTAGCAGTACAATGAATAATAAATGCTCATATATAATATACGTCTATATGACATGAAGACGTTTCCATGGCAGCAGGTGAACTTATGAATGCTGCATGATGGGGGCAGCAAAGGTGGTGTAGTGATTAGTTTCTCTGTGTGTCGGCCCTGTGATAGACTGGACACCTGTCCAGGTGAACCCGCCCCTCAGATTTTAATAAAGTTTGTTTTTATTAACATTTTTAAATGTTTGGGTGAAATCAGAGTAAAATTTAAATACATTCAGTTTTGTGTCTTCGCTGCTGCAGCTGCTGATTGATGATGCTGATGCAGTCGTGTGTGTGTGTCTTAGTAATTCTCAGTTTCAGGTGTGATCCTGATGACTCAGAGGAAGAAGCTATGATTCTGTTTGTGGTGTTTAGATCATGATGTAGACAGATCAGGAAACTGAACGGGTTTCGGGTGCAGCTTGTATCCTGCAGATGTCGCTGTTTCACCAATGACTGAATCACTGATCATATAAATATAGATATGAATAACTTTCATATTAAAACACGTCACAGTGATTTTACATAATGTTAAACAACATGACAAAAAAATAAAATAAAATCAAACCCAATGAAGAGAGAAACACATTGTTATAAGTTTACTTTACTCTTTATTACTGAATGATTTAAAAGTTAGATGATCCTGTCAGTAGATCCATGTGAGCAACACAAAGCATAATAATCCAGAGACAGTTAAAGGATGAATCCTGTTAATCCGGTTCTGCCACAGTCTCTGTGAACCAGTCCTCACTCAGCTGCTGCTTTACTCCTTCTGTCGCTTCCTGCAGGCTGGAAACCAGAGTCTCTACAGGTGACTGCAGTCTTTAAACCCAACGGTTTGACGTTACAGAGATGGTTTGTTCCTGTTCTCAGTGGGATCAAATCACTGTTGTCCTCACTTTTTAATCCAGTTTCTGCACTTTGAGACCTTCTCCTGACTGAATCAGTGGGTTTCATGTTGTTTCACCTGCTGTGTTTTACTCTGTTTATTTGTTCTGAATAACCAGGTCTGTGTATGTGTGTGTGTGTGTGTATGTGTGTGTGTATGTGTGCGTGTGTGTGTCTGTGTGTGTGTGTGTATGTGTGTGTGTGTGTCTGTATGTGTGTGTGTGTGCGTGTGTCTGTGTCTGTGCGTGTGTGTGTCTGTGTGTGTGCCTGTGTCTGTATGTGTGTGTGTGTGCGTGTGTCTGTGTCTGTGCGTGTGTGTGTCTGTGTGTGTGCCTGTGTGTGTGTCTGTGTGTGTGTGTGTGTGTGTGTGTGTGTCTGTGTGTCTGTAGGAAAGCCCGGGGGTTACCACTGTCAACGTTACTATGTCACTTTCTCTTTCACATGTAGGGACTTTTATTTTGGTAACACGTGACCCTGGGTCAGCCAATAGGAAGAAGAGGTTTCCTCCACTCTGCATTAAAAGCTGAAGCTGATTCCAGACATTGACACATCTGTGATGCTCCACATCAGGTAAGATGATCGAACGTAAAGTTTGTTTCTTCACTTAGTTTGTTCAGTTGTCATGGAGACGGTTCAGGTGTCGTCAGGTAGGACTGATCTGAATGAGGAAGAAGCTGTTGTTGTTGTGTTCAGGGTCTAAGAGTCCGGGAGTCAACACCTGAATCTTGTTCTTAGAGGTTAGAACACATGAAGGACAGAGAACAATGTAGAACCTTCTCTGTTCTTCAAACTCTGTGTAAACCGTCATATTTTATCCCTCTATTTGTTAAACTGCAGCTACAACTCATCACACTGAGACGTCATTTTATTTACAGTCTGAACGTGAACACGGTTCCCCCGTCCACATCCTGTGTGAACCTGAATGTTCTCAGACGTATTTTTAACTATGATGTGTTGACACTGTTCTTTCCAGGTTGAGGAGCAGCTGATCGTCTGTTCTCAGCGATGAAGGATCTGAACATGTGTCTGGATCTGAAAGAGGAAACTCAGCTCAGGAGATCAGCTTTGAAAGAGATGAGAAAAGACCTGGACGCTATTCAGTGAGTGTCTGCACACAGACGTCCTGTAACTCTGACCTCTGGTCTCAGTCATGACGATTGTTGTTTGAAAAGATGTAAAACACAAGAAAAGTTCCTCAGTTTAATAAAGTCAGTTAGTTGACTCACTGCACAGTAACTAAGTGATATTTGTCCACGTTCATGTTCTGACATAAAAATCTTTCCTGGGTTCTGATTTTAAAACTAAACTGCTTGTTCTCCACGTTTCTTCCTCCAGTCGCATGTTTCAGTCGTCCAGAGTCAAACACTGTGTGATGAGGATGAAGACGACGACCTTCCTCAGGTTTGCGGTGGAGAATTGTCGGGATGAAGCCGCTCGACTGTGGTTCCATGAGAACTCGGACTCGTTCTACCGACTCGCAGACGTTTTCCTGTTCCTGAAGAAACTCATCGACGAGGAGGAGACGAAGAGTCACGGCAACAACGTCGACATCGTCCTAGTGTCACATCATGCAGAGATCACAGAGTCCAGGATCCCAGCCAGCTGTCTGCTGCCTCTGTCCAACATCAGGGACGTGGTCCTGGATCCTTCCTGGAACCACTGGACCTCAGCTAAGAAAGCTGGAGATCAGATGATTCCCAACATCCTGCTCAGTCCCCTCAAACCGTCAGAGAACACTGAAATCCACAAAGTGGCAGAAAGAAACCGCATCGTCATCCCGTTCACCCTCCCAGGACAGAGCAGAGACAGGGTCCCGGTCTCTGTGGTGGCCTTGGCCCTGTCTTTGGTTCTGCTCTGCTCCAGGTTTAAAGCCACCATGCAGCTCTCTGTCTGGGGGGACCTGAAGCAGCAGAGCTCCCCCAGAGACGCAAGAACAATGGACTCAGAAACCAGATCCAAAAACTGGACGACTGTCCTCAAACGTTTGATGGTGAAACATCGTCCACATGTCTGCGACTCACATCCAGCACACGGACTTATTCTCCACACGTTGTGTTACTTCCACATGTAGACTTTTCTTCTAACTTCTTTTGTACATGGTGTTCACGCAGGAGATTTGAAACTGAACCAAGAGACTTCAGGAAGAGAAACAGTTTGGAGAAAATATTTGTATTAAATTAACTTCTTGAAATATTTAAATCCGAGCTGGAATCAGCAGAGAGGTCAGTGTTAAACTTCTGCTGCTGTTCTCTTCTTCACTTTTTAATCTTTATGTAACTGGTCTGTTGAGTTCAGCTGTGTTTCTGTTATTCTCACACACAAATAAATTCTATTTATGCTTTAAATGTTGTAAAGATGAGCTCAGACTCACCTTCACCTGCTGTGGTCCTGACCAGCAGGTAGCAGACAGGTCACGTCATCTGCACCTGATCTAACGTTCAGAACCAGGTGGAACATGTTATATTTGATTTATTATTTTATCTGAGATAGTTCCAGGTCATGTAAGAGCTGTTGAAAAGAAGATGAAGATCATGTTTTCACCACATCCTGTAGGATGCAGACTTTACATCAAAGGGAACCAGAGTTACGTGCTTAATAATCAGGGATGTGGTGGAGACGACTAAACTGAGCGGTTTAAGATCGAACTTTCAGGTACCTGATAAAGAACTGTGGAGATTTACATACAACAATTATCACCTGATGTTTTATTGGGAAACAGAACCTGTTCCACTAGACGCTGGTTTTAATGTGACGGCGTCACTGAAACTATAAGCTGCAGTGTTTCTGTGGAAGCGACTGAGCTGCTATTTGACATCAAAAACAAAAAGTAATAAATCACAAGCACCACCACCCTCATAGGCTCCATGTAAGTTCGACGACAATTATCGAGATTCTAACTGTAAAAACTAGATCTTACCGACTTTTTTATATAAAAAACGACTCAGTGATTATATAATATGAACAGTGACTGTTCTCCGTCACTCGTATTTACCCCGGACCAATATGGCGGCGACGATGACGTACATTCCCGGGATCCACGAGCTCTATGGTTACGGAAGTATCGCTGGGGGATTCGTGTGATGTTTATTCGTAGTTTCAGCAAAATTTTACTATGTGTTTTCTGAACAGTGTAAAAACACACAGCGCGTATTTATTAAAAATGAGAATTTGCTGAACATAAACTTTGAGCTCTGAATGAACCGAGTTACAGCGGCGTAAAACTGTCTTAGCCAATCAGAAGCAACTGACGGCACAACGCCAACCAATCAAACGTTGCGGTCTTGCTCAACAAATGTAAAGTAACGAATGGGGGAGTTCTCAAACCAGACGGCGGGAAAGAAGGGTCCAACACCGGAACCGAGTCACCGAAACCGCGAAAAGTTCAGAAACGTTTTTTTTAATCTAAGAAGCAGTTTGGTTATAAACTGCTAAGTGTCATTGTTCACCTGATCACGATTCATCCAATCATATGAGAGCTGATCGAGGTTTCCGGTTTCTACTCATGTTGTCTGTTTTCCAAATAAGAGCACGAACCTGTTAAATTCTAACAAAGCTGCAGCTTCAGGGAAAAAGTGACAAAAAACTGAAACAGAACAAGTTTGTGCTCTCAGCAGTCAGAGAAATGTTTTACTAAAACCACGTTTTTAATACAAAGAGCTGAACATAAGAAGACAAAGTAAATATTTTTACATTATGTTTTAACTGGTTAAACTCGTCTCCTTCACTTCTCTTCACTGAGAGTTTTCCTACAGGAGAATCCGCTGGAGTCAGTGGAGAAAACGACTGGAGGAAACTTAAATAGATTCAATATTCAAGATTAAAGAAACTTTAATAATCCCAGAGGGAAAGAACCATAAGCAGAAAAACACAAACACAAATACTAAATACTCCATTTACAGAACAAAAATAGGTAATAATAAAAATTAATAAAAATCCAGTCAAATAAATCCAGTGTACATGTAGTGGGCTTATCTGATTATAAATATGATCTAAATATGATTATGGTAGTAGTTCTCCCCCCTCCTCTTTACCTAGAGGAGAGGAGTTGTACAGTTTTATGGCCACAGACAGAAATGATCTCCTGTGTCTCTGTGGAGAACCTGATGTTGATCAGTCTCTGTTTGAACGTGCTCCTCTGTCCAACCAGGACTCTGTGAAGGGGGTGGGAGGGACTGTCCAGGATTGAGAGGAGTTTGATCATCATCATCATCCTTCTTTCAAATACAACATGTAGAGGGTCCAGCTCCACACCCAGAACTGAACCTGTCCTCCTGATTCATTTGTCCAGTCTGTTGGTGTCTGCCACCTTCAAGCTGCTGCTCCAGTAAACCACAGCACAGAAAATGACACTGGACACCACAGACTCATAAAACATCCGCAGCATGGTGCTGCAGACGTTAAAGGAGCTGAGTCTCCTGCAGTCGGCTCTGGGGTTTTTTATACAGAGCGGCTGTGTGAGTTGACCATTCAAGTTTATTGTATAATTACACCCCAAGTACTTATACTCAGACACATCCTCCACCTCCTCCCCCTGTATAGAGAGAGGAGTGACAGGACCCCCAGATTGTTTTGCTGATGCTGAGGTGGAGATTATTGAGCTCACACCAGTCCACAAAGTTGTGAACTACTCCCTGGTTCTCTGTGAGCTAAATAACATGTAAACCAGTCGAGACTGCACCAAATACTGTTTTTATTACACAGGCATGGGGGGGCGGTTGAATAAAACCTGTTTAGATCCAGGTCTGAGTCCAGTGGAGACACAAATGATCTATTTCAGAGTTTTTGATCATGAAATCAGTCTGTGCAGGGTCCTGGTGCAGCTCTGGCGCCATCTGGTGGGGGAGAAGTGGAATTACACCAGAAACTAAATCATAAGTAAAATCATAAAAATCATATAAAATTATGAAAAAATGAGGAACGCTTCACGAATTTGCGTGTCATCCTTTCCGGTCTCCTACTTTCTTAGTCCCGCCCTCTGGGCCTCGAGTTCCCCCGTTGGTCCGTCCTACTTTGGCGAACGAAAATTGCAACGTGCGATTGGCCATTCCTACTTTTACCTCCGCGTCCGATTGGCTCCCTCGGCGGGGGCACGGATACGCGCTTCTGTTGTTCCCGCCTCTCCGACGCTCGTCATTTCTACTGACACAGTCGCAGAAAGAGGCGAGTTTACAGAGACTGTTACTCAAACGGATAAAAAGTGACTTATAATGCAGGAAAAATGGTAAAATGCATTTAAGCAATTCGCAGCTAACGTCTGAACGTGTTGTCGGTTCCTTATATATAATAATTTGAGACTAGCGTAAAGTACGGACTTAACATATACTGTTTAATTTTACAACGAATTAAGTCAGAAAGTGACTTTACAATTTTGGAATGAAAAAACGGCAGGAGTAGTAAAAGATTACCCGTGTACGTGTATTACAAAGTAATTTTCTCTATTACTTAACCCGCTGTTATGTCGGGGGTCAAATGGAACCCGTTTAAAAGTAAAAGAAAAAAGTACTTTTTCAGTATCAGTATGAAACTTCTTCTGTTTAGCTTGTAAAGTGACATTTCTAGTAATAAAATGAAATACACAGTGCAGTGAGTTTGTACATTGATTTGAAACAGCAGCACATTCAGTCAGTACAGTGATGCAGTTTTCTGGAACACCTGCTAAAGTGACTGAATTTGTGTTGTGACACTGCCACTTGTTTTTCTGACCCTGTAGAACATGGATTACCGTCCAGCTTTTCGCCGCGAGCCACTGTCCTCTGAACTCACCCTAAGGCCTTCACCTGATGCCCTGAGGGTGGCCCAGGCCTATCATGGGCGTGGGTCATCTGAGGTGTGGAGGGTGAAGATGCCCGCAAAGGTGAGCGAGGAGGCAGTGACTCGCATCCAGAGAGGAGGAGGAGACCCCCGCTGCTCCCAGCTGGTGCTCAGTGAGAGTGAGCTCCAGTTTGGACAGTACCGGGGACAGACCTTCAGGTGGCTGCTGACCCACGACCTGGGGTACGCCGTGGCACTGCTGGCGTCCCACCGGAAGGAGCGGGAGAGCGGGGACACATCTGCTTCACCTCTCGTGGTGAATAAAGATGCCCTCGCCTCCTATGCCCAGCTGTTCCCAGAGGTGCTGGCAGCTGTGGAGGGGCGCTGTGCCACCGAGGGGACCGGGTCTCCCCGCAGCCAGGACCAGACTCTGGTGGGGTTTGGTGCTCAAGACGTACGTCTCCCTGTATGAGTCAACCAGCCCAGAGTGTCAGACGTAAGTCTTCTCAGTGAATTCACAGACGACAACTTGTGTTGATTAAAGATTGAATCAGTTTAACTGTAGTTTCACACAGTGGATGTTCTGCATCAAAAACACAAACCTTAACAAAACATGTCCAAGCTGACTGAGAATGTGCATTTGTTCTGCTTGGTCTGTAGCTACATGCAGTGGATCAGGA
>JAUYWH010000036.1:0-15008 GCA_034779795.1 Ctenopoma multispine
TTTTTTTTCTCAACTCATACATTTGTGTTGCATTCTACTGAATACTGGTGTATTTTTGTCCAACCCATTAACATATTTAATGGGGATAAAATATAAAAACTAATATAACATATATTCCACTCCAGTACACCAGCACCACACAGCCACCTAGTCTCCTAATCTGTGTAATGCAAAGGTTCTATACACTTTTGTATAAAAATTACACACTATTAAAACTGCAGTTTCATTAAGATGAAATCTAAGATGTTACGAGTTATCCACAGTGGAGAAAGAACTGGTAATGAGAAACATATGACTTCTAGTGTTGACTTATTAGTTTAATATTTCCTTGATTTGTTTAAATTTATCAAGTTAACAACAGAAATTTATTGTGGTCTTTTTTAAAAAACTTTTGTGGAAGGACAGGCAACCAGACGGAAACATTGCAAAACTGAAGACGAGCACCTGACTGTAGCCCAGCATCATGCAGAATCTTGCAGTTGTTTCCCATCCTAGTCTACTCCAGACAGACCAACCCATTTGCTTCTCTGGTCTCGACATACTTGGATTTAGCATCTGACTTGGATGGATTGCAAGATCTGTGCCTTTGTTGCACCTGAAACAAATGCACTTTGGAGGCACTACAGGTTGAGGCACAACCACAGCAAATTTCTTCCCTGTCTATATGCTGATTGCCCCTGCTCCTTCAAAACCTGGAATACCCTCAAGTCACATTTGTCAAGGAAACATTCAGCTAAAAAGTCAACACCAGAAGTAATTTCTTTCAACTGTGAACTTTGCAGTTCTTGTTTCTCCACTCAGAAGGATTACTTCCAACATCTTGGAGTTCATCTTAAGAAAAATGAAACTGTCCACTGTGTCTTCAAAGAGTGTGATTTCTACACAAACGTGTATGGAACCTTTGCGTCACATAGATCCAGAAAACACGCCATTCATTCCTTGGGAGATTTTCGGCCACAAATTGTACATATAGCTCAGACAAATATCACAGATATTGCTAAAGCTCATTGTTCAAATGAGCTCAGTGATGCAAATGAGGAACCTTCAGGAACAGGTGACTTTCTAGGAGAGTATAATACAGAAGAATTGAAAGGGGAAGAAATTGAACTGAACTTGGGCCACCTTTTATTAAAATTGGAGAGCATTTATAATGTACCAAGTAAGTGCATTTCTGAAGTTGTGGCAGAGCTCCAGTTTATATCCTCCTTGGTGTCAGGTACTGATATAAGAAATACTGTAAACTTGTGTTTAAGAAAACATGGCTGTGTACTTGATCACCTAGTCGTCTCTGATTTAGTCAAACAGTTGGGTGAGTCAAACCCAATTAGCACAGCTTTTAGAAGTGACGGCCCTCTTGCCACATCTTACAAAAGAAAGGAGTTTTATAAGAAGACTTTTAATGTGGTTGAGCCAATTGAATACATTCTGGACAAAAAGGAAGGTAAAACATTACAGTATGTTCCCATTCTTCAGTCATTATCAGATTTTGAGCTTGAAAGACATACAGGACAAAGCTTTCAATTCTTCATCAACTACTTCTGAGGGTAGATACGTATCATTTCGTGATGGAACACATTTTAAAGAAAATGCATTTTTATCCACTGAAAGCGTAACAATCTCTCTTCTTCTGTACATTGACGATTTTGAGGTTTGCAAGCCCCTTGGAACATCTAGAAGAAAACACAAGATTACTGCAGTGTATTGGGTACTGGCAAATGTTCCACCACAGTTTCGCGCAACACTTAAGTCAATTTATTTAGCACTGCTTTGCAAGGCTGTTGATGTGAAGAAGTACGGTTATGAGGCAGTACTTCTGCCACTGTTAAAAGACCTTGTCCAGCTGGAAAAGGAAGGACTCTTTATTCCTGTGTTTGCAAGGAAAATCAAGGGCACAGTAGTTAGTGTAATAGCTGACAATTTAGGTGCCCATTCAATTTGTGGCTTTGTGGAAAGCTTTTCTGGATCTTATATCTGCAGATTTTGTTTGGGGCAGCTCCCTGAGTTTCAGGAAAAAGAAGTGAGAACTGGATCTTTCAAAGCCAGGACAAAGGAGGAACATTCGCTTAATCTGCAAGCAGTTTTGGAAAGTCCCCGTTTGACTCACTGCTGTGGTGTGAAAAGGCAGTGTGCCTTAACTGACAAATTGAAACATTTTCATGTTTTGTCAGGGTATCCACCAGATTTGCTACACGACTTGTTCGAGGGAATAGTACCTCTGGAGTTGGCTTTGTGCCTCAATGTTCTAATCAAGAAGAAATACTTCACATTAATTCAACTCAATGACTTAATCAGGCAGTTCACCTATAAGTGGACTGACAAAACTGACAGCCCACAGCCTGTACCGCTGAATTTTGCCAGCCGGCACAGCATAGGTGGAAACACTCATGAAAATTGGAGCCTGTTGCGTTGGCTCCCTCTTATCATTGGTTTCAAAGTTCCAGAGAGTGAACCAGCATGGCATCTTATAATGGATCTAAAAGACATTGTGGAACTAGTGGTCTCTCCTATTCACACAGATGACACAATTAGATTCTTGGACACCAAGATATCAGAACACAGGCATAGATACTTGCAAGTTTCCCCTGAAGCAAGACTTCTGCCAAAGCACCATTTCTTGGAGCATTATCCTCAACTGATCAGAGCATTTGGACCTCTTGTAGCTCTGTGGACGATGCGATTTGAGGCGAAACATAGCTTCTTTAAGCGAGCCATTCGACATACCAACTGTTTCCGTAACATTTTGTTGTCTCTTGCTCTGAAGCATCAGTTGATGTTGGCTTATTATCTGAATGGCACAGATATAATGAACCCTGCCCTCAGTGTCTCAAATATGTCTACAGTGCCTTTGGATGTTCTCAAGGAAAACTTACAGAAAGCAGTGCAAAAAAAGTTCCCAGGAGAGACATGTCTTCAGGTGGCCAATTCAGTGACTTGCTATGGCACAAGTTACTCAGTGGGAATGATCTAGCCCTATGGATCCACTGGAGGGCTTCCAGATTTTGTTGAACTACTTCTAATCCTCATTGTGCAAGGCCAGCCTGCATTTGCTGTTAAATGTCTGCATTCTTGGTACAGTGAGCACCTTAGGTCTTTTGAACTGGAGTCCACAAGACATGTGATGGTCCTCAACCAACAGGAATTAACAGATTCCTATCCACTAGCAGCATACACTGTTGAGCAAAAGAGATTTGTCACCTTGAAGCGTCACATTCCCCTGCAGGATTAGGTAAATACATAATACATTGACATGTTTAAAAAAATAATTCTTGATTCCTCAATACCGTCAGTGTTCCAAATAGTTTTCACATTTCCCAGGATCATAGTTTAATTTCACTCGTGGTCAGATTTATGTGTGCATGCGTTAAACTGTCATTGATTTGTATGAGATGAAACTGTAGAAAATACAGCAACAATGGCAAATGTAAACAGCAATCAATGGTATTTTGTAAACTAAAGAAACAATCTTAAAAAAAACATACAGTATACTTTAAAAAATTAATATTTTATTGAGATATAATAGAAAAAAATTGTTAAAGTAATATCACATTAACCCTCCTAACGCCTTTGACAAAACCTGGCATTAAAGGGGTTAAATCTCAAAAACACACAAATATTTTATTATATTTTGAGAGGACTGAGGCTAAGGATGAAATTCATGTTAAAAAACAGAACTTTTGAAAGATTATATAATTTTATCAACACCTAAATCTCTTGTGCACATTTTTGTGCAGGAGGATGAAAGGTGTTACAATTATTAAAGGGTGTTAGGAGGGTTAATATGTAAGTGTTGTTGTTGACCTCTGATTAATTTATGTATTTATCTTTACTTGCATTAAAATACTCATAATTCTGCATATACTGATTATACTCAACATAAATTTAAAAAATGCTTTTAAGTTATCCCTTTGTAATAAGATGTAAATTAATTGTTTTCATGTCTGAATTCAACATAACCTTTTGGTTTTTTTTTCTTACTACAGATTCAACATGTCTGTCAGACTTCGGGTCATGCTGCAGGAAGAAATTCGTAAGCTTCTCTTGCCCTTGGCAATCCCTCAGACTGTGGGGGAATTGAAGACTATTTTACAAGAGACATTTGAAATTAAACAAGATTTTACTATTCAGTTTCAAGATTTTGATGGTCAGTTTTTTACTTTACTTGACACTAAGGATATAAAGGACAAAGACACTATCAAGGTTGTTCTTATTGAACCAGTGATCACGCTAACATTTGAGGATTCTTTGACTGCAAAAGGAGTCCATCAGAGTGTTGATTCTAGTTTTGTAGAGTCATCAGAGGATAGCTGTTCCACAGCATCAACCATATTTCCGTCTTCTCCAGAGAGCGCCTTCTCCCTTCGTTCAGAGTCTTGGCCTGCTCAGTTTGAGATACCTACTTTCTCCTTTGATACTGAACTCATTCTACAAGCTGCAAATGAAGCTTACAGTAAGGACGGAACCTTACTCAACAATCCTGCAGTAAAATCCAACATTCTGGACAAACTAGCAGATAGCATCTTTGTTTACACTGCCTATCCTTCCCAAGCACAAAGGGAGCAGGTTGCCGAGGCCCTGGTTGCAAAGCACCCATGCTTGAGGGACCCAGTATCCTTCAATGGTTTATACAGTTGGCACAACAGCTTGAAGTATAAGCTTGGCAATTACAGAGCAAAAGTGAGACACCTTGGACTACCAGAGCTGGATCTAAACTCTAGAAAGAAAAAATTGACTGAAGACTCCAGCTCTCCATGTAGAAACTTGAAAAAGGCAAAAAAATCTGAGGTAAACTACCTCCCACCTCACCCTCAAGGTGAAACCGATGCAACACTTGAGAAGGAGCGAGTGGACCTTCTCTATGAGTGCAAGAAGCGAGACAATAACAAAGTCATAAAAGAAAAGATGGCAAAAACCTTCTCACTGCGTCAAAGTGATGTAATCCTCAACAAACCACCTGTGATTGACTTCAAAGCTCGATGGCCCGCCTTGTTTGAATTTTCCCAGGTATATTGAACATTTTAATTATGTCTTCAGTAGCACAAAGTGAAGATCACCTTTTGGAATTGTATCAGTGCCATTGCCTTGTAACCTGGGTGACACTTTCTGAAGTGAACGTTGTACAACTTCCAGTTTTAAAATTTAACAGTGTTTTGGGTGCACAAAACAACAATGAAATATTAAAGGGATAGTTGTAGACAGCTGCAAAGTTTTAATGTAGCTGGCTAAACAGTGAGGGCTTCCTTTTGTGTCAGAGGAAACAAGTGACCTTTCGCCGAGTCCCGCCCCCCTTAGTTACTGTTGTTACGTCCGACAAACACGACCAGCGCGACAGATTATCATGACTGGAAGAGGTATTCCCATGCTTGTCAGTGACCTTTTTTTGGAGCAATATCTTCGTGACATCCTCCAAATTGAACCAGCCTTGATCTCCTTTCTCTCTTCAGATCAGCTCTGCCAAGTAGCGTCCGTTGAGCACTCCCAGCACCGCCTGCGTCGCTGACAGTCAGTGGCAATCCCAAGCCAGCTCATGCTCACACATCCGCGGGTAGACCACGCTCCTCAGCACTGAGTTCCCCCTGACATCTAGTTAGTAGATGTGGGCGCACCGCTTCACCATCTTGCTTGGAGTTAATGTTTGTCAGACCTGCTCAAATAGTAACAGTTGAGTGATTGATCAAAGGCCGTTTTGGGGGTGGGGCCAGCGAAAGGTCAGTCTTATAAAGCAAAAATTTGTTCACTCCATCATATGTGAGCACAAATAAGCTCAATGCTTAGCTCATGAAGCTCTAAGAATAAAGGCTAAACTTATCTGATTAACACTGGTGGGGAAATGACCAATATATTTACCAGATGAGGCTTTTAGAATGAATGCTATTCTCACCTAATTACCTGTGGATAATTTTGCAGTATTCTTACATCACTTATCAAGTAAATGTTGCTTTCAGAACAGTCAGGATACCATGTTTCTGTGTCTCATTCTGTTTCTCTTACCCATGTCTGTCTGCAATTCTTTTTTTTTTTTTGTCTGTATCTCATGTTTCTACATCTCCATGTTCCTCTCCTGGTCTCTCAGATGGAGGAATTCCGCAGGATCACACTGAAGCCACTGCAATCCACATTCTTGGGCAAGTTGGACCAATACACACCCAAACTGTTGAGCCCTTACAGGAGGAAGGGTGGAGCCGTGGGGAAAAAACTTGATGAGACCCTTGACATGTTAAATGAGGCATGTATTAGTAGTTAGTTTTATGTAGTGGCTTTCTAGTGTCTATAATATTGTATTTTAAATTAATCTCATATTAATGAGTAATCTCATTGACATATTTTTGTAGGACAGTAACATAGAGTCCCAAAGAGAAGTTGTGATAAGGGGCCTCATTGTCTACCTTGGTGAAAACATTGGGAGTTAATCAAGGACTTCATGTAAGGAAGATATGGTAAATAGTAAATGGTCTGCACTTATATAGCGCTTTTCTACCTAGACTGGTACTCAAAGTGCTTTACACTGCTTCTCATTCACCCATTCACACACACAAGCACACACACACACTCGCACACCGATAGCAGAGCTGCTATGCAGCTTGACCTGACACACCGGGGGCGATTTGGGGTTCTGTATCTTGCCCAAGGACACTTTGACATATGACAGAAGGAGCCTGGAATCGAACCACCGATCCCACGATTGGCAGGCGACTGCTCTACCTCCTGAAGATATAACTGATTCAAAGACCTGTCAATGAGATACAATTTTGTGCAAAAAAGCTGTTTGATGATGATAATTTGACCAGATTTTCTAATAGATTTTAAATAACATGCCTATGTCAAAATTAATGGGATTTGATTCATTTGATTGTATCAACATGCCCTACACAAAAAGGAAAAATGTCAATCAAGGATAAAAAAAGAACACTATATCTAGGACTTATTTCCATTGTGGTGTTCATAAAATTTTAGTGTCTTAATTAAAAATGACAGTGAAACATGTAAAATCATCACAGATGCCTGGAGACTACTTCTACTCTATGTAAAAGAACATCCTGGGGTTTTCTGAGAACTGCTACTGACAGTTGGATTTGATTACTTTATGACATTTAGATTAGATTCTATTGACGTATGATTTTGCTTTGTTATATGGTTAAACTCTGTAGTGAAATAACAAAAAAATAATATCTGATGTATAACCATTTGTAGAATTGTAAATGACAGATCCAAATATGTGATATTTTTATATATACAATAATACATTTTATTCCCTGTTGTATTTCACAGGTTTTCGATGACAGCGATGCTGCAGCTGTCCAAGAAGCAATTACTACATTTGTCCTCGGCATCTTTGTGGTCAGCAAAGCCAGAGAAGATCTCCCCAAGCTTGCTGGAATAGCCATCGAAGGAGCAGAAATCCTTTTTGGTATGCCAGATGTGACTCATGCTTGCACCTATCTGATGGGCCTTCTCTATGCCTTGGACCTAAGGTACCCTAATAAACTGAAATATACATTTGAGGTCTTTCAGAAGATCTTTCTGGAGCTGGAGGATGCAAACAAAAAAATGTCTTCCAAAGTCCACGATCTCAAGGTCTGTTTGCATGCTTGAAAGCGATACAGATGATGTTGAAGGTGTAGATTTTGACTGAACTCACTCGTACCAAGTTGTGCTAATAGGTTTACACTGCATATTCTAAGGTTCCCCTAATGCTCTCAGGTTCCACTTTTCATTTTCGTATCTCTAATATGCAGAAAAATATAAAATTTAATTTAAAAAGAGTATGCTGGCACATGCCTTATTTTGTTATGTATTGTTAATTAAATTTTTGAGAGATGCTGGATTTTGCTTTGATTTTTGCCTCATCAGTGTACAGTATCTGTAACTGTGAATATGAACGTTACTGTTAGGGTGTTCTGACCTCTAAGAAAAACTGTCAGTTTTGTTCTGATAGCATGTCTTGTACTGACAGCAATTATCCATTCAGTCAGTGTTCATAGCTCTCTGTAATAGATTTTTTTTCTTTTATTGTCAAAACTTTTCTTTTATTTGAGCTAACTGACAAGTTTTGTTTTGGGTTTAGATGCAGAAATAAACCTGAGATTGACTCTTGTGGGTCTCATTAATAGTATGTGTGATAAATCAATTTGTAAGAAAATGGTGAAAGTCAATCACTGGTTTGCCAAAGCCAAAGATGCAACCCAGTATCTCTTGTTTGGTGTTAATAGTCCTCAATTTAAAACTTTCACATCATATGACTCAAAGAAAATTATACAAATTGTTGATAGCAACTAATTCAATAATCAACTAATAGTTGCAGCTCTTGGTTATTTATCATTATGGTCAAGTCTTGGCTCCCTGCACATTGATTTGTGATGGGGATTGTCACAGATGGAGGACCAAACATGATTTAATACTTAAAAAAGGTAAGGCAACTTTTTGCATCACTTTATTCTGTAGATAAAGTAAAGCTAGTCTTTGTGTACACTACTTGATTTTTTGTATGTAAGAAATGAGTTTTGGTAGTAATTGCAACTTCATTTTACAAGTAAAGAAAACTTGGCTTTATTAAATAGATGTTACTCATAAAATTAAGTTAACTCATTTGATAAACTAAGTTGGCTTTACTTGAAAAATAACGTTGATTTTACTTACTAAATTCAAGTTGGATTTACTTTAAAACCATAGGTCTTACACACAATAAATTAAGTATCTTATACAAAGACCAGTCTTGCTTTATTTACACAATAATCTGATGCAAAAAGTTGCCTTACCTTTTTTAAGTAGATCAAGGTCAATATTTTTATCAGTGTAGAGAATCCCCCTTTCTCCCAGAGGCCTGGGGCTGATGGCCAAACAAGTTCAAGGATGAACTTGCAGGTGAGTAGTATGTACAGTAATGGTGGGGAAGGTGTATGTCCTCAGGGAAGGTGCTGCCATGCAGTCACCAAGATGGAGGCTGCAAACACACAAGCACAAAACAGACTCACAGAACCAACTGAGACAGAAGACAAGCCAGGGTCTTCTGGGGCAGGGGTCAGAGGTGTAGACAGAGAGAGATCCAGGGAAACCAGAACCATCAGGGCACAGGCAGAGGGGGGAAACCAGAGGCAGGCCGAGATCCAACACCAGATGATCAGAAAGGCAGGTCTGGGGCAGTAGTCAGATTCAATAATCCAATAGGCAGTCCATAAACAAGAAACGTTGGAGAGTTGTAACTGGTGAGGGAATACAGACAATCTGGCAGCAGGCTAGTGACAGGGGAAATACTTATAAAGGGAAAGGTGAGCATAGGTGAAAACAATTAGTGATTAATAAGCAGTGAAGTAGATGAGGGTAAGGGTGGGGAGAGAAAGGAAGTACTAAACAAAATAAAAGCAGGGGACAGGAAATAAAGTGGAATCCTGACATTATGTCACTGAAATAATATTTTGTGCAATCTATCACATGTATTGATGATAATGAACCTTCTGGACTACTAGGAGCTAGACAAGATTTTTTTTCATGAAATAACAATTCTGTTTTACAACAGCAAATCAGGAAAAGTTAGTATAGATATCATAATATTCATATGTCCTACATGTTGAAAATGTGCACTGTTTTCATCTCCATATTGTCTGCTGGTACTCAGTTTCAGGAGGTGGTCACAGAGAAATGCTGATGTGACTCACTGCAGCTGCTGCTACTGTATAGAATTGTTAGAGAATGCAAATATGCAGTAAAGCCTTTGCAGTAAAAGCATGAAGAAGATTGTAAATTTTGCCATAAAATGCCCAGTAAGTAAAATTTTGAAGGGTACAGAACTCAGGCTGGGTGGTCCCATGTCTGTAAAAAACTTTACCAAATCAATTTCCCAAAAGGTCTTCCCAAAAAGACTGTTTCTACCATCTTTACATTAAAACAACTTATGTAGTAACTGTTTGTCTAGTCTTGTCCCACAGACACATATTTGTTATAGACAACCATTATCACGATTGTTTTCTGGCGTTGTAGTTTCATCATTGCTTGTAAACCTATAATCTCATTTAGCTTTTTTCCCTTCCTTAGCTTGCTCATTGTGCATTTGTGTGTGCTGCCTCCACGCCATTCCATTAGGCAGGCTGCATCACAGAGGTGACTACTGTAATTTTCCCCCACCTCTCTCTGTTTGCACTCTCCAACACTCAGTGGTTGAAAATTGCAGTTGGAACAAAGTGATGTGATGTGACTACTGATGCCTCACTGTTTCTCTGAACCACGTCTCCCTGCTGTTTGTGTGAGATTCGGAGATGGCCACTCTTTCCCTGTCTAATCTCAAGGCTGCAGATATCTCTACTCATGTTTATAACAAACTTCTGCAAATACAGCATCAGTGTAATATCAGTAAGGCAGTAAGAATTTCAACATGTACTTTACTAAGTTTATAGCTTGTAATCAATAAAGGAAAGCAATCTGTCTGTTTGAGAGGAAAGTGCGATCTTTATCCTTATATCCCACCTTGTGGATTCATACTCTGCTTGCAATAAAACTTAAGCCATACACTCTGCGTCTTTTTATCACTGACTCTGACTCAATTATCAGGTTGTCAATCAGTGAAATTCAGCATTTACTATATATTACGCTAATCACTACAAATAAAAAAAAGTCTATGTGAAGTAGCTTTAATTATATGTGAGCAAATTCTTAAATTCTATGTAAATATTAGGATGGTTGTGGTGCAGGTGCTACTATTTTTCACTTTTTCACCTCTAATTCTACTTGATCATTGTATATTTCTGCAAACTCATAAGTATGAGGCCTATTACAAATACATGGGCTATGCTGTATACAGTTTTCTATAACATTATTATTTTAAGTACTATAACTATTTATTTTATTATTCAGTTAGTGCTTTATTCTTTTCTTCATTTTAACTGCCATTACTGTAGCCTTAATGTATAGCCCTTTCTAAATGTGAGTTTTTGATAGATGCATGTACTCTTGTTTCAGCAGCACTTTATAAACACACACACTTCATTTCATTTAATGTCATTAAATATAGTTGAGCAAGATTTTTAGATGTGTTTTACTCAGAGTAAACTCACAGTTGCCTAAACTAACTCTGATCAGCTTTTCTGGAACAAAAGAGTTCCCTACCTTAGGGTAATACTCAACCCAGAGTTCAGGTTTAACCTCAGAATTTCTTCAACCTGATTTGTAAAAAAATTTGTGCTGGACACGTTAATGCATTATTATCGCATTACCACACTAATGAATTAACACAGATAATTATCTTAATGCGCGTCAACGCAGTTTTATTATTACTATTATTATGATGACAAAGTCCGTCGCTCACTGGGTCTGAATACACATACAGTAAAAACAATGGGTCACAGGAGGGGTGGGATGTTGATCTGTACTGCCTTTGGATTGGTGACGGGTGCATCTCAACCAATAAGAGCATTTGGGGGTGGGTCTAAGACTGCTACAGCTTTCCACAACACAAAAGATCTGAAACTACCGAAGTTTTGCAAGGACATTTTTATTTTGAATCTCTTCCACATGGTGGAGTTGATAGAACCACAGCTATTTGTAACCACTGCAAAGTTAAGTGTTTCTATCACCAGAGAACTGACTACGAGTATCACTTAAATACACTGCTCAAAAAGATAAAGGGGACACTTTGAAAACACATTAGACAGACACATCTTCATTGGGGATATACTCATGCTGGATATCCACACTGGTATGGAATGGGTAATGTGTTAGGAACAAAAGGATGCCACATCATTTGATGAAAATGAAAACGATCAACCTACAGAGGGCTTAATTGGAAGTCACCAAGAAATTTAACCGAAAAACTGATGCTAGTCCAATTTGCAGAAATGTCATTGCAGCAATTTACAATGGTACTCAGTAGTTTGTATGCCCCCCATGTGTTTGTATGCATGCCTGACAATGTTGGGGCATCCTCTTATAAGATGATGGAGGGTGTCCTGGGGAATCTCCTCCCAGATCCTGACCAGGGCATCACTGAGCTCTTGGACAGTCTGAGATGCAACATCACTAGGATTGAAAGACAAGGGGGGCTTAGCCCCCAGGGTTGTAGGAAGAAATATCCGCATATAGTGAGCTCTGAAACATTTTTGCCAAACATAAATAGGCTTCATAGGTGCCTGCAGTGTGAAGCAATGCAAGGCATCTATTATTCTCCACCTCTTAGTGGTGCCTGCAGTGCGAAGCGATGCAATGTATGCAAAATATTCTCCACCTCTAAACTGGCTCCTTTGTTGGTGCCTGCAGTGCAAAGCAATGCAAGGCATCTATAATTCTCCACTTGTAAACTGGCCTCTTTAGAGATTTATATCTTATTATTTTGTATACGTTAATGCAGCTTGAACGGAAGGGTGCACAGACACAAATGATACATCAAATCAACCGGCTCGGCCCCGGGATGTGTGTGATTACTTTTCTTGTTAATATATTTCATATTTTTAATTTTAATTGATTTAACTTTTTCTATTTTTTGTTGTTTATGGATCAATATTGTTGATCACATGTAGGGCTGCAAGATTAATATAATCACTATTATGATGTCAGTCTGTGCATTACATGAATGCAAAATGCTGTGATTTAAATGAGTACATGGATTGAAGCGACGATCTCTCATTCACTCGAAGTTTACCAGCGTGAGACTGGCTGTGCAGTTTGTTAGCTTAAAAACAGTTGCATAACCTATTTTCTGTAATCTCTTAACTCTACCGATGGCCAGGTGAAGCCTGTGTCCACTTGTCAGAACTTAACGGTGTGCACACAGACGCTCTTACTACTGAAATATTAGCAGGACAACAGATGTTTTCTTTCCAGTCAAATCTGACCTAGCAGCGATTTTACAACTCAGACTGCTTGTCAACGTATTTCAGTTAAACTAATGTGTGGTTCAGTCATCCTGTTGGACCACAGTGCGCAGACCACATCGACAGCGGCCCAGGTGAGCGCATGTGTGGGTATGGAAGTCGGCAACGTTGAACTGGTAGCTAAAAAAATAACAACTTACAAGACAAATAAAATAAAACATGACACCCAGTGGTGTGGTCCTGCGTCCTGCATACACACAGGTACACGGTGTGTAACTTGTTCAGTTGAAACATCCACCTGATTCGCTGTTTTGTGTCAAATGCATGACAGTTTTCTCTGCTATTATTGATCAGTGTGCGACTATAACATCGCTCTCAGAGGAGCTGACTTCATTTTCTACGTTGTTGTGGTCACACGTAGAAAGCAAAATGTATTTGTAGCCAGAGAGAGACCAGTTCTGTGAGAATGTGCGTGATCTGGCCCTGCGCAGAGAAATCCTCAGGTTAGTGCGACAAGACGTAAACCTATCTATTCTTGATGTCTGCAGTGAAGCTGTGCATTGGGTAGAGGAAGGGTAGCTTAGCGGGGAGAGGTGTACCCGACAAGCTGTGCAGTCTAGTGAAACCCCGGTGACTGCTAGTAGCGAGGCTGTTACAGCTAAACATTTAGAGTTGATAGAACTTAAGGCAATGGTGTTAAAACAGCAGGCCCAGCTTGATAAATTATTGCAAGCTACGTGTGCCACTAACCATTTTACTCCCACGTATGCTCCTGAGAATGGGAGACAGGAAAGAAAAAAAACATATAAACGCACACCAGATGGTCAACCTATATGTTTAAAATGTAATCAACCAGGCCATATCGCCAGGTATTGCAAGAGAAATCACCCTCAGTCTCACCAGTTGTTAAATGTAGAGCGGCGACAACCTGACTATTGCCAGTTGCAAACGAACTCTCCACAAACGGATTATTCGCAGGTGAATGTACACAGTGATATAATTCAGGCCACACATTCCAGTCAGTCGGAAAACTAGAACCCTCCAGTGACATTGGAAAAGGGAAATCTAGGCTCAGAGGACTTTTTAAAGTTAGTCAGCGAGTGCCAAAATGTAAATGTGAATATGGATGTTGTAAATGTACCTTGCCTGTTGGATTCTTGTTCAATAGTTACCACAATGACGGAAAGTTTTTTCTTTTCACACTTTGCTCCTAATAGTTAAGGATCCCCGTTAGTAAAACTTTAAGAGAACAGAAAACCGCTGTCTCTGGGGTGTTGGGCATGAATGTTATTCGTCATTGTTTTGCTGAACTATATGATGAGTATGGACTTGAGCTCTTTCACTCCCCCCAGGTGCAGCAGGTCCGGCATGGCAGCAAGCTCTGCGAGCGTGTGAAAAGATGGAAGCTATTGTCAATGCCCCATCCCCCTTTCCTGTCCGTGTGCATGGTGGGTCTCAGATAAGGGTTCCCGCAGGTTCATTGTTTTGGTTCCAGTCACCTGTCCAAATACCTCCGAGTAATCCAGGGTGTTGGCTTCTCGAGCCAGTGGGACCAGATGAGGGAGCTCTACCAGAAGATTTGTTAGCATCCCCATGTCTGGTAACTGTAGAGGGAGGAGTGTTGCAGGTCCCTATAACCAATGTAGGCACCACAGATGTCATGCTTCATCCACACCAAGTAGTGGGTACCATGCAGTGAGTTGAATTGGCCAATCTGGACAGTTGTGTACATTCCTCCTCACGATATTTGGCCTCAGTTTCTTTGCAAGTAGCAGAGGCCAGAACCGCTACCACTATAGACCTACCAGATTTTGAAGGCCTTTCTGAACCTGAAGCAGCACAAGCGCTCTTAATAAAGTATTCTTCATTGTTTTCCAAGGGGGAAGGGGATTTGGGATGCACAAATAATTTATTGGTACACGAGATACCCGTGACAGATAGCACACCAGTAAGGTAGCCCTACCGTAGACTCCCACCTTCACAATACCAGATGGTAAAAGCGTATATTCAACAACTGCTTGACGCTAAGGTTATTAGAGAAAGCTGTAGTCCCTATTCCTCGTAGAGAGAGAAAAAACAACAATTAATAACAAGCAATGATGTAATAAAGTGGACAGACAGAGAAAAGGAGGAAAGCAGCTCAGTGTGATATGGGGTCCCCCAGCAGACTAAAACTATAGCAGCATAACTAAGAGATGGTTCAGAGTCACCTGA
>JAUYWH010000037.1:0-15004 GCA_034779795.1 Ctenopoma multispine
GTGCAGCAGAAGAAAACTAACTCAACACTTAAGTCAAAGTATCATTGTCCACTACAAGTACAAGTACCACAGTGTTGAACCTAAACAAACGTACTAACTCCACCATAAGATAGTACACCACTAAGAAAACACAGGACTTTAAGTTTGATGCTGGTAAAAACAGAGATGTAGAAGTTTAGTCCACATTTGTTTGAAAAAGGTGAAAATGATGAGAAAACCTGTTATTAGCTACAAACTGTGGAACAAAACCAGCAGTTTGGAAATGTATGTCAGGTGAGCAAGTCAGGTGAAGTCCACTCACCTGCTTCTCGCTCAGACATCGTGTTTCCCTCAATGTCGCAAGCTCCTACCTCTTTGGTATCGTCTCTTCGACGATAGCTTCATCCCTTATCTGCTCCTCCGGTACCGTGAATATAGAGCCTTTTCCCATCTTTGTTATTGTTGGCCGGTGAACCGTGACACCAGCTCCCGGTGACATTCCGCTTCTAGTGCTTTGGGCGTTACGACAGAAAACAGCATGTGTCTTCTAGCCCACTGTGGCTCACTCCACAGCTGGGTCAATCCCACATGTAGCAAGGGCGTTCTGATTACACACTTTGTCTATGTCTTAAACATGTCTGAGCCATTCCTAATCTGGACCGACCGTCAGAACCTCATCTACATCCGCCAAGCAGCTCAACCCACGGCAGGCGAGGTGGGCTCTGTTCTTTGCATCATCTCCTGGCTTACCGCCTTGGGTCCAAAAACACCAAAGCTGATGCCCTGTCGCAGCAATTCTCCTCCTCCGCCCTGGACCCGACCCTGAGCCCATCTTGCCTTACTGCCGCATCACTGCTCGCCTTCACTGGCCTCTGGGTTATTCCATCAGGAGTTCACTGCCTGGAGAACCGGCTCCTCTGATTACACCGGCTGCCTGCCTGTATGTCCCCACCCAATGTCGCCAGGAGGCTCTTGTTGTACTTTAAGTAGAGTTATAGGCCATAATACTCAAGTTACTATTCATACTATATTACTTTGTTAGATACCTTGTTATATTATATTACTGAATTATGTGTATGACACGTATTGCTTTGTAATGATAATCTAAACATTCCATCCACAGAAAGATAAAGCAAAGTGTGTATGAAACTTTCCCTGGTGATCATGAGGCCTCACTTAACTGTGAATTGGCGTATGAAACAACATACTATTGTCAAAGACGAAGGTCGAAGTGAGAAGGCCTCTTATCAAAGCCCTGTGAGGAGGCCGAGTGAAACCAGGGAAAGGGTTAAATTTATGTATTTTTAGATATCACTGACTGAATGGACATAGGGGATAGGAGGGGTGGTTTTTGGTAAATAAGGACCAGGTATAGGGTATTGACTAAGGACAGACTCAGGGGAGGTGTCATTAACCTGCATAATACATCATGCAATGTCCCTGAAACTTCAGTCTTTAGAGGTCCGGACCTCTGGCTCACTGGCTTGTTGTCTGACTGCTGTTTGACAATAAACCTTTTACACTTTGACTTTTGCCTCTTTGCCTTTTTGTCTGATCATTTTTTGAAGAAGAACTGAAGAGCAACTGCACCATTCCTGCTGAAAACTTAACCTGAATTTGGCCCAGACTTTAGTCAGATTTGACACAACATAATTTGGCGAGCTCCAGCCAGGAGTGGGTGCAGGTCGGCAGAGCCCTTGAGAAGAGCAGGAGCACAATGCCTAAGCATCAACAACAGGTGGCCACATCAAAAGGTAAGCAAGCCATTTATCTTGCTAAATAGTTTGTTCATGTTTAGATGTCACTGTGTTTCTCTCTGCTCACGGCGACGCTAAAAAGACCATTCCCACAAAAGATCACCTGGAATGTATGAAGGAGGCAGGAATCAAGTGAATGTTTATGCATGTAAATACGCTGAAATATAACCAAATGTATGTTGCTGATATATATCAAATTGCTTTACTGCTTGCTGTGCTGCTATATATTATGCCCTAAATGAGGGGGGAGAAATAGTATTACAAGTGATGTGTGTGGTGAAGGGTCACGGAGGTCAGGTGAGAGGGAGAGAAAAGGAAACGGTTACTGAAGTTGAAGAAGAAGTGTTAAGAGAATATTGATCTGAGGAATAAGAGATTCCCGAGATAAAGAGTTTATTGAAGAAGAAGTGTTAAGAGAATATTGATCTGAGGAATAAGAGATTCCTGAGATAAAGAGATTATTGAAGATGAAGTGTTGAAAGAATATTGATCTGAGGAATAAGAGATTCCTGAGATAAAGAGTTTATTGAAGAAGAAGTGTTAAGAGAATATTGATCTGAGGAATAAGAGATTCCTGAGATAAAGAGTTACTGATGGTATTAAGACGACTGTGCTGAGGTGGCACAGAATTTATTGAGGTTCCTGCAGCGAGATATAGGCTGATTTAAGTGAATGATTTGTTGGCCGCAGCAATATAAGAGGCTGATGAGAGATATAAACGGCTGATTTAGCTTGATAGTTGGCCGGTGTGAGTCTTAACGGTTGATTTACTATATTATTGACCAGCGTGCAAATACAAGCAGTTGATTTGATTTAGTACATAATCGGCTGGTGTGAATAAAGTATTCAAATAGTGAAGAGTTCATGTTTTGAATAGTCAGAAATAGGGGTAAAATAATACTGGGGTGGTGTAAATAGACTGGATCCTGTAAATAATGCACATGTAGAAAGTAGTCAAAATGTGTGTTTGAAGTACGTATGTTGTAAATAATATAGTATTGTATTTTAGAATATAACATTGTAAATAAAAGTAAGGAGTGAGAGCAGGTGGCAGAAGGAGAAAGGAAAGGAGAAGTGCAGGCCAGCTGCACAGAAGACAGGAGCGGCAGTCACTGGGCCTCCATACAGGGGGCCCAGAGTAGGGAGGGCTACATACACACATAGATAGCGCTACAGTAAGTTACGACAAAGCACACACAAATAGGCCAACTTAGAGAGGTGAGGGCTTACATACACATACAACACAGGCGGTAAGCTAACAATACCTACCAATTTAACTAGTGCATCTCCCCCAATAAGGGTTCGTGCCTAGGGCACGGTGCATGACACACATTCACAGCAGCACATACACTGAATTTGCAGCCAACACCTGTCAAAACGCGAGACGATAGGAGAGATTTATAGCAGACACGGCCTTGTACTTTGGAAAGAGACCAAGAACAGGGGTCGTTCCCAGGACAATGCAGACTCGCACCTGGGGAAGCTGGCACGTGCATGTCACAGTAGGCCAAAGATCATACTTCAAGGGGTACACTTTACTAATTAGACCCGTTCCCCAACATAGTGACACACAAATACCATACCAACACAAGTACATGTATACCTTCATGCACACATAGACACTTACCTGTAGGCTACATGCCCACACAGGAATACATGTAGTAAGACACTCAAGCACACTTGCACAACTTAGACCCACACACTAATCTTATACAACACCTGTAGCTATACGTCACAAGACACAGCTGCAAACAAATAAAACCCGGTTTTGAGTGTTCTGCAGCATTTGGGGTGGGTGTGGGACCTCCCTTGGCTGGACTGTGTTGCCTCGGTTGACTTTTCAGTTGTTCTCTTCTAAGAGCATATAGGCCTTTGGCCTGTATGTAAGTGATTGACTTCATTATACATAATACATTTATTTACGGTTAAACTCACACTTACATTTTCATCCATATACATCTGGCATTTACACATACACCCAGACACACACACACAGATATTCACACCCCGACATACACACAGACACTAGACACACACACACACCCACACCCACACCCCATACATGTTCACCCACTAAAACCACAGACACATAAGCACACATTTATACCTACACTCACACATTTAAACCCTGCACACACACACACACACACACACACACTTACCCACCCATTCATACATACATACACCCACACAGACACGCACCCACACAACTACAATCTGGACTACATTTAGAAGTGGGACATTTGAGGTGAATCTATAAGTAAATAGGAGGATCTCCTTTGCATTGGTGTTACAATTATTATTAATGAATGGAACAACTTATAAGGGATGGATGATTAACAGAATAAGTTTAGAGCGCAGTCCGGAACAGCTTATGATTAAACAACAAAGTAGGCGAGGTACAGCTATATTTTTAGCTTTATTTGCTATCACCTTTTTTGTATTGTGGGCTTCGGTAATTGCATGGCTTATCATACACAAGATGGCTATGGTATAGAATTAAAAGGAATTCTCAAACATTTTTGGCTGGAAAAAACATATTTGGATTTGTGTGGTGAAAAAAGATGGCAAGATGAGCAGCTAATTAACTTAAAGCTCTGGTGCATGACAAGGTGGCTTAATCTAAATCAAGTGAAAAGTGAGGTCTCTGACATTTTGTGGACTTTCCTGTTACGTAAGGTGTGGGTTGCATGTGCAATTGGTCCGACTTTGGAGCAACTCTGCCAAGACCCGGAAGGAGAAGCGCATATTGACTTGAACACACTTCTGGAAGTACCAATAAAATTTGCCCGTAACAGGGAAAGTAGGTCATTTATTGACCCAGAGTTAATCATACGTATTGTGCCCAGACGTGTACAGTGGGAAGTGAGTCAGTGGGAGAAGGCAAACAGACAGGACAAAGCTGTAAACTTTAAACAATGTGAAATCAGTTGGAGCGACAGCAAGAAATATAAGACAGCAATTACAGCAATTAGGATATTGGTATCAATAAAAATTAGAGTGATCAACAAGGAATTAGACACACGTTGGATACAATCCACTGAGGCCAGGCAGAATTATATGGGAATAACCAAAAGGAACATGGGGAAAAGAAGCAAGGAAGAAATCAACAAAAGGGGTGCAGCCTCCCCAAGGGACTTGGTCGTTAAGCGTCACCCTGAGTGGAAGAAGCAAATTCTAAAATGTATGAAGAAATGGAATAAGCGTACATCAGGAGGACAGCAATGGCCTCTGTTGGGCACCTTCGACATTGCCTGTTGTGAAGAGGTGGAAACAAATATAAAACATCACAAAGCTACAGATTTAAGTGACAAGAGGGAAGGCAAGAGAGCCAAGGAAAGAGAAGTTCTGAGCTGGTTCCAGTCAGAAGGGTTTAACTATAGGAAAACGGTGAAGAAACTTAGAGAAGAAATGAAAAAGGAAGAAGAAGAGGAGGTGTGTAATAAGAGGCAACTTGAAGTGGAAGCTGTGAAAACAGCTGACCCACCCACCTACCACGTCCAGCATATCTTTGAGCCCAGGCCAGCAGAAACAAATCCCTTCAGAACAGGCCTTTATCCTGTGACTGCACTCCAATGACACATGTCATTGGAGGGAGAGATGAGGCTTGAACCAATTGTGGTAAAATTAAAAATATCTAATGCTACGAAGTCATATGGCATTTAGTACAATGATAGTGTCAACTGTGGAGAAGACGTGAGCAACAGCAGGGAGGAGATTGACCTAAGAGAGGCCTGCCAACAGAGGATGCAACAAGAACAGGAACGTCATAAGCAAGCCCAGGAGCAGTACAAGCTACGAGTGCAGCAGGGAAAAAGGGTTGTGATACCAACACTGGAAGACAATACAGTAGAGTCTGATGAAAGCATTGAACCAAACCAAAAAGCAAGAGTAAAGCCACAGCCTGTGAGTACCTCCACACCAACAGCTGAAGGAGAAGATGAACTGTGGAAAGGAGACGGAGTCAGACGAAAATTGACAGGTGAAGTATGGCTTGCTATACAGAGGCATCAGGAGAAAGAAAAGAAAATTCAAGAACTGCAGAGACAGACACAGAGGCTTGAAGAGGAATTGGAACAAGTGAAGCAAGTTGAAAATGCTCTGCTGTCTAAAAGCCTACAGAGGGAACAGACAAGGATGCAGGAAGAAGGGGCTTCAGGACCGTGGACAGAGCATGGAAACCTGCAGGACATGCACAGTAGCAGACAACATGAAGAGGGGATTCCAGCACCTTGGACCATGAAAGAGAAAAAAAAAGAAAAAAAGGCGAGTCTGATTCAGCTTCGGAAATCAGCCCGCCTGGAAGAAAGGAGGCTGAATCAACTCAGACATATGGAGAGCAGTACAGATGAGGAATGTGAAGAAGAAAGTTTGAGGAAGATAGCAATGTGCCCCATAATGACTAAAAATGTGAATCAACAATATGTACCTTGGTCTTTCCTTGATATGGTAGGTCTGGCTAATAGACTGCCAGATCTGACTGAATGGGTTAGCAAATGGATAACCAGTCTAGAAGAAAGCACCAGCGGTATGCAATTGGCCCTAGGCGACATTAAGGCATTGTTAATGCATATAATTGGAAAACCAAAGACAGCTGAAATCCTAGAATCAGCAGGCCTACCTGAAGTTGTGGACAGTGAGGCTGTTAATGACTTACCTTTCGGTGGCCACCGAACCGTGGTTTGGGCACAGCTGCCCTATCCAGCCTATCCAGAGAAGATGGATCCTTCAAAGTTGGAGGCTGAACAACTAAAAGATGATGAGTGTCCACTAAAATATCTCCACAACTTTCAACGGAAATGGAAAGAAGAAACAGGAGCCCCTTGGAATATAAAGAACACAACTGAAAGTCTCTTCAAAATGATGGTAAAGAAAAACCTGCCGCAGCAAGTCCATAAAAGGCTGGAAGGAGTTGTGGGCCTGATGAAAATGGATTGGCCACTATTCTCTGAACACCTTGTGCATCTCGTTGAACAATGCAGAAAAGAGAAGAAAGAACAAGAAGAACAAAATAAACAGTTAGCTACAAAGCTAACCCAGTTGCAGCTGGGAGAACTAACCAAGCTGAAGAAAGAAAAAGACAAGGTCAAGTTTCAAGCTCCAATAGTTACTGCAGATGCTGTGCAGCCTCCACCACAGCAGGCTGTGGAATCAGGTATGTCTATGGGGAATGTAGCTGTTGCTAGTCCACAGCTATACACGGATCCGCCTGCAGATCAGAGGCTTACAGGAAGAGAACGATCAGGAGGGTATGGCATGAGAGCTGCGCACACCCATCCTGCAGCAAGGCCTCCGCAACCAAGGTCTTGGAACTATGTGCCGCAACGTACTGGGGAATGGAATACAGGGCCTGGAGGACGTAGAATGGGAGATAGGAACCCCCAGCCTCAGTTCAGAGGAACAAACCCACGTGATGCACCACGACACCCACCACACCAACCATTTACACGCTTTAGTTCAGTAACCTGTTGGGCGTGTGGTCAAGATCGACACATGAGTAGAAACTGCCCTCAGAAATATGGCATACCTACCGCAATCAATCACCCGTGGACAGGACCCGCAGCCCACTGGCCCCAATAGGGAGGCCCAGAGGAGCCTAATGAGGAAGTAATGGCACCTATGATTTCAACACAACCTCAGGAAGAACCCACAATAAATGTAGTCATAAATGAACAAAGTGGCGCATTTATGGTGGATACCGGAGCCACATACTCCTGCATTGGGAGAAAAGGTGCCAGCCTCCCCCTGTCAACATCATCAATTACAACAGTAGGCTTCTCTGGGAAAATGCAAATAATACCCTTGACACAAACGGTTCCTATGTTAATAGCAGGAAAAACAATTGTTGCTCCACTACTATATTCAACACAGACACCAGTTAATCTGCTGAGACGGGACATTCTATGCCCACTCAAGGCGAAAATCATGTGTACACAGGATGGTTTGCATGTGGACTTCTCACAAGAATCTCAGTCAACAATGCTGCCATTAACAGCACAAGAACAGGAGAACTGGAGTCAGCCAGTTGTCTATTGACTGCGCCTGGTCCCTCGATCTAAATTGAGCAGTGAGTGGGAAAAATGGAAGACATGGATAAAGACCCGAATTGACGGGGTCAGTGAACCACTATTGCCACTACACTGCACCATGCATTATGATGAAGCCCAAACAAATGTAGATTATGAGGAGTGCTGGGATGAGCTGATGAAACAACAAAAATCAGTTCTTAAGTGTCAAGACATCTTTATAGGTCCACAAGGTGCAGCAGCTGCAGTAAACCTGCCTATATGCATACAACCATGGTTTCAGGTACCTGGATCTTCTCCTCATGTCACACTGTATGTAACCAAGGGACATGAATCCTGTGAATTAGGAAAAATGGTGAAGATTGCACAAATACAAGACTGGGAGCTTACAGACCAAGAACATGTGAGTCTGTTGACAACCAATTTGTTAAGATTTCAATAAAGACTGATGATGAAAGCTTTGCTGAGAAAGTTCTACTTGATCACAGGGCAACCACACAAATGCCTCTTACACCAGAACAAATACACGTGTTAACGCAAATACCAGAAGAGTTATGGTCTAAGCATAAAACTGACATAGGCTTGGTAAAATCAGCTCAACCTGTACAAGTAAAATTGAGACAGGGGATAACCTTACCTTACATAAAACAATATCCTTTGAAACAACAGGCAATTGAGGGTATTAGGCCCATTATTCAAGGATTGTTGAAGACAGGAGTGCTGGTGGAAACATCAAGCCCCTGCAACACTCCCATTTTTCCGATCAAAAAACCTAATTCAGTAAATGATCCCCGGTTGGTACATGATTTAAGAGCGATCAATGACATTGTGGAGGCTGAAACTCCGATAGTACCTGATCCACACACGTTACTCTCAAACATTCCATCAGATTCAACCTTTTACACAGTGATAGACTTATGTTCAGCTTTCTTTAGTGTACCATTACACCCAGATTTTCAATATCTCTTTGCATTTACATACGGAGGGCGTCAAATTACATACCAAAGAACTCCACAGGGCTTCCGACATTCGCCCTCTATTTTCAACAAAGCACTAGCACATGATCTTCAAAAAATTGACATATCGAGCACTCTTATTCAGTATGTGGATGATTTGTTAATCTGTAGTTCCAGTAAAGAGCAGTGCGAAAGAGATTCTATAACAGTGCTGACAGCGCTAGCATATGCAGGCCATAAGGTTAGCAAAGATAAACTACAGTTATGTCTGGAAGAAGATGCTTAAAAGGTAATCAGAGATGTATAGCACTGTCTCAAATAGAAGCTGTAGTCAAGGCACCTAAACCACAAACAGTGACACAAATGCTTTCCTTCTTGGGAATGGCGGGGTTCAGTCGTCCATGGATTTGTGACTATGCATTAAAGACAGCACCCCTGAGAGCACTGATAAAAAGAGCAGGTCAGAAAAGCGCATCTAATGAACTCTGCTGGACAGAAGAAGCAGAGGATGCATATCATTCTCTGAAGCATGATATGCAAACTGCTCCAGCCCTAGGAAACCCAAATTATAGTCAGCCTTTCCATCTGTATGTAGCTGAAAAAGCAGGGTTTGCTAATGCAGTATTAATGCAAGACACACCTTCCGGTAAGCAACCCTTAGCATATTACAGCACAAAGTTGGATGCAATAGAACAAGGAATGCCACCCTGTTATCAGGGTTTGGCTGCAGCAGCTTATGCATATAAGAAGGCGTGTACATTGACTATGGGACATCCTGTCTTATTGTATACATCTCATCAGCTGTATGCACTACTGACTAGCCCTAGATTTGTCGTGAATCATGCTAGGAAAACTGGATATGAGGTCATATTGTCAGTGCCAGAGCTTACTATACACCGCTGCACTACAGTCAATCCAGCAGCCAAAGTAGTAGTAGCTACAGATGGAAATTCTCATGATTGCATCCAGACTACTGATTTGTTTTTGAAAGCTCGTCCAGATTTACATAACCAACCTATACCATTTGACCCTATTTGTGGACGGATCCTGTTTTAGAGACGACAAAGGATGTCATGCAGGTTATGGTATCGTAAAGGTAAATGAAGATGGTACCTCAGTATCAAAAGTACAGACCATTAAGCTCTGTGCTCTGCCCAGTTGGCAGAAATCAAAGCATTAACCGCGGCCTGTGAACTGGGAAAAGGGAAAAGGGTTACCATATATTGCGATTCCCAGTATGCTTACGGGACTGTCCATTTCTTTGCCATGATTTGGAAACAGCGAGGCTTCCTTCGAGCTGACGGCACACCGATTGCTCATGGAGAGGCAGTCTCCAGACTTCTAGATGCTATGCAGTTGCCTACTGCCTTAGCCATTGTTAAATGTCCAGCCCATCGACACACTAATACATTGATAGCCAAGGGTAGCAATTATGCAGATGAGTAAGCTAAAGAAGCAGCAGGAAGTCACACATTTGTGGGAGTTGTAGCAGATGTAGACCTCCCACAGACTGATTTGACCTCATTAATAGGGGCTCAGGAAAAAGCATCTGTGTATGAAAAAAGTATGTGGGTTAGACGGGGAGCAGTGGAGACAAGGGACGGCCCACATAAAGGATTGTGGCGCAGCCATGCAGGACATTTTGTTGCTCCTATCTCACTGCTGCGGACACTTATTTCTGAGGCTCATGGGAGTGATCACTGTGCACGGGGAGAAGTGATACGAACCATCCAGAAAATCTGGTGGTCACCCTATCTGGCGGCTACGGTAGATCATGCTTTAAATGATTGTATAGTGTGTGCAAAATATAACAGCAGGAAAGCTATTCCCACACCTATTGCACATATACCAATACCTGAGGGACCATTCAGATATTTAATAATTGATTATATAGACATGATCACACCAGTGCAGGGAAAGAGGTATGTATTGACTATTGTTGATAGGTTCAGTCGCTGGATTGAGGCCACGCCCACTAAGAGTCCAGATGCCCAAACAGTAGTGAAGTTTCTATGCAGGGACGTCTTCCCTCGGTTCGGTGTAGCAGACAGAATATCCTCAGATAATGGACAGCACTTTTCCAACAGAGTTATGACAGCAGTGACAAATATGTTAGGGATAAGGCAGCGGTTTGGTTCTGTTTATTATCCACAGGCACAGGGCGTGGTGGAGAGAGCAAATGGAACCTTAAAAACAAAGGTTGCCAAAATTTGTGCAGAGAGTAAACTCAACTGGGTGGATGCTTTACCACTGGCACTAATGAGCATGAGAATGCAGACTAACCGCACCACTCACCTAACACCGCATGAAATGGTCACAGGGAGACCGATGCCGGTCCCCTATTTAAGAGGTCCTTATAAAGGTCCTGCACTTGAGCAATTAGAAGCAGAATTGCATAATTATGTGAAGGCACTAACTGCAATACACAAGTCTATATTTCTACAGGTTAAGGAAGCCACTGAGAAGAAATCACTCGAGAACCCTGAACAACAGCTGATCATACAACTAGGAGACTGGGTGTATGTTAAAGTGTTCAAACGAAAGTGGCACGAGCCCAGACGGGAAGGCCTATATAAAGTGAGGTTAGCAACACCCACAGCAGTCAAAGTAGAAGGTAAGACCGTCTGGTTCCACCTGAATCACTGCTGCCGAGCATCGGAACCCAGAAATGTTTCTTCTGAGCCTTTGGGGGATGGCCAGGCCTCCCCGCAGGGAGGAGAAGGGCCTGAGGAAAGGGCAGGTCATACCGCCCCACAGGAAGCAAGAAGATCACAAAGGCTGGCAGAAAAGAGGACAAGCAATCACTCAGTCAGGTGGGCAGAAGCTCCTGATGCAACTCCAGATAAGGCCAGATCCTCAACAGAAAAGCTTACCTGTAGCTGAGAGTTCCCACGTTGGGAGCCAAAGAGTTAAATGGGGATAAAATCAGGTGCCACCAGGACACGATGGGTCTGAAGTGTAACACCACACAACAAGCAAAGATTAGATGTCTTGAGGTGGCTGGAACAGACCGACCTCTCATTAGAGCACTAAATCAAACAATGTTCTCCATCCCTGACTATAGTAATGGAACACAGCCTATAGCAGATGTATTTTGGTTCTGTGAGGGAGACATGCAGGTGAGATCTACTTTAAGGCCGTATGAGTCGTATATTTGTGCATCTGTAATGGTGACTGGACCACTGACTGTAGTGGGACTATCAGGGACACCAGACATAGAAGAGCAGGATAATAACACATCAAGAGGGGACCAATTAGGAAGAGCTAGGAATAGAATGTCAGGGCACTATAGGACTAGAGGCAAAAGGGAAGATAAACAGAATGTGGGAACATAAATTTATGTCCAACAATGAGGTGACTATTTTCATGGAACCAAGAACCCTTCGGATTTTAAAGCAATTTCTGAAGGACAAATCATCACAGGTCAAGTATTGGGCACTATGTTTGCACCCATATTTGGGCCAATGATCAACGCCCAGTACATAGCTAGAAATAGCAGATGGATAAACAATCTGTGGTATAATCAACAACGGTTCTTAAATTACACAGTGTTGGTAAAGGAAGGTACCCAAGCTCAGTTACATGCCACATCAACCATGGCTTTACAGAACAGATTCATCTTGGACACCATGATGGCTCCAGAACAGGGGGTGTGTGACATTATAGGAGAGGAATGCTGTACAGTCATTCCCATGCACACAGGCGAGGGGGGAAACATAAGTAGAGCTTTAGGACTGTTAAGGGGATTGAGAGATGAACATGTTAAAAATCTAATTGGAACACTGGTAATCACAATTGGTGGAATTGGTTGACATCCATAACTTGGAAAGAAATCCTGGGAGGTATTGGCATGTTTTTCGGATTAGTTTTGACAGTATTACTGGTGATTTCTTGTTGTGTGATACCACTAATTAGAGTAATGGTGCGCAAAACACTGAGCATGGTTACTGGACAATTCCCGTTGAGAGCAGGTAGTCTTGAGCAGTTGTGTATGAGATTCCAGAGAGGATCAGCATTGGATCATAAGAGACCTATGAGACACTGTATATGGAGATGAAGGCAGGACTTGCAGGAACGATTAGGATCAGCAGCAACTAATACGTAATATCATGCACAGGAAAGATAAAAATCGCGGTAAACCAAAACTGTACAATCGACAATTGCAACCAATATTAGACCGTTTGCCTTATGGACCAATTCTGTTGCATCAATCCCAAACATGGGTTAGAAACACCAGGGATTCAGTGCAATCTAAAGGATATCCCTTAATGTCTCCCCCTTATGAAATTAGAGTTAAAACTTTGATGTGTACAAAATGGGAACGGGAAAAGTATGAAGTAGTCAATGGGGTACTAATGCTGAGGGATAGAATACAATTTAAATATGACTATGACTTAGTGGGCGATTTATACTGCATGCCTCTGTGTACAATAGGACAACGATGGGTGGTAACGATTAAAGTGGGAACTTTGATTGTGTTTAGCACATTTCAAGGGATAGTGCAGTCGGGGAAAAAAGGGATTAGATGCACAGCCAAAAATTTAAGGGACAAATATGATCAGCACACAGATAAACTAATGGTATATGCCCAACCTAGAGACATGGACTATGCTAAACAGCTTATAGTACCATGGGAATTCATATGGGGAGGAGTAGAAGTGGAATAACCATGTGCTTTATGCTTATAGACTTTAGAAATGAGGAGACAATCTGGATCTTCTGGGGAAGGGAGCACTGGAAATCAGTTCTTAGGGCCAGGACAACGGCAAGAACTGGGATCTCAGTATGAACAATGGCAACCGGCTGGACCATCCTGGGCTTCCGGACCTGCTGTAATGCCGCCAGTAACTGGGAGAGGGCCTTTGGAGAGAGCATGGAGGAGCAGAGGGAAACCATCAATGTCAGCAATATGGAGGGCCTATGGGATTCCACCAGATGAGACATCGTCATGGCAGCTGAGTCCGTGGATGCGACCATATCCTGTCCATCAACATACGAGAGAAGAAATATCAGCAGCACCATCCAGAGAATCCGCTAGAGCTCCGCTGGTAACATCCTCGTCCCAGAGTCCTTTGGCGATCAAGCAACTTCTTGTGCTACTCCAACAGGGATGTATTCCTCTGAAACCGTCAACTCCCCGACCTCAACTAGCCACACCACCGCCAAGCCAGGCAATGCCTAATCTGAGACCATCAGCACCTCCTCCACCACGACAGGTAACACTAGAATGTCAACAACCGACTTCAACACGGGCATCCCCGGACAACGACATGGACTACATCAACCTAAGCCCCACCTCTCCGGAGAGTGAGTACTCTGAGATAATACTGACACAGCAGCAGGTGGAGCAAACAAGAGCAGAATACATAAGGTCTTTGTATCCCAAGGGAGTGTTAACCTGGCGAACATCATGGTTGACAGTGGATGAGAGTGGAGAGGATGTGTGTGCTGCCGGGCACTGCAAAGAATATGTCGAACACCATGCTGTGACAGATGAACTCCAAAACATGACCACTAATGAAATAGAGCAGAAGTTTATATGCGCCTCCAAGCTGACCATGCAACTGATAATACAACGTCATCAGGCCTTACGGAGGAAGGATTATGGCAGAAAGTATCTACAAACCAAGAAGGACTTAAAGCTGAGGGTCAAAGATTACAGGAAGATGCAAAGGTTAATGGAGGCCTGGTTCATTGAATTAAATGAACTGTTGGATGTGAAAGGACTGGAGATTGCCTCAAAAGAGCAGGAGATTGAGCGCCTTCAGCAGGAAGAAGCACAGCTCACGCAAGCCATCATGGAACACCGTATGCAATATGGTGAAGCAGCAGCAGAAGTGGAGGCAAAGAGGGAGCAGATGGAGGATAACAAGGGTTCTCAGGACTCTGATACTGACTGAGTTGACATAAATGCCTTTATTTTCCTAAGATCACATAGGTGGCCTTTATGATGACGCCAGTCATCGCTTTTTGAAATGACTACCAAAAGCTAAATGATTTTGTTTTAAGTACTACATCATATTAAATTAGATTAAAATTGACCAAAGAATTATAAGAGTTATCCTAACATGATTAAGTGTCTATTACGTAACTTTTCTATTGTAATCACCAAAAGGTAGATGCAACATTGATTAAGTTTTGTTAGAAGAATTGAATGTGAGGGCTTAAGGATTTTTCCTCATTCAACACCATTATAGGGGTTTTTCCGAAAGTCACTCTGGTAGAGTAGTTTGCATGGAGGTCTTTTACCTGTTCTAGTAGCATGGAGGGACAGGAGGTTTGGCCT
>JAUYWH010000038.1:0-14991 GCA_034779795.1 Ctenopoma multispine
TGCTCTCAAACAAACTTCCTGAATAAAACCCAGCACTCTGAAAGGGTTTTTACAGGTGTGTTTTAGATTTCTTACGGTCGTGTGTAACGGATGGGAACAGTGTGCGATCGATGACACGAGAACAAAATGTCATTTTTATACATGTGTTTATGGTTTTGGCTGAAATGTGACATTTTGCTAACAGATCTGGTGTTCTGCTAATTGCGTGTGGTGTTTGGTTAATTGTGTGCGGCATCTAGGAGTTGGAGTCCTGTTGTCAAAATTGCGTGTAAACGATTGAAAAAAACTGTAAAATTCATTCTCTAACAGCTGGTAATTCAGTATGTTTCTGCATATGGCACTTTTGTGCTCTGAGGTGCGTGTGGTATAAATCCACAGTATATGTAAAGATTGTAAAGATCCCAGAGGCAAATGTATTTGTGATTTTTGGCAGCATGTCTTTTTCTCTCTGTGATTGGTGTGTTTTATAGCTGCTGGGGACACACAGTTCTTTTGTCCTGTCAATAAAAGCAGGAGTGGAGAGAGAGATAGAGAAATGGAGAAAGAGAGAGAGAGAGAAAGCTGGGATGTACCTGACATAGTGGAGAGTTGATGCTGGAGCGCTCTGCTCCCCCACATCACACTCCTTCTATCCCTGCATGCTAAAGCAGCAACGGAGGAACTGTCTCCTCTTATTTACCGACACTGCTCACCCTGCTGTATGCTTAAGGATATATCAACCACTGCTGAGAAGATGGATTTCCTGCTACATGTTATCGCCATTCACACTCTGAGCATCCTGAGCAGAGCGACTGCCGCCTCCCACTGTGAGTACAACCACAGTTCAGTCCAGCTCCTGTGGAATCTACATCCAGTTTGTATCTCTCATGTATAAGAATTCAGCCTAATGCAGGAGAAGCTCAAGCTGGAGCCATGTGGACCCCAGCCTGTCACTGTGCCTTAACAAAGCTGTAACAGAGCTTATGTTGCTTCTGGTCAACAGACCTTAAAGAGCGAAGGCAGGCAGTCTCCTCTGTGTCAGCACCATGCAGGGGGAAGTATGACCTGCCCTGTGTGTTTCTATGGCGCATGGCCAGCTCTCAGTATGATAAAGATCAGATCCATTTCGGTTCATTTGCTGCTCCTCGGCTTCGTTATTACAAAGAAATTATTTTATGTGATAGTTGAAAGATGACCCTGGAGAAAGCAACTACTGTAAATAGTTAACCTGAGTACACATTTGAAGTACTTTTATATTAGTTTGTAATTTTCTGCTTTTTCCTTTATCCTGCTACATTTCTGAGATAAATAGTACTTGTGCTTAATTCAATTCAAGGAACTTTATTTGTCCTCGAGGGCCAATTAAAGGCAAATAGAGCAGTGGTTCGTGAAATAAACAATTTTACTATTGTTTAAAATTGTATTTACCTTATTACTTACTATAATACATTAACACAGAGAAGTTTTAATGTCGTTTAATGTACTGTATGTTTATTACTGAGGTCATAGTGGGTGGACCTATATTGGAGTGTATTATATAAAGGGTTTCTAATGTCTTGGCCCCTCATTTATGTAAACAGGGTTGCTTTGTTCAAATTTACAAGGATTATTGTCATTCTAATATGAGACATGAAAGATCGAAACAGCGAACTTGGGTCAAGGTGCATATTGTAAAAAAAGATTAAAGAATGCAATATGAGAAATAAGAAATAAATAATATATATAACAATTGGGTAAAAAAGCAGCAAGCAGCAATAATAACATTCATGTATGAATCTTCATGAAATACTATTAGATTTATTCAAGACTTGCCACAAAAAGGTGCTGCTCTAAACCTATTTTATGAAACACTCAGAGTTTACATTTTAGACAACTAATGTAAAGCACATTTGTTAAGGTGAAATTTGTGGTTTTGTGGCACTGATATTAGATATGAATTTAAATGTAATAAGTTTATGCAACAGTATGTTGCTGAGCAGTGTTCTCTGATGCCACTAGTGGTAATTACAGGTTAACATGAAGGCTCGTCTTTAACTGAAGCCAGCAGAAACTGGCTCTAGGGACGTGGAATGTTACCTCTCTGGTGGGGAAGGAGCCTGAGCTAGTGCGTGAGGTTGAGAGGTTCCAGCTAGATATAGTTTGACTCACCTCAACACACAGCTTTGACTCTGGAATTCTCCTTGAGAGGGGCTGGACTCTCTTCTACTCTGGAGATTCCACTGGTGAGAGGCGCAGAGCAGGTGTCGGCAGAGTTATTGCCCCCCAGCTCGCGGCTTGTAAATTTGGGTTTACCCCGGTGGACGAGAGGGTGGCCTCCCTCCGCCTTCGGGTGGGGGGACGGGCCCTAACTGCTGTCTGCGCATATAAGCCAAACAGCAGTCTTGAGTACCCACCCATTTTGGGGTCTCTGGAGAGGGCGCTAGAGAGCGTACCTGCTGGGGACCCCATTGATCTGGTGGGGGAGGATGCCGGTCAGCAGTGGTGTAGTGGTGTCTGGAGAAGTGGGTATACTGTAAATTTACAAAAGAAAAAAGAAAAAAAAGAAGATGAAAAGTGCCCCATTATATTTAGTGACAGTCTTAGTTCTTATATTTAGTTCCCACTAGAAATGGACAGTACTATTTACATCTGCTGCCTGACACTTCAAGGATCATTATGAGATTAACAAACGAGAGATTACAAAGTGATTCAACTGCATAATGCATACATTTTCTTAGTCCATGGGGGAAGCAGATTCTTTTGTAAACAGTGTCTTAGAATATCTAATCTGCAACACATAGTGAAAGCCAGAGAGTGACACAATTATAAAATTAAAATGATTTGTCACTGGCAGTATGTATAATTATTGGTGGTACAGAGGCACATTTCATTAATAGTAGATACATTTAACATAAAGCCAACACCTACCAGAGATACATTTATTTTTACATAATTTAAACAGCTGATTTTCAAAGTAAAATACTTGGATTTGACCATTCTAAATATTTATTAACTAACAGAGAGCAATAACAAGTAATGTAATTTTTCATACTTTCATACTGGCAATGCATCCTTGTTCCTGTTTCACCTAGTTTCACCTGGTTCACCAACGTTATAAACTCTCCCCAACACCTGTTGGGCTGTGGCTACCTGTCCAGCTGGATAGCAGCAATAATTTAGCATCACGAGGTAGTTTGTTCTGAAAGCTAATTTTTCTTTGTATGGTTCGCTTCATTTTAACTATTAACTTGGTTATATTAACCTTTCATGTGAGGACATATTTTGGTGTGTAGCAACGGACCGACAGGAAGGTAGCATCCATCCATCCATTATCTACCGCTTAATCCGAATTCGGGTCACGGGGGTGCTGGAGCCTATCCCAGCTGTCTTCGGGCGAGAGGCGACATACAGACGAACAGACAAACAACCATGCACACTCACATACACACCTACGGACGATTTCGGAAGGCCATGTCTTTGGACGGTGGGAGGAAACCGGAGTGCCCGGAGGAAACCCACGCAGACACGGGGAGAACATGCAAACTCCACACAGAAAGGCACCCGGCCGACCCGGGTTCGGTTCCCGGGTCCTTCTAGCTGTGAGGCGACCGTGCTAACCACTACACCACCGTGCCGCCCAGGAAGGTAGCAGTAAAGGATATTTTTCCCAGTGTAGCAAAGTAACAGCATGTCCCGCCCTATTCTACGACTGATTGGTGTAATCCGTTTGTCCTAACCAATCGTTAGTTCTTCTAAAACAACACTGGCAGAAAAAAACTGATGTGCCTGCAGCACATACATGCGTATCAGCGTGTCAGTGAGGATGTAGACTGTCACAGTGTGTGGACTGAAAAGCACTGTATAACCGCGTATACCCTGTATTACACTGCAACGTATACCCGTAATAGGGGTATTTAGAAGTGGGTATTTAGAAGTGTGACGACCTAATAAGAAGTGGGTATACTCCGTATACCTGCATATATCCTGGACTACACTACTGCCGGTCAGGCCTGGTAGACCCAAACATATTGTGAGGGTCTGCTGGGAACGTCTGGCGGAGTCCTGTGTCAGGACGAACTTTAACTCCCACTTCCGGCAAAGCTTTAACCATGTCCCAAGGGAGGTGGGGGACATTGAGTCCGAATGGACTATGTTCCGTGCCTTTATTGTCGAGGCAGCTGACTGGAGCTGTGGCCGTAAGGTGGTTGGTGCCTGTCGTGGTGGCAACTCCCGAACCTGTTGGTGGACACTGGTGTTGAGAGATGCCATCAAGCTGAAGAAGTAGTCCTATCAGGCCTTTTTTGGCCAGTGGGGCTCCAGAGGCAGCTCATAGGTATCGGCAGGCCAAACAGAGCGCGGCTTTGGTGGTTGCTGAGGCAAAAACTCGGGCGTGGGAGGAGTTTGGCGAGACCATGGAGATTGATTGACTTCCAGATGGCTTTGACGAGATTCTGGTCTACCATCCAGCATCTCAGGAGGGGAAAGCGGTGCACAGTCAACACAGTGTTTAGTGGGGATGGTGTGCTACTGCCCTCGACTCGGGATGTTGTGGCTCTCTGGGGAGGATACTTCGAAGACCTCCTTAATTCCACCAACATGCCTTCCGATGAGGAAGCTGAGCCCGGGGACATAGAGATGGACTTTTCCATCTCTGGGGCCGAGGTTGCCGAGGTGATCAAAAAGGTCTTTGGTGGCAGGGCCACATGGAGATCCGCATGGAGTTTCTCAAGGCTCTGGATGTTGTGGGACTGTCATGGTTGACACGCCTCAGTGCCACTGGATTGGCAAACTGGGGGGGTGGTCCCCCCTCTAGTCTATTCTGGGGTCCTGGAAAGAAGAGTCCATCGGATAGTCAAACCTCAGATTTAGGAGGAGCAGTGTGGTTTTTGTCCTCGGCGTGGAACAGTGGACCAGCTCTACACCCTTAGCATTGTCCTGAAGGGTGCATGGGAGTATGCCCAATCAATCTACATGTGCTTTGTGGACTTGGAGAAGGCATTCGACGGTGTCCCTTTGGGGAGTCCTGTGGGGGGTATTCCGGGGGTATGGGGTATCGGAATCCTTGTTAAGGGCTGTTCGGTCCCTGTACAACTGGTGTCAGAGCTTGGTCCACATTGCCAGCAGTAAGTTGGACCTGTTTCCAGTGCGAGTTGGAGTCCGCCAGAGCTGCCCTTTGTCACCAATCCTGTTCATAATCTTTATGGACAGGATTTCTAGGCGCAGCCAGGGCATTGAGGGGTTGCAGTTTGGTGGGCTTGGGATTGGGTCATTGCTTCTTGTAGATGAAGCTATGATTCAAGTGGAGGAGTTTAAGTATCTCGGGGTCTTGTTCACGAGTGAGGATAAAAGAGGCGGGAGGTCGACAGGAGGATTGGGGCAGCGTCCACAGTGATGCAGGCTCTGTATCCGTCCGCTGTGGTGAAGAAGGAGTTGAGCCAAAAGGCAAAACTCTCAATTTACTGGTCGATCTATGTTCCCACCCGCACCTATATAAGAAATAAGATTTTGGACTGGTCTAGTTAATAATGATGGTTTGTGCATGAAAGCATTCCACTGTGTGTATGGACTGCTTGGCAACATAATCAACAAACAAATGAGAAATAATGTTAGGCTTATGTATTTATTATAAGAAGTGAATATTGCATTAAACCATGGTGTCTTTCCAGTTCTTTGAAAGTTTTGGGCACACTCAGCATGCACACTGGTTACCTTCTTCACTTACACCTGAAATGAATGAAATAAATATGAAATAAAATAATCTTATGGCTCTTCTCAACTTTTCAAAAGATACTGCATCTGCAATAGTTTAAAAGGTTTGTGAAAAAGGCATTCGTGGTTTTATAGCTTGCAATGCTTTGCAATGACACTGGCCCAAAATGAATTTTGTATCCTGTCGTCAATGCAGAAGTTGCAACACCACTGCTGAACACTATGGCTTTTCACATTGCTTTACTGCCCACTTCTGATTCTGGGGGTTGGGTAGCCTACTACGAGCATCTGTACCTGACTTTTAGTTATCAATATATGAAGTGACACAATACTGCAACCCACTGATTATGCTGTTGTTTAGCATGGTTGTAACTAGTCACTGTGAGTACAGTAGGCTGTATCAGCCAAAACTTATAATACTAAAGCTTGCAAGTACATTTAAATGTGACATTTCATGACGGTAAGGCAGCTGCACATAGACATAACTGTAATTGTTGTGTGGTTGTTAGATATGTGTTAGATGAAATATCAGATGTGAGATGCTCATGGAGAATGAGCAGCTGCCGTCATATTTTCCCCTGAGAGACAGAAGGACTGGGCAGAGATGTATCATGGCTGGTGTGTCAGGCGACAGCTACGTCCTCTCAGTGCTCTTTCTGCTCCTTCCTTGGCTTTACAAAGTGACAATGACAGGGGCTTTTTTCTGCTCTCGTCTGCACTGAGAATCATTTGGTTTGTCATTTCTCAGCAGCAGTGCTGTATATCGACATGATCATTTAGTGCTGAGAGACTGGCAGTAAAAGGAGCTATTCACAAAAGTATTGAAACCCCAGTTCTTCCCTACATCATAGTTTTTTATTAAGGCCAGTGTGAGGTTGCTTTTAAAGGCTTGTTTCCTGCTGAGTGCAAATGGGAGTTTTTTTTTCAAGCCAGCTTTTGGCAAGAAACAGCGGGGGCTTTAGCTCATAGGACACTCCTCACTGTGTGGGAGGGAAGATTGTTGCTCCCTGTGTTTCCCTCATTGCCAGTGGAGCCTACTGCACTGAGCATCCATCTCTCAGACGCTAGAAGTCACAAGGGTGCTGCAGAAGCAAACCCATATATTTCCTTCAAATCTCAGGCTTCACATTAGCTCAGAGGGCTGATACTTCACTACAAATTATTTCCTAGCTGAAGCAGTGTTGACATTTAGAGTCACAGCAAATGTGATGGGGGGTGTGTGTGTGTGTGTGTGTGTGTGTGTGTGTGTGTGTGTGTGTGTGTGTGTGTGTGTGTGTGTGTTACAGCTATAGACAGCTGCACCTAGGCACTGTAGCTAGAATTCTAGTTTGTTGTCCACAGTGACAACAAACTAGAAGAATATTTAGTCAAACCCTCCAGAGGGACAGGACTGAGACGTAAAGACATTTCTGATTGCATATAGGTGTATAAGTGTATAGTGTAGAGGTATAATATGTGACTATGCAACATGAGTGTATTTTCATCATCAGCCTGATCACATGAAAGATGTGTACAAAAAACAAAAAAAATGTATTTTCTAATATGTGTACCATCACTTTCCAATAACAAGCTGGTATTTACAGTAAATGCTGGTTCAGTCTCAAATAACAGCAGCTAATCTATGCTGGTCACTGATAAAGGTCAGATGTACAATTGCAATTTAGTGCAACTTTTTTTGCACTAATAACACACAACACATTGAATTGTTCATCAACATACTTTATACCTCATTCAACATACACGGTGTAGTTGGAAAAACTTTAAGATATTGTTCAGTCAGTTACAGAAATAGTGTATAACTGGAGATGAGTCAGTACAGTAGCTACTTTCTATAGAAGTGAGTCCCAAACAAAAGAGATGACAGTAACTTCAGCCAACACAAGTGAAAGAGATTAGGTAGTATTTAGGGCAAGAGAGTCCGTGCTGGGAGGAGGATTTTGTTTCTGACTTTGTTCCTCAGTGTAACTAAATTCTGGTGGTCCCACAAATCTAGCAAACGTGTGTGAACCAGACAGTAAAAGTCCACGCACAAACATAGGTAATCAGAGAGATCCTAGTAAAGCCATCCCCTCATAAGAAGCACACAAAGCAAGTTTGCGGAAGACATCAAATAAAAATGTGTTACAAAAACACAAAGGCTGTCTGTCTTCTTGGAGATCAGTCTATTTCTCTTCTCAACCAACTTATGAGAAACAGAGCAGCTGCTCACTGCTACTGCTACTTGGTGACATTTGTTTCACTCTTGATCACTTCGACCTAAACACTGATATAAATCACTACACTCCTTCAAATAAAGAAAGTGCGTATGACCTAGGCACTGTAGTTTTTTATAAAATAAAATAATAAAATATTATTCATATTTTAGATTTTTCTTTGTAGCCACTGTGTTGATGACAGCTTTGCACACAATTGGCAGTACAGTAACATCCACTGGCTTAGAGCCTTTGAATAAATAACAGGCAGAACTCAAACATTCTAGTTTGCTGTGGAAGATTTTCTGTGTTTCATTGGTCTCACAGTCCCAGCAAGGCTTGAGCCATTGACACTTTAATGAAACAAGTCAGAGATTGAAAGGTGTGCGTCTTTAAAAAGCAGCCTGCTCATGCTGCTGCTAAACTGAAGGTTGTGAAGAGGAGAGCAACAGGACAGGTAGTATTTATTGAAATATGGGTTAGCAGAACAGGCTGTATGGAAGAAATCAGGGGCTTTAGGTTTCCTTTTAAGTTGATACTCACAAAGTTGTAAAAAGAGCAGGAACCTACAGAGGACTGCGTTTGGTTCATCTTTTTCTGTTGCTGTGGAGAAAAACATAGACTCAGGAAAGCGATTATAATGGTCTTTTTGTTTATTTGAATGAACTGTAGTACATAAAATGATGCTACTGCTACAATAACACTGTGGACATGCAGTTGCCACACACTGGTATAACTATTCCACATCCAATATTTCCACAGCAGGAGACTTTTTGTCGTTTCCAGCAGGCCTATAACCTTAACGCCTATATACTGGAACGATCAGAAATGTGCAGACAAAGTCCTTTGGGTGTGTTTAGGCAAAAAGCATAAAGTTTGGATTAGGTTTAGGAACTAAATAAACATGGTTAGGGTTGGTAAATGTAATGTAACTACTTCCTTCACATCACGGCCATAACATGACTGGTTACACTAACATCAATACAAAGTTGTTTCACACTGGTCTTCTATGGCAAAGTCATGTGTTTTAATGAAACATTGTTCCATAATAATAATAATAATAATGATAATAATGTTCAGTTCAGTGGCTAAACATTGTCAGACAGTAAGACCTAGATATTGGTTGTTTTTGGCTGTTGGTGTAAACATTCTATATTTTGAAACTGCAGTTACACCTATTTAGCCTAAAGTTTAGCCTACCTAACCAAACCCTACCTAAATCTAAACACAATTTCTACATTTCTCCCCGAACCCTATCTTAGATTTGGCTTGGCTTATGCAATCTCAAAATTTTATGAGTTTGCATAGGGGCACTAACCAGAGTTGCGTATTAACATGTTACATTTACTTCCTTAAATTTACTGGAGTAATTTAATTTCTAAGAGTTTTTGCTTTTACTTGTGAAGAAGAAAAACTACTCTTACTCCGCAACACTTGACTCGTTACTTTTTGTACCATTTATTCTACACATAGAACGGAACTTTCAGAGATCTTCACATGTCATGTAGCAGACAGTAAATGAAAAAACACATGGGAAATGGTACAGTTCAAACTTTACTCCTGTAGGTTTTCACAGGCTTTATGTTGTGAGAAAGTGAGATTTGGAAATTTGTATTTCTTGTGCCTTCATATGTTATTTTGTAAAGATGTCATTTATTTGTACTCATGTTTTTATTTTATTGTTTGAAAATATCAGAATTTGCACATTGTTTTATATTTTTGAAGTAACGCTACTCTACCCACATCTGGCACTAAGAAATTTATGGCAGTTTAAGTTAAGGCTTGTTGAACAAAAAATACTCCAGAATAATCAGTTTGTTAAAAAATAAGCCCAAAAGCTTATAGGAGTCCCTGAAGTTGGTTAACATTATTGTTCATGAGTACACTATTTACAAATCATGAAGCATGGCTTGTTTTTGTAACATTTTCTAATTTGTCTCTGTTGACGTTATATCAATGCAAGGGGTGCATTAGTCCCAAAGTAGCCAGCTGACTATTCAGAAAGTCAAAATCAGAAATACTTTGTTAATCCGTGAGAATTTGGAGACATCAAGTTACAAAAAACATTACAAAATACACTATTAGAGATAACGCATTTATTATTATTAGAGATACACAGATAACATATAAACTACAGATAACAATATAATATAATTGACATCAGACAGACAATTAAGCCGATAATGTAACATTATGATAGCATGAGTTACTGCAGCCCGTATATGTAGTCAGCCTGTGGACTATTGCAGAGTGTAATTATTGTCCTATTTAGATGGAGGAGTTGTACAGTGAGATGTCCACAGGAAGGAAAGATTTCCTGTGACGTTCAGTGGTAAATTTCAGTGTTCTCAGTCTCTCACTGAACTGGCCAAAACATCATGGAGTGGGTGGAAAGTATTGCCCAGTATTGTCTTTATTTTGGACAACATTCGTCTCTCCAACACCACTTTCAGAGAATCCAGCTTCGTCCCCACCACATTGTCAGGTGTGTAGAGACACAGACACAGTGTGTGAACGAAACGCCCTTGTCTCGTGTGGGATTGACCCAACTGCGGAGTGAGCCACAGCGGGTTAGAAGACACACGCAGTTTACTGTTGTAACGCCCGGAGCGCTAAAGCGGGCTCCCACCGGGAGCCGGCGTTACAAACAACCGGCCGACAAACAACAAGACGAACAGGTGGAAATAGAGGCTCGTTACTCACGGTACCGGAGGAGCAGATGGAAGGTGACGATCTGGGAAGAAAGTAAATACAAGTGAAAAGCACGAGAGCTCGAGACATGAGAGAAAACACGATGTCTGAGCGAGGAGCAGGTGAGTGGACCTGTTTATACCTTGTCCTAACCAATCCTACCTCTTCCTCGCGGTCACCTGACTCGCTCACCTGACACACATCACTGGCTTTGCGAATCAGTTTATTGAGTCTGTTGGCATCAACAGCCCTCAGCCTGCTGCCCCAGCATGCAACAGCATAGAGGATGGCACTCGCCACAACAGACTCGTAGAAAATCCTGAGCATTGTTCTACAGATGTTGAATGATTTAAGCCGCCTCAAGAAACAGAGACGACTCTGGCCCTTCCCGTACAAAGCATTTGTGTTTTTAATCCAGTCCAGTCTTTCCAGTCTGAGTCATGGGACATGGCTTCCTAGCTACAGGAACAAGGCATGATGTGTTCCACAGCACAGGAACTCTCTGCAGACTCAGGCTCATAGTAAAGATTTTATGGAATGGAATGGAGTGAATATGGATTGCGGACTGGCTACAGGTAAGTTTACTGGGGGGTGCATATTCACTGCAGTGTCAAATCTGTTAAAGACGTTTAACTCATTGGCTCTGACCTCACCACCCTCAGTTCCCCTGCTGTTGGATGTCCCAAATCCAGTGATGGTCTTCATGCCACTCCAAACTTCTCTCATGTTGTTCTGCTGTAATTTCCACTCTAATTTCCTCCTATAATTGTCCTTGGCCTCACTGATCTTCTGATCTTGACTCTAAGTTGTCCCTGGACTGTTCTCCCCTCGTCTCTATTACCTGCCCTGAAGGCCCTCTTCTTGTCACTGAGGAGGACTTTGATGTCCCTAGTTACCCATGGTTTGTTATTTGGGTAACAATGGACAGTACAAGCCAGAACAATAGAGTCAGTGCAGAAGGTGATATAATCAGAGACACACTCTGTAAGCCCATCAATGTCCTGCCCATGAGGCTCACACAGTGCCTGCTAGTCTATCACCTCAAAACAGCCCCATAATTCCCCCAGTGCCTCCTCCGACCATCGTCTGATGCTCTTTGTGGTTACTGCCTGCCTCTTCACAATAGGCACATAGCAGGCAGTTAGGTGAACTAAGCAATGGTCAGACCTTCCCAGTGGGGGAAGGGGAGAGGAGCTGTATGCATCCTTAGTGTTGGCATACAGTAGATCTAAAGTTTTCTCCTCTCTGGTGGTGCAGGTGACGGTAGGAAGTGTGGTGTCCATGGTGACATGGTTGAAGTCACCAGAAACAGCGATGAAAGCAATCGGATGCTGAGTCAGTAGCCGGGCTATGGTAGAGTGAATGATGTCATATGCAGCTGTGGGCTTGGCAGAGGGAGGAATGTAAACAGCCACTAAAATTACATAGGAAAATTATCTGGGCAAATAATATGGCTTGAGTCCAACAGCACATAGTTCAATGTCCGGGCTACAGATCTGCTCTTTGATTAAAATGTGAGCAGGGTTACACCACCTGTTGTTGACAAGAACGGCAAGCCCCCCCTCCTTTGCACTTACCACTTGCAGTGCTGTCTCTGTTGGCTCGCACAGTGTGGAAGCCCTCGATAGATGCGTTGTCATCTGGAATATCCTGGTGCATCCACGACACATCAAGCTGCACTCCCGGTACTCCCTCTAAATCCGGGCTAACGCTGTTAGCTCGTCCATTTTTTTTACCAGTGACCTGACGTTACCCATTATTATAGAAGGGAGACACAGTTTGAACTTCCTCAGTTCTTCAACTTATTTGAAGAAGTTAAATTAGTTAATCCAAAAATATCTACACAGTACATTTAGTGTTTTCTCATGAGAGCTGATCTTTCCTCTTTTTTTGTTGCTATTTCCTGAAATGTCTCAGTCAGTTTAATTTACTATGGAGACACACACACACATTAACCAACATTAAGTGACAGAGATGATGCAGCAGCAAGGAGGTGCGCATAACAATTGTTTGTACACTTTTTTTCTCTTTCGCTGTTTTATTCATTCTGGTTCTCTCATGCATGCCAGTAATACTTTTCATGAAAGGTTTACTTTAGTTCATTTGGCAGACGCTTTTATCCAAAGCGACTTACTTTTTTCCAATAACATAATATAAATGATGTAATCTAGCAGGTTAAAATGGCAACAGTCAATAGTAGCAATAGTGATTCTGAGGAATATTACAGATCAAGCTCTTTTGGTCTTGATCCAAGTCCTTAAATGTTTAGTACCTGCCAATATATGAATAATATGAACATGAAATATAAAATGTTTAATATAAATATTTATTATTTCAACACTTTGAAATAGCAGCTCTATCCTAATTGATTTTACTTTTTTTAAACTTTTTTTTTGAGTTCCTTGATTTAAATAATAACCTTAATTTACTAATATGATATGAATGGGGGAAAAATACTGGTAGAATTATACTGACACTAAAAGAGTGTAGTGCAAAGTATCATTACAGTGGATTTTGTGAAATTGCATCATTGTAAAAACTGCTTTTTTTTCTAGTGATGTTACAGAGCAAAGTATCTTTGGCTGAGAACAAACAAAGACACCTTAACCAACGTAACCAAAGTTACTCACAAAATTAATATTAATTATTGTTTTGAATCTTGAATCAATTTGTGAGAGCTGAATCAACCTATTGCTGGAAAGATGTTCTCAACCTCAGTATCTAAACATAGAGTCAATCAGACGTGTTGTACAAAATACATTTTCACATTTACACACTGTGAAGGAGAGCAGTGCTGCAACACCAGTAGGTTGAGACAAAACATGTCTGTTTTCCAGTAAAAAAAAATGGGTAGCTTTATTACTGAACATATCAATCCATATATGCTTGGGACATGTCTAGTTAATATATTAATAGACCCAGAGATACAGTGTCATTTTGTTCTGTCTTTTTTCATATCCAATACGCTTCCTGTCAAAAACCTGTCTGTCTCTGTGTATTTGTCTCCTGGTGCACTGATGCCTCTGTATCGTATCTCGTTTTATAGCCATGTGTGCCACACTAACACTTTGTTGTGATAATTGACTTTGATTTATTTGAGGAGCAGTGGTTGTTCTATGCTTTCCTATGAAGGTGGGTTTTATAATTAGAACAAAAACTGAAAAAGGTTGAATGCACTGTCAGAGGTAACACCTAATAGGCCTTGTTTTGGCACATTTTGTATTCTTCATATTCATACATTTTTTCTGAGCTGGGTTTCTGTAATTTCTCTTAACTGTACCCATTTGGTGGTAAATCACTGATTTCTGACTGATGAACAGTCTGTTCATAAAGATCCTGAGATTTCATCATTAGCATAATCAGCACCCTAGATGAGAATTTCACCTATAACATCCTCTTCCAGTTTGTGGGAAGGGTTAGGATTTTCTTTTATGAAAATATCTAACAAGTTTAAAAAGAGTCACACTGTTGTCTGCAAAAACACTTATTTAGCCTGACTGAGTCTTCAGTCACATAAAGTAGTGGTTCTGGCCAAACATTGGTATTTGAACTCAACAGTTACAGAAGCTACTAGGTAATCTGAGCCAACATCTGAGCCAACAGACATAAATGATCATGTAAGGATGTTCCACAGGTCCTCAATAAGACTAAGGTCAGGAGATGGATTTTTTTTATCCTTTTGTGCCCATGACTGAGACTGTTTTATGCAGCTTGGGATACTGCGAAGTCCTGCATGAAAAATAAAACACTGCAAAAAGCTTTTTATACCATGTGAGGCAATCAGTATTTAGTTGTTGAAATGTAGTATTCTGTGTAACTGCATTACAGGTTCCTGGGACTACAGAGACCCCAGCAGTTTCAAATACCTGTTTGCTGCTCAACAGTGTCTTTTCTAGCTGCCATTTAATGCTACTACGTATATGCCATTATCTGACTCATTTATTAAAATCACTTGGAAAACTAATTAACAGCCTGGTATAAAACTACACCAAGCGTCTAGGAATATGTGAGCAACAAAACCACTAAACACTAAAAAACTAAATGTTTATTTTGTTGACTGATATTCCGTTCAACTTTATTTTTATAGCACCAATTCACAGCAAAAGTCATCTCAAGGCACTTTACAGTGTAAGGTTTAAGACCTTAAACATTATAAAAATATACATAGAATAATGTAGAAAACACAACAGTCCCACTTGAGCAAGCACGTAAGGCAACAGTGGAGAGAAAAATCTCCCTTTAACTGAAGAAACCTGCAGCAGAACCAGGCTCATGGTGGGCGGCCATCTGCCTTGACCAGTTGGGGTTAGTGGACAGAGGAGAGAGAAAAGAACAACAGGCAACAGAGATCAATACAACAACAGGGAGCAGCAGACGAGGCACTGGGCAGGTTGGCTGGACCAGCAACTACAGCTCCAGGGTCGAGGATACCTGAGGAAAG
>JAUYWH010000039.1:0-14965 GCA_034779795.1 Ctenopoma multispine
TGTAAGCACAAGTTTCCTCACTGAAATAAGTTGATATATTTTGGTCTGTGTATTTCTGTGCGTTGAAAATTAAATAAGAAAACAATGTGATAAATATCCAGTGCATTTTGTTATCATCTGACATACATATATAATTTTGTACGTTGTTTTTTTTTACTTGGAACCCTCCAGTCTCTTACAGTATGTTACTGTTTCCTGATATTATGGCAAAATACGACATGTTAAACATTAAATTACCGCCTGTAGGAACACGATATCTAACCGAGATGGATATTTTTGGTACTAACAATGCGTAAAAGAGGTAAGTTACTGGTAAATATATTGCAGTTTATTACCTTAACGCGGGCTTTCAGTGACGTAGCACGAATAAACGGTACTATACCGATTTATTAATCACAGGTATAATGTTACTTTATTGACGTAATTTACGACAAAAAGACATAACGGTATCTCACTGGCGACAGTGACGCCAGTGAGATACCGTAAAAGAGGCTACAGTGCGTTACCATAATTTGTCCTAGAGTATTATACCACAACAGCAAAAAACGGTATCACCTGCGGAACGGTAACGGTTACTGTAACACGGCGTCACGGCATGACGCTGCCAACAGTGACGCCAGCATGTTACCGTAAAATGGAGACGAAAAGTCTAACAGTGTTGGACAAAACACCAGAACCCCGTAGTAGCGCTGACACTGGTCCTGCAGCTGTCCTAACAATAATTTTCTCAAGTGCATCAATAAAGTATCAATTATCATTATTTTTATTATAATAATAATAATAATAATAATTATTATTATTATATACAACGGTTTTTTATGCTTGCCTACAAGCCCTGTAGGCATAAAAAAAGTCGGACATTCCAAAGTTTATGTGGAAAATTAGATGACATAAAGTTTTGACAAACTCTTGCAGGGAATGTCTTTCCTATTTTAATGGAGATTAAATCTGATGATGAGGGGAAATGCAACATTGCAAAGTGTAAAGTTCTTTGAATGACTAAATCAGCAGCACTAAACAGTTTTAAAAGTCAAGCAGTTACATATCAAGTATTAATTCATGCAAGGTGATTGGGGTGACAGTGGCTCAGTCAGTAGGGCAGTCACCTACAAAACCCAGGGATGGTGGTTCAATTCAACTGGTTCACCAGTAGCTGGCCACATGTCTAATAAACAAAGGCCAGTAGCTGGCCACATGTCTAATAAACAAAGCCTGAGGGATATAAAGAATGTGTACAATAGCAGTTTTAAATAGAATAATTTCCCCTACATGCTGTCCTGTTTCCTTAAAAATTCAACATGCAAACTTACTTACTTACTGTGCATCACAGGACAGCACATGTGAACAGTGTGTGTGTGTGTGTGTGTGTGCAATACTAAGCTGGGCCTATGTCAGGCATGCACTGTATAAAAGGGGCTGTGTGTGGGTTTGAGCAACTACTTATGAGAGACCACACTGGCTCAATGGCTTCTTGTTCTTCTGAAATGACTGCACACACGCAAATAAAATACACACAATACACACTGTGTATAGACTGACACATAATCATATATGAATGCCCACTCTAGTGCATGCACATACAGTATGTGTACATCTGTGTGAGCTATAAAGCTGACAGTTGGACAGTTGGACCTTGTGTCTCACACAATTACCAGCCTGTATAGTCTGTTTGACTTAAGCTCACTGCCTTAATCAGTCATATTTAGCAAACAAGAGTCTGCAATGTTTTCTGTCTTCTCTTTGGTAAGTGTAACGTTTGACAGTAATGATATTTGCTCTGGCTTGATGTTCTTGTAGTAATATACAGCCCTACTCTGAAATGAACAACAGTATTCATGCATTCTTGGACCATACTACTGACTAATTATACTAATACTGTCAGCTTTGCACAAAAACTAGTGCTACATTTTCTCAGGAATGTACAGGACAATAGTTACCTTACTTTGGCAACAATTTGATCTATTGTTTTCATAGTATGCTATAATGTGATTATGCATAGTTGTACAATGAGTCCATGTTTAAACACAAGAGGTACACCTATGAACTGATATTCTCCTATGACATACTGAGGTTTTACCTCAACTGTGTTTTGTGACTCACCCGTTCATCTGGGAGGAGAGGCACAATAGAGGGTGTGGTGATTCAGACAGCGCACAGCAGTATTGGTGCCAAAGATGACATACTGTGTTTTGATCATTTCATTTATAACTTACACCCATATAAACCTTCCTACCAACACAAAAAACCCTATATTCAACTTTTAACAATATTTTCAGCACTGGGCTGCAGTCCAACTTAGAACTACAGAAAGTAGTATATTTTAGAGATATGCTAAATCTTTATAATACATGGTACTGTCAGGGCTTTCTGTGATACAGATTCATGGAACAGCACTGGCAGCAGTACAAATAAGGTAAAAAACACCCTGGACAGGTCGCCAGTCTACCACAGGGCTGACATAGAGATAGACAACCTTTCATACTCATTGGCAATTTAGGGTCACCAACAAACCTAACATGTCAAAACATGTCTTTGGACGATGGGAGGAAGCTGGAGTACCCGCAGAAAACCCATGCAGACATGGGGAAAACACGCAAACTCCACACAGAAAAGCACCCGGCCAAACCCAGGTGCTTCTTGCTGTGAGGCAACAGTGCTACACAACCGAGAAATTTAATGCACCACAAAACCAAACATCATGGTATACAGCCAACTAAATTCTTATGACTGAATGACTGAAGATTTATCACTTTTTAGTGGTCTCTGGAAAAGATTAGTAATGGGTCAATTAGGGCTTGACGGTATAGCAGTTTACCTGTTTATAACAATATACACGTGGTACAGATTTTTTTTATTACAGTTTATACCATGCTCACATTTAGATCTTTACAACAGAAAAACAGGCTCTCCCGGTCTCTCTCACACACCTACACCCGGTCCCCTCTCATGCGACAACAGCCAGTTGTAGCTCTACTATCGTTCAAGTCAGCATACAAAACAGGCTCTGGTCGATAGTGATAAGAACAATGATCTGGTTGGTAAAAATAAAACCAGCAGTTCAATAGTTTGAGGTGGTTCGGATTTCCAGCAGAAAAACATACTTACAGTATGCGACAAAGACCACACATCTAAATGTAAAATCTTGTTAAAACTTTATCTCTGTTTAGAGAGTGATTTAAACCTCAGTCTGTCACTAATGTGTCAGACACAAATCTGCACCATTTACCTGTGGTGTGTCTTAGAAAAAGAGAATGGATAACTAGATAACACAGTAAGTTAACATTGCTAAAGACCCGGTCCCCACAGCAATACAATCACAACAAATATGGTTTTAAAAAGATGGTAAAAACACTTTATCAGTACCAGTTGCCCACTCACCAGTAGTTTAGAGGAAAGATGCTGTCAGAAATGTTTATTAATGTCTGGAAGGTTTTTAGTGATTCAATAACGTGAAACATTTCAGACTGATCACAGACGTATGGTCAATTCAGACGTGTAAGTCTTACATGAGAATAGACATTATAGAGAAGGCGTAAAAACGGCGCGTCTCTAAGCAAGCTATTTCCCTCAGTATCAGGCAATTTATTAAATTTTTTAAATGTACATAATATTGACTTTCTTTACCAAGAAAAAAACATGCCTCGGCTATAGATTCAGATTAATGTCTGTTGTCATAACATTCTAATAATATAATTTTTATAATTCCTTTGAATTAAACCTGAAATGTTTTGTACAAGCAAATACCAGGATATAAAAGGTATATCGTGAGTTGAAATATACCGGGATATGGATTTTTGCTCATATCGCCCACCCCAGGGGCAATTGTTCTCCTTGATACCAATGAACCCCCTCATCATCATCACTGTGACACCCTCCCCTCTTTCTGTGAGACATAAGCCAAACACATTGCAGTGGAGAATGTTTGTGTTTGGCTTTAGTGAGAAGTTGGCCACACAGCTGCAACGGTTTCCACAGAAGAATAATCAGCTTTATTGTCATTGATTACATGTTATAATGAAATTTGACTTCTGCATTAGACTGTCTCGCTCAAGGACACACCTGGTATGGGCAATGGGCTGGGATTAGACCCTGTCACGTTTTGTATCCCAGTCTAATACTTATTCCATTGAGCTACCAGGCCGCCTAATATGAACAACATTATCAAATGGCCAAATGCCCTCAGCCTACGAAAGCTACAGTATTTGACAGCTCAGAAAGCTACAATGGAGCAGTTGGTGCCTTGTTTAAGCGAGCTGTAACAGCAGCTGTTGAGGAACAGAGAGTTTTTCCGGCGATTTGTCAGGTACTCTGCTGTTTACAAAGCTCATTTCACTGACTAACACAGTTTATTGAAGATTTCACATTTTTACACACACTGTTATTCCAGTGAACTTACTTCAATGAATAATCATATATTTCTACAAATCAGTCACCATTGCATCTTCTACTGTAAATTTTAAGTATAGATTTCTGCAGGGAGTTTCTTTTTTCTATGATTTTCTGGACTGAGCATCAGCCAGTTACAGCAACATTCCTTAAAAATTCCTCGTTACTGGCTGAAAGGTTTCTCATTGTATGATTGCAAATGACTACTAAAGTCTGAAGTCTATTTTTGCAGGACATTTTAGTTAGTAAAATTGGGATTTTGAAATATAATAATAAAATAATAATAATAAACAAGTAAATATTGCACTGTAAAAAAAGAAAGTTTGAAGTGTGTCCAATTTAACATTTTTACTTCTATTGGTAAATTGGTGAATTTGCTCAAAGTTATAACAATTCAAATCTTTATGTTGCTTTTTTTTTTTTAAATGTTAGCAATGATCATGAAAATTATTTTTGTATAGTACCATCACAATATAATGTAAATACTGTACATTTCCTCAATAGGATTAATTAAATATCAATTACTATTATTTGTGTACCTATATTCCACAACTAAGGAAGTTAACAGTACAAGTTAACAGAACTTGTTATGCTTGTAATGAATCACAGACAAATATTCAAACTTCTTAGGACTCCTTCACTTCCACTGACGAGACAAGCTTGATTCGTCCGACATTAAATTTTTCTAGTTCCTATTAAACTCTCCTTTAGACAATAGCAAAATATATTACTAGTGATTTCATATTATTTTGTTATAATTTATTTATTTTGTCTTTGGACTTGGTCTTGACTTGGACTGACCACTTTTGGACTCATAATTTTAACTTGATGTTGTAGCCACTCACACACAAACAGACTTACGTTGGATAAAAGTTAAGCAGTTCTGATACAGCCCTGGAGTCTGACATGTTCATGTTTATTATTGCTACAAGTATGAACTCACCCAACCATCCATCCATTATCCTAACTGCTTGTCCTCTTAAGTGCCATGGACGTGCTGGAGCCTATCCTGTCATTGGGTGAGAGGCGGGGTACAGACCCGGTTTAGCTTCTGAGATCAGTATAAACTGATAAAGATTTTTTTAATTTATTTTCATTTTATTTTATTATCTGTAATAATTTTAAGTTTTTTTTTTCTTTTCTGTCTTTTGGAATTTTTACCATTTCACAGCATGTGTCAGAGTAACACTGTCAATATACACTGTAAAGTAGCAAAACAACATGTGATCCTAGATCATTAGCATTACTCAGTATTCTTAAACGATTGTCATTGTTATTTGACCATGTTATTGGATCATTGGATTTTATACAGAACACAACACAACACACACACACACACACACACACACATCAACATTTCAGTGTGCCTCCTGATTAGTTCCTTTGGAGGCCACAGTGAAGGCTATACTGTCTCTTCAGCTGTCACAAGACTATCAGCAGCTCTTGTTGAAGAATAAATACACCTACTCTGTCATTGACAAACATGCATTCTTTCTCAGCCTGGCTGTGTTTCTCATGCAATTTATCCTGCATGCACGTTTTCTTTGTTTTATTTCATCACCACATGAACACACATACATACATACATACATAGGCATAGGGGAACTGTGGTCTTTTTGGATTTTACTCAGGTTTCCCTGTTCCATAACGTTGGCTAACTTTTACCCAAGTTTGATCACCATGGCAACCTACAATATGTTGCTGGATGAGGGGACCTCAGAGGATCAGATCAAAACCTGTAAACAGTCTGACTTTTACTATGTGCAACAGACAGTCATATTTAAAGTTTTGATCATATTCTACGGTATATTTGGGAATTATTTCTAATGTTTCTTATTCTGTTCAAGTTAGGGGATAATATTGTTTTCACTTCACTACTGCTGTTATTTAAAACAAATCCACCTACAGGTATTGCTGTTTCATCTCATAATGATTTCTTCTGGAACTGTCATACTCATCTTCTTTCACATGAACAAGCTCACAGACAGAGGCTTCGCAGAGCTTCTGATAACCAGCTTTGTGCTAGCAATTACCCAGAGCAGCCAAAGGCCCAGAGGCTTGATAAGCCCAAGGGAGCCAGACTAAGCTGAACTCACTTTGTGGCCTGTGGTACTGAACGATGACTATATTAAACTTGAGAAGATAGAGGTTTCAGCTGGTTTAGCAGAGATGCTAAGTTATGTGTCACCCTCAGACATGAAACAGCAGCCAGAAGCACATTCTATTTGTAACTATGTCAACAATGGGATAAAATGATTTGGCACACAGAGTTTGTGCATCCAAACATAGGCCCAAAATAAACTCCAGAAAGAATCTGACTGTTAATTATTGGGTACAGTCCAGTGATAATGGTGACTTCTTTGATGTCACAGAACTTTCTTTATCATTTTCTTTATCATCATTTACCATTTATTCTACCAGAGAGATGCTGTCTAGAGGACAAGAGAATAAATTAAAACCACGTAGAACCATATTTAAATCATAACAAGCTAAATATAAACAGAGTTCTGTCTAAGTTAACACCTTGTTTTATGTGCTTTACCGTTTCTCACTTGATTAAGTTTTAGGTCAAGTTCCGTCCTTTCAAAATAAAACTAAACTGATCATACAGTGTTTTGATGTCATTTATACCAAAAGATTTTTCTCAAAATAATAGTGTTATTTTTTTTTTGTATTATTAAAAATGTTCACTTAAACAAAGGGTCAATCCAAAATAGTGATCTCACTGTCATAGCAGACCTTGTGAAATGTTTGTGTGAATTCAGATCAGACATTAAAATCTAGTCCACACATGTGAAATATGTATGTATTATTATATAATATATAAAATATAATCAATATCTCAAAATAATTCAAATTCATGGCAACTGGACGTCTTTGAAACTACTTGGATAAATAGTGAAACATTTCAAACTAATAAGTAAGAAATCCAGTTGCTAGTACTCAACTTCCAGATATCTTCACATATAGTGAAAGTGCTACATGACGTAGCAGACAGTGAATGAATAAACACATGAGAAATGACGCATTAAAACATACATATATAAGCTACTGTAGGTGTTGGTTTCTTGTGCCTTAATTTGTTATTATGTAAAGATGTTATTTTACAATTTTTTTATTTTATTATTTAGAAATACCAGAACTTGAACAATATTTTATATTTTGATTTGTCTGATTACATCATAAAAAAAAATTAGACATTACGATCAAACAGTTACTCACTACTTGAGTAGTCTTTTCATCAAGTACTGAAGTAGCGCTACTCTTACTTGAGTACAATTTTCGGCTACATCACGAACTAACCGATGGTTTTAATAGAATAAAATATTTAGTTGGTTTTAATGTGCACAGCCCCATGCACAGCAAGCTCACATAAACTGTATTCTAAAAGCTGCCATATATGACCGGCATTACATTTTCCCCATGCTGACCCCTGTCCAACACGTGGTGGCTGATGATATATTTTAAAAAGTCATCATATAGCAGTGGAAAAAGTAAAAAGGTAATAAATAAAATAAATAAACTCGTGAATCAATAAAATAAGGTAATACCTAGTAATAATATAATAATAATAATAATAATAATACCTACAAGTGTACACAACAAGCTAAGGGTTGATGCATGTGATCATTTAGTCAGCTATAAAAGTAAAAGATGTTGGTCTGATCAAAGTGGCAGTGATCTATGAATCACTTTAGTCTGAGGCAGGTCCGATGTAAATACAGATGTGTTTAAGAACAAATCTGTTTGTTTTTTTGTGGCATTCACAGTTTTTGTACACAGATTTTTTTTCTTAAGTGCAAACAAAACTCATGAGTGTTCCAGACATGTTGTACAAGATAAAAGATAATACTGACCCACTCGTTCTACTTTAATAGTCAGTAAGTACCAAGGAAAGTACAAAACTTGTCTCCTCCTGTCACTGCTTCAGGGTCTTTATTCAGGTCACTGTCCAGTATCATCCCAGTGTTATATACGCTATTCTCTCTCCCCAGCAGATAAGACAAAGTATTGGTTCTAGGTAAATCTAATCTAAATGTTAATGTGTTTTGTTCCAAGTTATTCTCTCTAAACAGTTGGGTGTTTGGTGATGACTAGGGGTCGATCATGTGGTTCAGTTGTTTTGCATAGTTGTTCCCTAACTCTGATGGTGTTCTCAAGCCTTTGCTGAAGGAATTAATGCCACTTCAAATATCCAATCCATATGCAGTACACAGTAAACAACACTTGAGCCATGCACATAATCTCAATACCACTGAGTTACACACCTTTTGTCATGGTTTAAGAATTAAAACAATGATCTACATAAAAGGGAAATGACAGACGTTAGTGGACAAAATAGCTAACAGTATTACTTCATCCATTATTTACTGCACAAAGCATAGCAAAGTCATATTTCCCATCGCACGCTCTTTGTGTGTTCACCTTTGTGTGTACGCATCAGAACTCCGCCACCAGTGATACAGAGATCAGACCTGTTCTATAGAAAAGAAAAACTGAAATGACTTATGATGTGATCTGATAGAAAATCTAATTAAATAAAATTGACTTGACCGTCTTGGAGGGGCAAGTGGTGCTGTGTATAATGTTTGGGGAAACACAGATTCTATTCAGAGTTATACACACATAAACTCTAAAATTTCTGTAAAAAGAAATTGCTTCCATGTTTAAAACCAGACATGACCGTTAACTGATATAGTACAGAGTGCAGTTTATGTTGAGAGAGAGTGGTAACAATATGTCTCATATTCTAAAGCATCATCTGCTAAGGACATTGAGCAGATGGAAAAAGGCCTAGTGGAGCTGCAATGAAAATGTTACACTTTATTTTCTTCCCTACCAAATACAGAAAAACAGTTAATGTGGAAACAGTGATGTGGACTTTGGAATTTGTTCTACATTAAATGAGCAACCTCAGCTTTTATGCAATAGGTAATACAACAATACAGATATTTATATTTGACAGTAGGGCCCTTCATATGCAAAGTTTTGGAAACACGTCTCAAGGGTACGCTTTAGTCAACTGTTCTTAACAAACTATTAGACCAACTTCATTACAAACAAAAGCAATAGATAATACAAGTACATGTATGTGTGTGTGTGTGTGTGTGTGTGTGTGTGTATACACACATGTGTATATATATATATATATATATATACATATACATATATATATATATATATATATTTATATATACATATATATATATACATATATATATTATATATATGCACACACACACACACATATTAACATAGATTGTAGATAAGCAAGACTTACAATTTGCCCGAGGCTATAGTTTTCCGTTTCGTTCCCTTTTGCTGAGTCCAGGGAGCAACGTGCCGACCGTAGAGCTCCCCAAGGCGAACGGCTGGAAGCAGGAGAGTCCCCGAGGCAGAGAGCACTCAGCACCCTACTTTCTTGCCTCTGTTTTAGCAGCTCCAACTCACACAATCCGGCTAGACTGACCTCCAGTCGCTCCTTGTTCCGACTGCGCTCCGCTTTAGGCAGAGTGAACGCTGGGAACATGACTGCAAATGAGCCTGGTAGCTTTTGCAGAGGCATAACAACTCCTTTCCTACCTCAATATTTACACCAACGGGAAACTAAATACATCCACCGAAGTCTTGATCCACTTTACGTATAATCTGGACAGCTACATGAGCGGCATCAGCTGGAGGCTTTAGCTGATGAACTCACCGCTGTCCGACTCGAACCCATTCCCCCCTCTTGCCTGCAATCTGCTGTGTTGTCTCACTTGGACAGCTGCTGGTGGAGCTTATGACTTATGGCGCAGCCTTTTGTTGGCTGAGTCAGACACCTACAGTCCACAAAGTATAATGTGTCATAAAAGAAGGCTCAACAAATAATAATTAAAAAACAGGGAAAATTAAATTATAAATGAATAACGTAAGCCAACCAACATAACGTCATAAATGAGTTACAGAATGTACAGTATGTTCTGGAGACCATTAGTCACACCAGTCTTTACTATGATATTGAAATAGAGTACTAATAATATATTACGTCAACTCTGTATTTATAGCCACTGCCTTATTGGAGTTACATAAAAGTATTTACAATTGCTGAAAGACATATCTGTTTTCTCTACGTACATATCTACTTAACCTATTAAGGCCCTTGACGTCTGCTGGACTATTTATTTACCTTCTGTGATACACACTGATCAGAAAATAATTTGACTATGAATGCAACTTTACCTGTGGTTTTGGAAAGTAATCTGCAACAGGCTGTGCAGATTTTAAGCGAATCACGCCACCCAGTGGTTATATGTAGGAACAGCTTAAAAGTCACTAATCAATCTTAATTATTTACATGTCTCTTAGACCCCATCTGGACTAGACCCCTCAGAGATGTTTTACCTTCAATCAACACTGCATTTATATTTACTAAAAGGTTATGCACCACAGGCATTTAATGTAGCTGTTGTCAAACCCCTACTCAAAAAAACTCCGATCAGTGTGTAATTTGGTGTGTAATTATGCTAAAACAGGACTCCGTAGTTTTCTCTGGTCCCCTACCCAATCTGATCAGTGATGACATGTTTAGCTGCATTTCATCATTTAATTGTTAGCTTTCCAGGTGTTGCCCCAATAACAACGTGGGCTACATAGACAAAAGAAAAACGTTTTGGAGAAAACCTGGGCTGATTAAAAGAGACGGCATCCATCCCACTTTGGATGGTGCAGCTCCTATATCTAGAAATATGGCCGAGTTTCTTTGACCTCCTAAACCCTGATATCCTGCAGTGGAACCCAGGACACAGAGTCGCAGTCTTACATGCCTCTCTGCAACTTACTGCCGTCACCTCCTCAAAACTATCACCACCCCATAGAGCCTGTGTCTGCTCCCCATCCATTTAAATTATATAAATCAAAAATTTACACTAGAGAAAAGAACTTAATAAAAATAAAAACTACTCCTCTTACAGAACAGTATATAAAACAGAACAATTAAATGTGGATTATAAAATATCAGATCTCTCTCATCTAAACTTTTGTTAGTAAATGACTTAATAAGTGACCATCAGATAAATTAATTTAGTCTCACTGAAACCTGGCTGCAGCAGGATAAATGAATGAGTCGACCCCCCCAAGTCATATTAATTATCATATCCCTAGAAATACAGGCCGGGGAGGAGGAGTCACAGCAATCTACAACTCCAGCTTATTAATCAACCCCAGACCTAAACATAGTTATAGTTCATTTGACAGCCTCACTCTTGGTTTATTTGTTATTGTACACCGTCCTCCTGGTTCTTACTCTGAGTTTTTAAATAAATTCTTAAGACTATCTGATTTAGTTCTTAGTACAGATAAAGCAAGTATAGAGGGTGACTTTAATAGAGTCCATTGGATTCACTTAGCATGTAAATAAACCCACCTTAATCACACCCTCGATCTTGTTCTGACTTATTGGAGTAGAAATTGATAATTTAATAGTTTTTCCTCAAAACCTTCTGCTGTCTGACCATTTCAGTTTACTATATTGGATTCTATATCAATTGGAAAAAAATTCCACTATAGTAGATATTTATCTGTAAATGCTGTCACCAAAGGAAATTATCCCATTATCTTTGTACTATGTACCAATACAGAGGAGGGCAGTAATCTTAACTTTACTCCAGTGCAGGTCGATTATCTAGTCGATAATGCTGCAGCTTCACTAAGTATGATACGCAATGCTTTTGGCCCTCTAAAAAAGAAAGTAGTTAATCAGAAGAGGTTAGCTCCATGGTATTATTCACAAATTCGTAGCTTAAAGCAGACAATGCGAAACCTTGAAAGGAGGTGGCACTCCACAAATTCATATGAATCTTGGATAGCCTGGAAAGATAGTTTAATAACGTATAAAAAAGCCCTCTGTAAAGTTAGAACCACATACTATTCATCATTAATTGAGGCAAATAAGAACAACCCCAGGTTTCTTTTCAGTACTGTAGCCAGGCTGACAAAGCTCTGTTGAACCTAGTGTTCCTTTACATCTCAGCAGCAATGACTCTATGAATTTCTTCACAAGTAAAATCATAACTATTAGAGAAAAAATCGATCAGAACCCCCCTGCAACTGGCACGGACAGTTGCATGTGTCCAGCAGTTCTAGATGTTGCTGCAATTTACTGTTAATAGGATGCACCAATAATTCATTGAAAAGCTTCCAGTTAATCCACAATGCTGCAGCCAGAGTTCTGACTGGAATTAGCAAGAGAGATCATATTTCTCCTACATTAGCTTCTCTCCATTGACTCCCTCTAGAATAGAGTTTAAATTCCTTGTTCTCACATATAAAGCACTAAATGATCAGGCCCCATCTTATGTTAAAGAACTCATAGAACCTTATCATTAGGGGTGGCATGATAGCTCAGTGAGTAGGGCAGCCGTCTTCAAACCCAAGGGTGACTGGTTTGATTCACAGTCCCAGCAAGCTACATGCAGAGGGGATCAATAAAGTATTAATTATTATTCCAGCAGAGCACTTCACTCTCAGAGTGCTGGTCTACTTGTGGTCCCTAGTGTTTCCAAATGTAGAATCGGAGGAAGAGCCTTAAGCTATCAAGCTCCTCTCCTGTGGAACCAGCTCCCAGTTAAAGTTTTGGAGGCAGACACCCTTCCTACCTTTAAGGCCAGGCTCAAAACTTTCCATTTTGATAAAGCATAGTTAGAGTTGGCTCAGGTGACTCTGAACCATCTCTTAGTTATGCTGCTATAGATTTAGTCTGCTTGGGGACCGTCTTGATACACTGAGCTCCCCTTGTCTTCTTCTCTCTCTGTCCACTATCATCATTGCATGTTGTTAACTTTGTGTCTTCTCTTTTCCCTAGTTGTGCTTTGTCCTCTTTGTCTCTTTTTCTCTCTGTAACTTTCTGCAGGTGTCCTTGACCTTGGAGTTGTGTGATTTCACTTTGTAGCCGCTGTTCCAACCAACCTGCACAGTACCTCGTCACTGTTCCTTGTTGTTTTGATCTCTGTTTCCTGTTGTTCTTTTTCTTTTCTCTCTCCTCTTTTCACTCACCCCAACCGGTCGAGGCAGATGGCCACCCACCCTGAGCCTGGTTCTGCTGGAGGTTTCTTCATTTAAAGGGAGTTTTTCCTCTCCACTGTCGCCTAGTGCTTGCTCAAGTGGGACTGTTGGGTCTTCTACATAGTTCTGTATATATGTATACACTTATATTTTGCAAGCTCCTAAACCTTGCTATGTGAAGTGCCTTGAGATGACTGTTGATGAGTTGAAGTGAATTATTAGATAGATTTTGTTTATATTAAGAATGACTCATGATCATGAATCATGTCCTGCTTTTGCTGTCATTGCGTTGCTTTTGGTTCCCTTGTTTGTTATGTCTTCCCTTGTTCTCTGTTCCCTGGACTCAGTTTCCCAATGTCCCCCTGCTCACACCTATACATCCCATTTTCTGTTTTTTCCATCATGGCTCCAGCACTTATTATCCCTACCTGTTCTCACTTTGACTCCTCATAAACCCTTCTTCCACATTCTGTCAGGTCATCTGCTATACACACCTGTTGTGTTCTCCTGTCTTGCTTCTGGTCATATTTGCTTTTGTACTTTCCCGTCATGTTTTTCATTCTCTGTCCCCTGCTGTGTCTTTAGCTTCGTCTCCTGGCTTGTGTTTTGTTATGCAAGTAATTCAGTCTGAATTTTTGTAGTTCTATTAACCCCTCTGCAACCCAGAGATTTTAGTTTCTGTTTATCTCCTGCCTAGTTGTTCCCTGCTGTAGCTCTTTGTCTTTTTGTGTTAAGCTTTTATTCTCCTTGTCTTCTCTGTGTTATTCTTTCCCTCATTCCAGAGTGCTTTTTAGTTGTATCTATTCTAATTTAAGGTATGTAGTTTGGTCTTTTGTTTTATTTAAACCTTTACTTCATTCCCTGTGTGGGTGCATTATTGGGTCTGCCATTTTGAAAATTCTTCTCTAGAGTCTTCTATGCACACAAAAATTTGTTATGGAGTTCCACAGGGTCTTGTGTTTTATATCTCCCTTAGGCAATATATAAGTAAATGCTCTATAAATTTCCACAAAGCTGATACTCAGCAATATTTATCTATGAAACCATATGAAAAAAAGCAATACATACATGTTTAAAAGACATGAAGGACTGGATGTCCTGTAATTTACTACTCAATTCAGGTAAGACAGAGGTTGTTCTGTTTGGACCCCAAACCCTCAGAGATATGTTATTTAGTGTCAGGAATGTGGTGGGAGGACCCAATTAAAAGGCCGGACACAGACTAAAGTTAAGAAAGTTTATTGCGAATTATGTGGACGGTCAGGAGATGGTGTTGTCGTGGGGAATCTGGAGCGTCGGGGTGGAGGTCGGAACCGAATCTGTACACAGAGGAGGAGAGTGAATTATCCAGTCGGGTTGGTAAGATTAATTTACTAGTGGAATGGCTTACGTGAATTATGATCGGTGAGTCTTCGTCAGGGAGGAGATGAAGATGCAGAGGGTTGGGGTGGAAGAGCGGCCGCCGTCCACGTGTCCTAATGTTTGGATAGGTACGGGGTAGGCTAAGGAGGGAAGCAGAGAGGTTAATATGTGGTTT
>JAUYWH010000040.1:0-14929 GCA_034779795.1 Ctenopoma multispine
CTGATCTACATCAACAACCAGGAAACACACACACACACACACACACACACACACACACACACACACACACACACACACACACACAAAATAACTTACCCAAGTCTGTGACAGTCAGAGTGATGGTGTTGATGAGTTCACGTTCGCCTCCGTATCCAACTCGACATTCATATGTTCCACTATCACTGATACTGACGTTCTTCAGAATCACAGACACGTCTCCGTCCTTTATCTCTGGATCTCTCAGCTTCACTCGACCATGAAAAGAAGGATGCTGAAACTTTGTGTATGAGCGCTGATCTCTGAAGAAGTAGACATAGCCTTCTGACGTCAGGTCAGGTTTGCTCCACGAGAGTATGAGTACAACATCTCTGGGTCCCTGACACAGAAGAGTGACGTCATCTCCAGGCTTCACTTTAACCTCTTGTACTAAACAAACAGAAAAACAGGAAGCAAACATCATCACTTCAGTAAAAAAAATCTGTACAGTCTAAAAAGAACTTAATTAACCTAAAGTTACCACAGAACACAAAAAATACAGCAGAGATGTGTCATGATTAGACCCCCCCCCCCTTTTTTTACCACTTACACTAACAGTTTTGTCCACCAACCTTTTGTCTGCTTTTCAAGAGTTTTCAAGTTCTTCCACCTGTAAACAATTTTAATTGACCACACCAAACTACTTCATACAGTTTAACTATTTTTTAACTCTGTGTCACGATGCCAGGAAAAAGCAACAGATAAAAGCACAAAACTGAATGAAACAGGTTATTAAAATACATGGACATCGTTAGGCCTATTTGGGGGGACCTCAGCCCCCCCCGGCTGAGGTCCCCTATGATCCTAAGCCCCCCTAAAAATTATCATACTATTTTTAAATTATATATTCATACATTTCATACAAGATATCACTGAGCACATGTACACACTTAACAAATAGAAGCAAGACTATGAATTGAAATAAAATATAATAAGTCTAGTTATCATTATATAATTAAAATGATGTACTGGCTGTTTAAGCTGCATTAGGATCCAGGAGGAAGCTACATGTCGCTGCTTGATAGCGAGTTTCTCCACAGTTCAACAGAAAAAAGCGGCCAGAGAATTTCTTTATGGTCTGATACTGTGAGTAGGTATCAACTACTGTTCATTGTTTAACTTTACTAAAAAAACAGCCCTGGCATCTTGACTCAAATCAGCATGAAATAAATCACACACATCATACAGATCATATCACAAAACACGCGTCGTCTCTGATAGATCAGCTGGTGGATTTGCTCTCTGACACCAACTAACTTCCCGACAGACAGACACACAAACTCACCAGCTGCACACTGACACAGAGAGAAGTGCAACAATTGTCCTTTTCATTTGTTCACTCCTGTGAGGCTTAAATTTGCTTAAAGTGATGTTTAAAATGATAAATATAAGAATGAAAATACAATAGTTCTAAAACTGTGCATGACTCTTCATGTAACCAAGTCTGGTCCTCATTAAAAAGGTTTGGAGACTCCTGCATTAAGTGACAGAAAAGGTGATGTTGTTGTTGTTGTTGTTGGTAAGTTACAGCTGTTCATCTTTCTTCTTGTATGTTGACAGAATAGCAGTGCTGCAGAATCCTGGTATTATAATCGGTTCTTAAACTACTAGTAAATAAACTAATGACTGCTGCACCATTATGTTTTCTTCTGTCTCTTTAGCTGCACAGAGAAATATCAATGTTAGGCAGAAATAACTAACTTTATTTATAAAGACACCAAGCAAGAAGACAGAGAAGTTAAACTATATATCTTTAGATATTATCTATCACATTTAATATTATTAAATGCATTAATGGATATATTTGCTGCATGTTTTAATGAACACAACCCCAACATGTAGGCTGTAAAAAAAACTAAAACTCATGGACTCATTTAGACTGTTATTAAAAATATAAATGTAAAAAACAAAGTAAACATCCTAAAGACTAAGGAAACCAAAGGCAGGGAATCTTCCAGAGAAGCTACTGAAAGAATATTAGCCAGATAACAGCAGAACTGCTGTACAAGAGATAATAAACTTAATGAGGCCTATTTAGGTTTGGAGAAAATGTTTCAGTTGTTTGTTCCAATTTCCTTGTACAGCACTGGGGGCTAAGCCCCCTTGTCTTTTAATCCTAATGACGCCCCTGTTAAAACACCTGTTAAACAAGCACAAACTCCACAGAATAACAAACAGCATCCCCTTGATGTTCCAACAAAGTCTCCCACATACTGTTTCCGATTTTTTATCTCTTCTTGTCATGAGCGGCGACACATCACATAGAACCTGACACTCGTGAGGCATTCGAGGACAATATGGTCATCCAAATTTCAGACTTTCTTTTTATTATGAAATAACTGTATATTATATTGATAGATGATGTTAATGCTCATTTAGTGTCAACATACTTATATTATTTTATCTAATGCAAAAAGAAGAAATAACAACAACATAACATAATAAATCAGCTTTACATTTTTTTTCTACACAGAAAAACCCACAGTAGTTGACGAGTAAGTACTGGTTTATTCCTCTCTGAAACTGTCTGACTGTACATCGTTTTCTCTTTTGTTATGTTTTGCACCTACGAGTCCCTCTACTTAACTAATGTTACACTACAGCTACACTCACCAGTGCTCCACTAATTGAAGCAGCTTCAACTCTCATCCACACACACAAAAAGACACACACACACTTACTCACCTGAATCTGTAACAGTCAGCATTATGGTGTTGATGAGGTGAAGTTCGCCTCCGTATCCAACTCGACACTCGTATGTTCCACTATCACTGATACTGACGTTCTTCAGAATCACAGACATGTCTCCGTTGTGCTAAACAATAATATAATAATAATATAATAATTAATATTATTTGTAGACAACTAGAAAAACAAGAATATCTGATAAAGCTGTATTTCAAGTTATGATTCCACTCTGGTGACAGTTTATTGTGTTCAGATACCAAAAAATAACCCTGAATGATTAAATAATAAATAAAATACATGATGGTCCTGACATGAAAAATTTAGTGAGAATTAAAAAGAATAAAGTACAAAGAAAACAAAGTTTATTGATCCTCCTCTCTGCTGATGGTGTAGACTAAACCTTTAAGAGTGTGGTGCTGCTTTCAGACAGAGTCCAACAGAACCTGCTCAGTTTAAGACTGTGCAGAAAACTAGGCTTAGTTTCACCGTTCTATACACACGTTTGCACTTCAGCATGTTCTTAGTAATTAGTTTGTTGTTGTTAACACAACAGTGGGGGGAATCGTGGGCACTTAATGTTATCTTTATTATGACAGTTTGTTGTTTTGATAAACTGCATTTAATTGACTTTTTACTCACATTTTGGGGGTAAATGGCTCATAAGCTGTTGCATGGACAGGTGTGCTGTGTTCCTTCATAAATCCATGGATAATCAAGCACATAAAGGTCTGAAGCTGGTTTTGAGTGTCATTTGCATTTAGTAGCTGTTCATTGGACATCTTATTAGACTAATATCTATACGTAATATCTAAGTATAATTAACTGGCAGCTGCAGCAAAAGTTTGCACATTACCAAAATAATAGGAAGAAAGAAGTGTGAAGAAGTAAAGGAATCCAAATCTTGATCCAAAGTTAACACATCATGTATCAAACATGGTGGAGGCAGTGTTATAATATGGGCATTAAAAGCTGCCACTGATGTGACTGCTGACAGAACCAACAGGATGAACTCTGCAGATAACTATAATCTCAGACCGTACCAGAGGTGGGAAGAAACAAGTTACATTAACTTTGTTACATTTACTTAAGTAAGTAAAAAAAATACTTTAGTAGTTTTACTGCACCATACTTTTCCCATTTACTTGAGAGAGATGTCGTCTAGAGGACAAGAGAACAAATTAAAACCATGTAGGACCGTATTTAAATCACAACAAGGTTAATATAAGCACAGTTTTCTAACTGAATATCTTGTTTTTATCCCTTTTCCCGTTTGTCCCTTGTTTACTTTATACTGTCAAGTGGAAGTAGGGTGACTGGTGCAATCTTACAAAATAAAAGCGATCACCTAAATTATCAAGTTTAATATTGATCATAGTATGTTGATGTCATTTACACCACTTGAAAGATTTTTCAATAAATTATTATTGATTATTCTGTATTGTTAAAAATGTTGGATTGCAACTGGATTTCATTTTTGTTAGGTTGAAGCTATTTGGATGAGCAGTGAAACATTTCAACCTAAAAAAAAAAAAAAAGTTGCCACTCAACTTCCAGATATCCTCACATGTAGTCTACGTGTTACGTGACTCAGCAGACATTGAATTAAACAGCACATGAGAAATGTCACAGTTCAAACATACATATGTTCTCTACTGTTGGTGTCTGTTAGACTTGTAAATTTGTATTTTTTTGTGCTTTACTTTGTTACTTTGTAAATATGTTATTTTTACTCTTTGTTTATTTTATCATTTGCACATTATTTTAGATTTTATCTGTCTGAACATTGTTTATAAAAAAACATCAGACGTTATGATCAAACAGTTGTTTGAGTCAAGTCACTACTTGAGTTGTCCTTTCAAGTACTTTTTATCTTTTACTTGAGTTGTCCTTTCAAGTACTTTTTATCTTTTACTTGAGTAATTTTTTGCATAACTACTTTTTACTCCTACTTGAGTAATATTATTGTGAAGTAATGCTACTCTTACTTGAATAAAAAATTGTCTACTCTACCCACCTCCGCATGCTGCACAGCTGATTTATACTGCAGATGGATAATGACTCAAAAGATCCCGGGACAGACTATTTCAGGACAAAGAAATGAAATATTCTTCAAGGGCCAAGTCAGTCTTCTGACTTCTGAATGTTGAGTCATCCATCTCAACATAGGAAATTTAGCATTTCGTTCTGTATTTAAAAAGTACATTATCAACATCTGTCTACTGTGTAGCTCACAGACATTATCATCAGTTTGTCCAGAAATACTGATGACAAAAGCCCAATCTCAAACCTAGACTTTTAGTATAATATGTAAAAATATCCACAGGATTTTGAAGTTAAGGTTTCACTTCACTTCAGTTCAGTTCATTGGCTCCAGTGCGAGTTTTCTCTCTGCTCCGCCCACAGAATCCTCTGAGACTTAACGATCTAATAGTTTACAGATGTTTGACATGTTTCATGTGTTCAAAAACGAATATGTGATATTATCTATATGTGTATATTGACATTATGGACGTAAACCTCTGAAGAGTTTTAGCTACAAGTCTACATTTGTATAAATCTTAACAGCAGCGTAACATTTGTTGGATGAAGAAGACATCAGACAGATTATGTCCATCAAGTTCACTACAGTTACAGTGAAACCACAAACACAAAGTTTTCTAAGAGCAAATTATCACAGTAAATCACAGATTGATCAGCAGCTCTCGTCTTACCTTCAGAAACAACGTTAGAATAAATCAGGAAACATGTGAGAACAAATGTTCTTCTGTAATCAAACATCTTTTTCTTAAGAATTTGGAGACTACACCCTCATGTTACTTCTGAACAAATGATGCAGCACATCACAGGAAGTAACGTAGGAGCAGATTTTATACTTTCACTGCATCTCTAACTCTGTGATTACAGTGAAATATGATTAGAACAAAACATCAACTTTAGGAGGTAGTTCAGATTAGTGGACTATGATGATTTATTACCAGTGTGTGATGCCCTTATTATCTAGTTTGCATCACCACTCTGAATCTTTGTTTTACAGCTGTTTTACCTCCTGGTTTTATCACTGACACCTTTAGTATTTAACTATTGTCACTATTGTCTTTATGACAAGATGATTTAATAATATGTAAAAGGATTTACATTTTAGCCAAAACTATAATTTAAGATATCTGTAATTACATTTCATAATGTTAGATGTTTGGATGTTTGACTAGTCATTATTACTATTCTTTAATTTGACATATTTAGTTATTTTCTTTGATGTCTCAAGCTAAGATACTAGTCATTAATTAAATAGCAGGAATCTTAAACTTGACCTTTGACTAGTGAGAAACACATTGTAGATGTCTGCAATGTGAATTCTGTCTATCTAATAACTGGTAAAACTGCACAATGAGGTGCTTTGGAATAATTAAAATAACACCAGTCTCTTTCTTTAGGTTATCTAAAGAGGAAATAAGATCACTAGTCGTAATGTATTAAAAGGATTCACATTACAGAGTCAAAACCAAACTGTAGATATCTTAATGAGCCATGCTTAGTATTCGAAATGCAATAACAGTAATTTTAATTTTGTTTTTGACCAGTCACAATACAGTTGTTGATACCTTAAACTGGAATTGTGATCAGTCAAAATGTTATTGTCGACATCTTAAAGTGTCATTTGTGTTGTTATCATAATTGTAATGATACATATGATAATATGTATCATTACAATTTGGACAAGTCAAAAACGTATCTCTACACACCTTATAATTATGCATAATGAACTTATTAAATCGTGTTAACTCTATTTAGATCAAGAGGAAGAAGTTGGTAACATTTCTTAAGTTAAAGAAAAGTCCACCACAAATTCAGTGGAGTCATGTTAAAACAGCCTGTGAAGTGTTTTGTATAATGTTGTTTTGTATCAGTTTAAATAACGTTTTAGAAGTTTTTCTGTGATATATTCTCAATAAGATTATTTTATTCAGTGTCCTTTGTAGTGGACAGTGGACCAACTTCATCTATTCATATGATAGTTTAAGGTATTTAATAAAACAGGAACAATTCTAAACTCTATTCACACTATAGAGTCAGTTCTCCACAGAGCCAAGTGCTGCATTATTCTTGTGTTCTCCACGTTCCCAGCAGCACACTCACCACAAGAGGGCTTTGACCCCCTCTGATCAACAGCCTTTCTAAAAGCCAGAATATCTCCTTAATTAAAATTGGACAAAGCTTTAAAGTCATTTGAGTCCTCAAGCTTCATGAGAGTGACAGAGTGAGTCAGAAGTGCTTTTTCTTGGTATGTTATCTGCAGACGGTGAATCTATAACTTTCAAACCACCGCAGCTCCAGTGAAAGTGATTTGCAGAAACTAATCTTGACATCTCTGCACCAACCAGAATAGAAGTTTTCCACATAGTGTGTTGATGAAATTAACTTAGGATATTTAATCAGTGTCGGGAGAAATGGGAGATGTGGAGTAGATGACACAATGCAGCTTCAGCACTGGACACTTCCTCTGACTGATAGATCCAGTGTGGAAGGGATCTGGTGAGGACACAGGTGAGTCACAGGCCAGGCAAGAAACAAAAAGAAAGAAAAAGTTAGTTTAACAGATTACACGTCTTACACTTCTCTGGTAATGTGGATGTGTCAGAGATAAAGACCAATGATAACTAAACTTAAAAACGTGACCAAATCATCGTCTCAAATGTTCATCATCTTTTCCTGGTTACATAAGTGGGGAAGAAAGTAGAGCAGGTCTTTACTATGTGCAGAGTCAGTGAGTGAGTTCAGTACCTGTTTCTTATCCTCTGTGGAAGTGTCTTTGGGTAAAACACTGAACACCTGATAAATCTATGTTCACAGTATGTTGGTGCAGTTTGTCCTATGTACCACCAAAGGGAGCTGCATCACTACAGTTGTCTGAAAGTTGAGTCATGGCAAGTGGACTTCTTTCTTTGTTCAACCTAACAAGAAAGACGTCCAGTTGCCATGATTCAACTTCCAGAGAAAACTTCACTTGGATGACTGAGAATCTTCACAGACATTACTACAGTAGCCTCCACATATAATCATCTACATAATCAGGCAAAATGATTCAGAATATTTGCTGTTATCACGATGTAAGTAAGAAAACAATGTTCAAACTTAATTTAAGAATAAATCAACAACAGAACACTTCAGTTTATTTCATGACCCCTTTATGAGATTAGAGAGAAATTGGATTTGAAGGTGATCTTAGTCCAATATGTTGTTGTACAACACACCAACAAAAATTAGACCATTGGTGCCTGATGTTGATCACTTTTAATCTATAGTGTAGTATGGGTAGTATTTCACCACATTTTTGTATATAAAAGTTTGTCAATAAGGGAAAATCATTTAGATTTTAGGAGATTTTGAGTTTGAAACATAGTTTATACACTAACATACTTATGTAGAAAGAGGAAGGAAGTGGGACTAACTGCTGTGAACGTGTTATCATTCATTCGTTTATTCTTTGTCAATGCTCAATGCACCATATTTTTATGACTTTTTTATTTTTATCTTTAGTTGTAACTTCACTGCTGTGCTGCTCAACAAACCAAGGTCAGTAGAAACACAAGTGAACAGACTTTAACTTATTTATTTATTGTCCAAAACCATATTTGACACAAACAGTAATGACGTTAATACAGTGATACCACATTTATAACTAAATCTAATAAATAACAATTAAAACAATGATAATGTTATAAAAAAGGTAAAGTAGGACTGTATGTGATGATTTCAGATCCAAGACATTCTGTGGTCGCTGTTGTCTGATTTTCTTCATCATGATTTGTCACGTTTTTAAAAGGAGAAAGAACTCTACTTCTACTGATGTTACTGGTTCTTCTACTGAAACACTGCGTTCAGAGAAAATCTAAAGGTGAGAAACATGATGTTTAATTGTTTAGAACAATTTATTTAGAATAAGACCGAAAATCATTTACATTTCTTGTTCTACATTCAGTTAAATGAGTGTTAAAACAGTGTTTTCTTTGTATTTGTTGTTTATTTCTGTTTGTTGCAGATGAAGATGTTGGAGAAGAAAAAGAAATCACACACATCACATACTGTGACGTAAAAATATTACATCATAAACAACATACAACCAGACAAAGAGGAGGTAAAATCTTTTTGTCAGTTTTTCCTCCAGAACAGTTTTGTTTGTTTATTTCAATTATTTACTTGGTTAATTGGTATTTGGAAGAACATGAACCTCTGATGTTCCCAAATCTATCTGTGATTTAAATGATGAATGGGTATGATGATTCTTTCAGTAGGAGGTTGATATAGATTTAACTAAGCTGACATCAGGTATCATTTTAACAATTAATGCAGAAAACCAAGTCATTCCAACAGGGTCACATTTTCTTACCACTGTTTAAAACATGTTTTTTTGAGACTTCTGGTTCTAAGGAGGTCAAAAGGTCAAACACACCTTTTGTCTCATATTGTTTGAACTGTTTGTGTTTCCACCAGAATCAGAGGTCGTCTACTTTTCACTGAGGTAGAACTTTAACTTTTTCACAAAGCTGTCAAACGGAAAATTTGACTTGTTCCGCCTTTCTTGTGGGTAACGAGTCTGCATCACTCTTTGTGTCTTACGTACAGACAAAAACCACAGCTACAGACTATAAACAACATGGACATCATTCAGTGGTGGAAACAGTGTCTCTCTGTGTTATTAGTAATCAACCACTCAGAGCTAAGTTCCCAAACATACAGTCCTAGTCCAAGAATTAATATTTGTTCTAATTCAGCCACGTTGAAGGGTGGCATGAACAGTCTGTTTAAAGTCATGTCACAACATCTTATCTTATCTTATTTAAGTCCAAACTTTGAGTAGATCACTTCAAAATGTTGTCTTGTTTTTGAGCCAGTCAGGGACAGTCACTTTCTCACATAGGACCAGCCAGGTTTGGACATTTTACACTTAAATTAAATCATCATGTAAAAACTAAACGTTGTATTTACTCAGGTTATCTTAGTATAATATTAAAATGTGTTTGATGACCTGAATCTTTAAAGTGTGTCAAGTGTGCAGGGAAAAAAATCAGGAAGGAGACAAATACTTTACAGCAGTGTATTTGAACAAAGATAATCCTACATGAACTTGTCAGTTTTTAAACTAGTTGTAGTTCATTTGCAGTCAGTGACTGTCTGAAATCTTAACAGACATAACAAGGTTCTGTGTCTGTGCTGATGATCTACCAGGTCTTTGCTGTAGGTCTCAAAATGTTGCAGATGAACAAAAACTTGAATAAAACTGAATTTTTTAAATGAGCCATGAATGCATGAACACATTTAAAATAAGACTTTATCCATTGACTGAAATGTGATACAAACCATGGAGCAATCACATAACACAGTAGAATCCACTTTGTGCAAATTTACCAAAAAGTTCAATTTCCAAAGATGAGAGAACTTTGGTCTTATTTGTCTTCTCGTGTGGTTCTGAGTTTCACAATTTGTCAGATGGAAAATTTGACTTGTTCCGGTTTTCTTGTGGGTAACCAGTTTGCATCTGTCTTTGTATGTAACATACAGAGAAAAACCGCATCTGCGGACTACAAACAGCATGGACATCATTCAGTGTTGAAGAGTTTTAATTCTTTAAATTATTGACATCATGACTGAAACATTTCTTCTCTCTCAGATCAGATCCTGTTTAAACCTTGTTCTACATCACATCACAACACCAATGTTGGAAAATCTTGTTCTGGATGAGGCACCAACAACAAAAATGGGATTATCATTATTTTGGCTGTGTACGTCATGAAACAGTCAAGATGAGATTAATGTGTAGACTGTAGACTTTAAATGTAAAGGTTTGATCAAACACTTTCAATGAACCATGTAGGAACTACATTCACTCCAATTTAAGAGTTCATACAAACATAATTCTGGAGGCTGGAATTAACAGAAATAACAAGGTGCTGGTTCTATTTTCTGGAAATGACCTGCAGGTCTTTGCTGTAGCTCTCAGAAACATTCACAGTGCAGATGAACAAGAACCTGAAGAAAACTGCAAAATTAATTACATTGAAATGTATAAACCATAGAGGAATCACATAACACAACAGCTACACAATAACTCACTATTTTTAAGGTTTTTGAAAGACTTTATAGTAAATGTAAATATAACAGCAAATCTATATTATTTTTAGTAAAATTCAGACATTAAATATCCCAAAGTTTTACTATTCAACAAACAACTTCACTGAACAACGAAGTTAATTCCTCACAGAAAGAAGTTGCTGTTTGAGAATAATTACTGAACATATTTTGGACTTTTGGAATATAAATATAAAATATCTGAATAAAAATAGAAAAGTTTGTATTTATTTTAGTTTCTATTCTTGAATATTCTTCTATTCATCCACTAACTGCAGAGTTAGTTGTTCAGTACCTGAATCTTATCCTGTGTGAAAGTGTCCTTGGGTAAAACACTGAACACACTATGTTTCTGCAGTTTGTCCTATAAATTATTTACTAAATTAATTGAGCCTCCATAAATGTTCAGTCACCTACATAATCAGAATATTCAATTTCTAATTACAAAAGTTATGTTTAAACGGTAAATGGTCTGCGCTTATATAGCGCTTTTCTAGCTAGACTGGTACTCAAAGTGCTTTACACTGCTTCTCATTCATCCATTCACACACTGATGGCAGAGCTGCTATGCAGCTTGACCTGACACACCGGGGACAATTTGGGGTTCAGTATCTTGTCCAAGGACACTTTGACATATGACAGGAGGAGCTGGGAATCAAACCACCAATCCCACGATTGGCAGGCGACTGCTCTACCTCCTGAGTCAAAGCCGCCCCCTTTAAGAATAAGTGAACAACAGAACGTCCATCTTCTTTCTTTACTTTGTTTTGAATTTAGAGAGAAATTCAACTTTAATGTGATCTAAGTCCAATATGTTGTTGTCAGTACAACACAACAAGAATTAGACCATTGGTGACTGATGTTGATCACTTTTAATATAGTGTAGTACATGTAGTATTTCCCCACATTTTTCATTTCCAAGTTTGTCAATAAGGAAAAATCATTTAGATTTTAGAAGGTTTTGAGTTTGAAACAATGCAACATATACATATCTACAAAGAGGAAGGAAGTGGGACTAAGTGCTGTGAACGTGTTGGTCTCATGTCACCAAATCAGACAATGAAGCAAACTTCTCTTCACTTTCTGCTCTGTAAGTACAACCTGTTTTAAACTGTTTTAAATAAATTTTCATTTAGTATTTCAGTTTATTTGTAAGAGCGGGGGTGAAATACATGTGGATAAATGACTGAAAGGACTTAGATTGAAACATTTACACTATAAAAAAGAAAAAGTTTTCGTAAACTTAAAATTTCAAGGCAACATGATGCGATAGATTTTTGAGTTTTCTCAATTTGTACAAGCTGTTGTTGACTTAACTGAAGTTTTCAAGTTCAAGTTGCCAGGAGTTCTGCCAACTTGGATTTTCTTGTTGAGCCAATTAGAATAACCTTGTAAGGCTAACTTCAATGCTATATATAATAATAATTAAATAATTACTCCTTCAATGACATGTATTGCTAGATTCACCAAACACAGGATGATGGGAGGAAGCTGGAGAGAACCCACACAGAGGACATGCGAACTCCACACATAAAGGCACCACTACACTAACATGTTGCCTTTTCTTTCTGATGTGTATTGTGATATATATTGTGTCTTCCACAAGAACTTATTTCAGAGATTAAAACACGACATTAGTCCAATTATTACAGCTCATTACTACCTCATTTGTTTTGGATTAATTAATGTTCAGGGCATACAGAAGAAATCCTCAACTGAAGTTAACGTCCAAATCTGGTTGCGTGTCATCAAGTCGCTTTGGATTTTCAGTTTGAAAAATGTCTGACAACCGCTCAGGATCAGCTGTTCACGCGCAGTTGGGAGTTTCCCCAACTTCACTAAAAAATTTGCACAAATACTTACAAACCTTTGATCTGCTGATTTAAATACGTCTGTTAGGACAACAATCAGAGAAATTTGTTGGGCAGACAAGTTTTTCTAAGTTGCAACTAGTAAAGCGTTATTTTTTAATCAGTTTTAATTTGAAAACTTTAGTAAGACCAACAATAACTAGTTATCGTTTTTACAATGTAGCCATGAAACACTAAAAATGAAAATAAGATAATAAACAAACACACAACAAACAAGAAGAAAAATATCCAGTTCAACTTTTTAGGTTCAGAAAATGTTTATTAATGTAAAACACAGTTTCAAACAATGATATAGAATTTAGGTCAAAATGTCAGATCATAAAATCATCAACAAGTTTGTTGTTTCTTCTTAATGATTCCTGCTGGTATCACTGGTTTATTGTTTTTTAAAGCTCAATGCTCCATATTTTCTCTTTGGTTGTGACATTACTGCTGTGCTGCTCAACAAACCAGTGGTCAGTCTCATACTCACCTCTCTGATGATTCTTAGACATGAAGATTATTTTACTGTTCACAGTTACTGAAATTCTCCAGTCTGAACAGCTTGTTGTACTTCTTAGATTAAACTTTTCTTCTTCATTGGCCCTGGACATTCCACATTCTATGCTGTCTCTCAGGTCAGGTGGCTTCACCTTGTTTTCTGTAATTATTTGTTAGTTAGTCTTAGCTCTAGAAGAAAGATCCCTCTGCTGTTTCTCCGCTGTGGTTTTGATTATGCAAATGCGAACCACCTTATATTGCTTTGTGTCGGTGCTCTTATCGTAGAAAACTTACTTGATTTGTCAATTTTCATACAACCCTAAATGTTTATTTGAGAATTTTTATTAGAATTCCAATTTTTTTGAGAGTTATCTTATCTTATTTTATAAAACACAAATGCAAACTGTTGGGACTTTCAATTTGCTTGGAACTTTATTTATCAGAGAAAAGTACACTTCAACAATCAATTTAATTGTATTTTGCAAACACACAGATAAACTGATGATCTTTTATCATTTTATAAAAAAATCAGCCAGAGGACAGGAAATTATTTTTCTACACTGACAGCACTGTCTTTGTTTTTTTTGGGGTTTTTTTGTAGTTACAGTTTGCTCAAATCGATTCATTTAGCACTAGTGTCATTTTTGCTCAAGCTATGAAAGCTTGAGTGAGTGAAGTAAACAAATGTAATGTGAGACACATGCCTGGCAGCTAACATCAAACCTAATGAAACAACATAAGTTAACAGGACTGTCAATATTTAACAAATGTAACATTATCTTCAAACAGGCTTTAACTATTTATTGTCCAAAGCCATATTTTAGTCTAATTAGTTTCTGAAAAGAATTCATGTGTGATTTAATGTTTTCATTATAAAGATTCACGTTGCATGTTTAGATTCACTTATTTTCCAAAGTACTTCCAGCCCATGTGATTATAGTCATTACAATAACATGAAGGTTTCTCATGTAACGCTGCCTGAGAACTCAAAGGTTCAAAATTGATTTTTGCCCTGTGCCTATACTCACTGTAGATGATAAAAAAACTAAATTCTATTGCAATCTTGTGATGAGAAAGATTCTTTCTGAACTGACTGATAATTTTTTCTTTACGTTTGGCATGATGTTTGTTGGTTCACTGGGGGATTTCTTTTAAATCGCAGGAGTTATGTTCTAAAAATAACACGCAATAGGCGAAATCCGCAAAGTAGTCAGCTTTATTTTTTAAATTTATTATAGACGTTTTATTGCTGTAAAACTCCTCACTACACTCAAGCTGAACGCATTCTGTACTGTACAGGAGACACAGCACGGAGGAGATTGACAATGGTCTACAGCCAATCAGGACGCAGAACCCAATGCGCTGTAAAAAAGCATGCAAAATTACACTAAAAAAATCTGCGAAACCGCAAAGGTGAAACGTGTTATAGCAAGGGATCACTGTGCACAAAATTCCCCACAGCTCATCTGACTGTGAGTCCCAGCAGCTCTCAGGTCTTTAAAGATGAGTTTGTGTCTCTGAGCTGTGAGGAGGACGACAGCTCTGCTGGATGGACACTGAGGAGAAACACAAGCAGAGAAACTAGAGCTGAGTGTGATAAGTGGGGAAGATCATCAGGTTCTCTGTGTAACATCAGTGTAACAGCCACACTGGACAGTGGAGTTTACTGGTGTGAGTCCAGAGAGGGATCAAGCAGTAACATCATCAGCATCACTGTCTCTGGTAAG
>JAUYWH010000041.1:0-14923 GCA_034779795.1 Ctenopoma multispine
TCTCCAGCCCCTCTTCCACGGCGGGTCCTCATCGACGCAGTCGCCACCTCTCCAGTCCCTCTTCCACGGCGGGTCCATGTAGGGGTTGTAGTCGCTGCCTCTCCAGTTCCAAGGCAGGGCCATGCCAAAGACGTTGCCGCCGCCTCCTCAGTCCAAGTTCCAAGGCGGGTCCACGTCGAGGACACCGCCGCCGCCTCTTCAGTCCTAGTTCCAAGGCGGGTCCACGTCGAGGACACCGCCGCCGCCTCTTCAGTCCTAGTTCCAAGGCGGGTCCACGTCGAGGACGGCGCCGCCGCCTCTCCAGTCCCAGTTCAGCTCCGGCTCCAGTTCCTGTTCCATTGCGGGGCACCATCCAGGGTCCTCGGCTGCCTCCCACGGGCCATCCGCCCGACGCTCTGCAGGGTCCGCGGCTGCCTCCCTCGGGCCGTCCGCCCGACGCTCTGCGGGATCCAACTGAACTCTATTGGGCCCTCCTCCGGGCCCCCTCCACCCGGCCGGGTTGGGCCGGGCTCTTCCTTTTCTTTTTCTTTTCTCTTTGGGCCGTCTGGGATCCGGCCCTTGGGGAAGGGGTCCTGTCAGTTTCATGTAGTAGTTTTGCCTCCACCTGGAGTGATTTTCTGTTCAGTTTTACCTTTTGTTTGTATACATGTTTAACTATATTAAAGACTCTTTTGTTTGAACCCTCTCTTGTCCTGGTCCGCGTTTGGGTCCATCATTTCATAGCAACCACACTCTGACACCCTGGAGTGTCTTATTTATTAGTATTATTATTATTATTATTGCGTTTTATTCCACCTGTTTTTTCGTCGGCTATCTAGTTCCACACGCTTTGTCCAGAATATGTTGTTCACACTTATAAATGTGGCAATTATGGGAATGGTGTGCTATTACTTTTGGAAGTACGGTCGTTTATGGTTTATTTTTAATAAATATTTTTCACTTTAGCATGCTAATAGCCTTTAGCAATTAGCATGCTATTAGCATGCTAAATGCTAAAAGTTCAAATTAATCCCCCAAACCCAGCGCGGACCCCGCCCCTTTAGCATGTTAATAGCCTTTAGAAATTAGCATGCTAAATGCTAAAAGTGCAAAACAATCCCCCAAACCCCACCGCAGACCTACACCCGTTGCCCCATTTACACCCCTTAATGGTACTCCCTCCCCCCACTTTACGTCTCCCGTTACCACTCGTGAACGTTCCACACTCCGTGAGGAGCATTCTAGCCACTAGTCTCAAACCAAGAACATAAATACCGCTGCAGTTCGCGTCATAAGCAGTAGCTACTCTTTGCTATGAGTTTCTACAGGTATCGTGTGAGTATTACAGTTAGAAAAAAATGCAAAAATCAGGTGCCAATTTTGTAATACAACGTTACCTTAGAAAATGAAGTAGCATCATTTCAGTCACAAGTCACATTCCGTCCAAATTCTTCTGGATCTTCTTTATAAACTCTCGTGCCTCCGCCAATGTTTTAAAGCATGAGTCTTCTCTTCGTATGTCACCAGTAGCTTCGCTAGGTGTCCTTTTTAGCCCGTGCCACAGTGACAACAGCCAGCTTGTCCTTGTAGTTAAAGAATCTCATTATTAAAGTATGGGGTGAAGCACTGTTGTCTCTCCTCAGCCACTTCTCCAAAAATAGAAAGGGGTCCCATCCTTCAGCTGCCTCTGGTAGGTTTACAAGTCTCAAATTATTCCACCTATATGTGGACTCCAGTGTATTGACCTTGGCACGCAAAATTTCGCAAATGCATATGAAAAACAATGAAAGAGAAAATACATTTAACAAGGTAACATACCTGTAAAACACGTAGCAAGGGGACAATTAATAAAGAAACACCGACAGGCTCTCTCAGTCTCCTGCAACAGTGTTAGACAACACGCTAATGAGGCTAAATATTTGTCAAATCGAACACCGCTAAAATATGTTTTCTGCCGACAAAAAGTGATGACAAAACCCTAAACACATAAAAATCTACATACTGTAATGTTTACTGGCAGTTTGGGACAGAATATGACTTTAAAACTCATTAGCTTGCACAAACTGCAGAGCATCAAAGGCACCCTACCTGTTACAGCGTCACCCGGCATTTTCCGGGAAACTGCTGTTGCGCTACATGTGCATCCTCTAGGTGTCCCATTAATTAAAGCTCCCCCTTGCTACAACAGGTAACCCGGAACTATTGCGCAAACTGTATGAATTACAATAACTCTAAATCAAAATTCAAAAAATGCACTTGGAAATCAAAAGATTTGAGAACATTCACAAAAATAAAATACAAGTAAAATTGATCCGGCCACATACTCCCCTCTGAACTTCTCAAAACTGTGCTGTTCTCTGCGTCATGTTCTGAATCAATCTATTAACTGGTTTCACTATTCGGCCTACTCTTGTTCTGATGTGTCCCACGGTGTTACTTGGTGCTCCATCCTGTCTCAAGGTGACCTCAGTCACTGTTCCTCCGACTGCTGAGTCCGCAGAATGACTGTGACTTGGTTCCGGTTCTTATCCACCGTGCCTACTGTCTGCTTCACCATTATGTCCCAAATCTGTCTCACCCTCAACACTGTGACCCTCAGCATCCAATCCAGTGTGACAACTTATAACTCCACTACTTTTTGCTTGGGAGATGTCAGTCGTTGGCATGGCAATTTCAGGTGGCACTTGAGGAGAGTCAGAAGGGGAACAGCTGCTTTCCAGATGAACCATTGAAGGCGTTGTCTCTGCCACCCAACTGGCAGTACATTCTGTTGGATCAAACTCTGATCCAGTCACGGGAGTAATTTCACACATATCACACTGCTCTTGACTTGGTTCAGAGCCACTGTCAAATGAAGGCTCCACTTCCTGTTCAACCTCCACCGGCAGGAAGCTAGCTTGCAAGATCAAGTTCCTATGAACAACTTTCTCTTGTCCACTGATGGTGTTTTTGATGCGGTAAGTATGGCACTTTGAGTCTTTAGAGACCACAGTGTACAGTATGGAATCCCATTGATCAGCTAGTTTCCTGCGACCACTATCCCCTCTGTTTGCCAAGAGAACCCGATCTCCTTCCTCAATGTCTGCACTTTTTGTCCTCATGTTGTACAAGTCTGCTTGGCGCTGCTGGCTGGAATCAGCATTGACTTGGGCTAAGGTGAGAGCTTCCTTGAGGTCATCCTTCATTTTCCTGACATAGCTGTCATAGTCAGTGATATCATTGTCTCTCTCTACGTTATGAAAGATAACATCCACTGGCAGTCTGGGAACTCATCCATACATCAGATAAAAAGGAGCATATCCAGTTGACTCATGCAGTTATATGCAAAAAGTCAACGTCTGCAGCATTTGTGGCCATTTAACCTTATCTCTGGGTGGTAAGGCTCTGATCATGTTCCCTAAGGTTCTGTTGAACCTCTCAGTATGGCCATTCCCAATGGGGTGATAAGGTGTTGTTCTTGACTTTTTCACACCTGCAATCTGCAACAGTTCCTGGATCAACTGGCTTTCGAGACTTGCCCCTTGGTCTGAATGGATTCTTTGGGGGAACCCATACACACAAAAATACCTATCCCAGAGTTGGCGAGCAACTTGTTTTGCCTACTGGTCTGAGCAGTGGAAGGCATGAGCAATCTTGGTAAAATGGTCTGTCACTACCAATACATCCACACTCCTTCCTCTAGAATCCTCTGCAGACCAAAAAACCAGACAAACCAGCTTAAGAGGACATGTGGTCTTAATACTCTCAAGTGGGGCTCTGTCCTGTGCTCCAGTGTCTTGCTAACTACTGAGCGTTTACAGCACTTGACATATTCTCGGACATCATGCTCCATGATAACCAGGAAGAATCTCTGCCTTGCCAAGTATAACGTTCTACTCTGGCCCTGATGACCGGCATCATCATGAAGACCACGCAGAACATGGCTGAACAGGAAGGAAGGTTTCACATACTGATGGCATTTTTTTCCAGTCAGTGAGTCTTTAGACACTCTATATAGGACACTGTCAAGCATTTTCAATTTCTCCCATTGTTTCAGAGTTTTAAGGACCTTCACTGACAGTCCAGCTCTTTCTCTCCTTGATGGCCGTCAAGGAGAGAACTGACATGCCTTCCATTTCAGCACTCTAGACAGTGTGCAGGATAGTTGCTCTGAGCAAGGGTAAGAGACTTGCTAGCAAAGGCAATGGGGCGCGCTTTACTTTGACCCTCCTGGACCTGAGACAAAACAGCTCCTAATCCATCAAGCGAGGCATCTGTGGACAGAATGAATGGTCGACTGAAATCAGGGTGTGCCAGGACAACAGTGTCCAAGAGAGCAGATTTTAGCTTTTGGAATGAATCACGCTGCTCCTGTCCCCAGTCACTTGGATGCAATTTCCTGAATGATGCAGCACCTAGTGCATTCCCTTTCTTACTTTTAGGTGCAGCAGTCAGGGCAAACAGAGGCTTGGCTATGCTGGAACAATCTTGTATGAACTGCTGATAGTATATGACCATGCCCAAGAATGACCTGATCTTCCTCTGCGATGGCGTTATACCATCCTCCCTCATAAGGTCAGTCTCTGTCATAGCAGTGATAGCGTTGACCTTGTCAGGATCAGTTGAGACACCACTTTCATCAACAACATGCCCCAAGTTCCCCCAGTTCATCTGAGTAGCTGGCATTTTTTGTATCAGTCCATGAGCACGCAGCCTGTTGATGACCTCATGAGAGCCTCGGCTTCATTGGGTGCATACACCAGCACATCATCCAGGTAACAGAGCAGTGTCAGAAGTGTCACCAAATATACTCATCATGAGGCGCATGAAGCTTGCAGGGCTGTTACAGATGACCTGCGGGAGCCTGTTAAACTCATACATCCCCATAGGTGTGGTGAAGGCTGTAAGTTTTTTGTCTTCCTCTTCCATGGCAATGTTATAAAAGCCAGAGGTGAGGTCCATGGCACTAAAGATGGCACTCCCTCCCAGAGCCGCAAGGCAGTCAGACTGGTGTGGCAGTGGATGTGCATCCTTGACCATGCGTGTGTTCAACCAGCGGTAATCCACACATATCCTGAGATCGCCATTCTTCTTTCAGACGAGCACCTGTCGGAGCTTGTGATACTGTCCTGGTTGAACGCGTCGGTATGGAAGTCTAAACGGTCGAGCGTCAGACAAATGGATGCGGTGAACAAAGTCTTTAGCCATCCCACAGTCAAGCTTGCTCTTTGAGAAGACATCCTCGTACCTTTGCACCTGCTGTAACAACTGAGATTTCCAGTGATGAGACACCTCACATGAGTCAATATCCAGATCATCTAATCCCAACTTGTGTAAGCTGTCATGAAAACTTGGGCAAGGAGAATCACCAGGCTTGCTGACTGTCTCATTACACACCGTTTTACTCTGCAACCTAACTTCTTTGGCTCCTGTCTGCCCAGTGGCTGCATCCAGGTATTCAACAGCAATGCAGGGTGACACATCTGCTACCTTGGTGTTACGCTTTATGGTGATAGGTTAATCAGAGGTGTTTAAAATCCTTACTGGGACCCACTTGTCACCACTCATGGAGCACACCGACCTGCAGACAATTATGTTTTTCTTGAGTGTTTGTGGCTTAGATGGTTCAATCAGGATAGCACTGCTCTCAGAGAGCGGTGAGACTGCAGGTAGCTTGGCCTAAACCATGTGCTCTTGCTTTGGAAGGAGGGTCACTGCTTGAGTCAGCCTGGCGGTCCCAATAACATCTGGAATTGTTTCACCTCTCCACCTGTTAATACCAGACAGCATATTAAGGAACTGCATTATTTCAGGTGCTTTTGTGGACTTGAACCAGTGCTTGAACCACTTTAGAAGGTGTGTAACAATCACCCCTTTAACCCATAGTTTAAATGGGGACGTTACCTGACAAGGGGGATCTTTTACATGCAAACGATATATATAAACTGACACACACACACACGCCAATACACACACACGCCGTCAAAAAAACAATAACACACAGTGTAATTTAAATAAATTTACACCAGGCTCTGTGTATTAAAAAACACCAATACACCACCAACAAACATTTGAAATAATCAGGGCACCAGGGCAGGCACACTGAACGCACATCCATACACCTCCATCTTTAATTTGTAAATACACTTAGGCTTAACTTGAACTCCACCACAGCCAACAGGCACAATGTCAGTCTGAATACTGTCAGGCTTTAATGCTAACTGAGCATTCTTTAGCACCTGCTCAGCTTCTTCATTAATGGTGCAAGCCATAGAGCCAGTGTCGAGCAACGCTAGCAGCAAGACTTTATCATCCACCTGTGCACTGGTATAAAACAGACTGCCTTATCAAGCCGGATCGTGTTCTGGAACAGTACAGCAGTTCCAGGTGGGGAAGACTGCAGGCTCTTCAAATACACGGATTGCACATCTTCACCAAGGTTGAGGGTTTCAACATTGTTACTCACACTGTCCCCTCCCAAGTGTGAGTAACTTAGTTTCCCTGGTCGGATGAGCTTATATGCTGTGCAGCAGTGGCTTTGGGGCAGTCTCTCCACTGATTCCCTATTTCTAGACAGGGTAGACATCTCCTTTCCCTCATACAGTGTGTTCGCGTCGAGTGAGAGCCATCACCACAGACTTGGCATGGGGAGGAAAGTGTGGAGGTTGAGAACAGTGGTCTGGCTGCAGCATTAACTGGCTGGCTGGTACGCTCTAACACTTTCTCTATCATACTAAGCACACGCTCTAGAGCACTTGACTCTGAGATGACTGCCTCACCTGACTTAGTTGGATTAGCTGGGGTGCACTTAGCTGTGTTAACATGAGCACATGCAGCTTCTGGTGTGCTGCTACATGTTGCATCAGTGGCCACTTGTATAACATGTGCATTGGTCATGCTTGCAACTGATCTTCTAGCTTGGCATTCTCTCTGATGCTCATCTATAGCCTCTTGCACCTCTGTGATTGACCACTTACTTATAGGCTTACATTTGAACACACAGGCAAGACCAGGGTCAGGACAGTTCCGGATAAACATCATGGCTATTTCTGCATCCATATTCTCCATTTTATCACTCCACCACCTCCACTTCCTCTCCCAAAATGGAAACGGTGTTAAAACTGATTCTGTTCCTCCTAAAGTCCACAACCATCTCCTTTGTCTTGGTTACATCTAAGGTCAGGTGGTTGTTCCCACACCATTCCACAAACCGGTCCACCAGGTCTCTGTACTCTGCCTCTTTTGTCACCGCTGATACACCCAACAACAGCTGAGTCACCTGAGAACTTCTGCAGATGACAGGACCCAGTGTTGTACTGAAAGTCAAAGGTGTACAGGGTGAAGAGGAAAGGTGAGAGCACAGTTCCCTGTGGTGCTCCTGTGTTACCGATCACCTGCTCAGACTCACATCCTCTCAGTCGTACAAACTGTGGTCTGTCTTTAAGGTAATCAGTGATTGAGGAGGCTGTGGAGGAGTCTACCTGCATCTTATAGAGCTTCTCTCTCAGCAGGACAGGCTGGATTGTGTTAAAAGCACTGGAGAAATCAAAAAACATAATCCTCACAGTGCTGTCAGCTCTGTCCAGGTGAGAGAGAGAAAACTGGTGCAGGTATATGATGGCATCATCTACTCCAACCTGGTGGCAATAAGCGAACTGTAGTGGGTCCAGGGATGTTTCCACCTGAGGCCTTAAGTGATTCAGTACCAGTTTCTCCAGGACTTTCATCACATGTGAGGTGAGAGCGACTGGTCTGTAATCATTAAGAGCAGCTGGAGATGAATATATGTTTGATCACTATTTATTGTTTTGTAAGTAAAATATAAGAACTTCCGTAAGAAGAAGTACTCATATATTTTAATACTTAAGTAAAAATATAAATTCTACAATGTAAAAATACATACTGTTACATGTAAAAGAGCCACAATCGTAATCTTTACATTTGTATAACTACAGCATTATCATGTTTAAAGTTGTCATTATTCAGAGTGGTAAATTTCAGAATATTGTTTATACACTATAAGTATGTGTTCATAACTTTGATACTGCAGCTGCATAGGTGGAGTTTTTCAGGTTTCCAGACTTATGTCCATTTTTCTTATATCAGAAATTTAAAGTCTGCAGTGTGGCTACACTGGACATTTTCATAATCATAAATCCAGTACAACACCCTACTCAGGGTGGGGTTACCTGCTGTCTAGTCTTTGGAGAGTGTTGAGTATAATATTAATTCAATTCAAGTCAACTTTATTTATATAGCGCCAATTCACAACAGAAGTCATCACGAGGCACTTTACATTGTAAGGTTTAAGAACTTACAGAAAATAGGTAAATACGAAATAATACAGAAGACAGTCCCACTTGAGCAAGCACTGAGGCCACAGTGGAGAGGAAAAAATCCCTTTAACGGAAGAAACCTCCATCAGAACCAGGCTTATGGTGGGCAGCCATCTGCCTCGACCAGTTGGGGTGAGTGGAAAGACGAGAGAGAAAAGAACAACAGGCAAATCAAAGACAACAAGAAGAAGCAGCAAACGAAATACTAGGAAGTTTAATAGGGCCAGCAGCTGCACACTGGATATCATACAGCTCCGATCTGGGGATTCCTGCAGAGAGGTACAGAGAGGAAGAAGCAGAACTACGGGAGAGAGAAGACACACAGTTAATAGCAGTATTGGCATATGAGCTTGGAAGGAAGATCTTTAGCCTAGTATTAAGGTAGAGAGAGTGCCCTCCCATTCTACATCTGGAAACTCTAGGAACCACAAGTAGACCAGCACTCTGAGTGCTCTGCTGGGGCAGTATGGATCTATGAGGTCTTTGATATATGATGGGGCCTGATCATTAAGTGCTTTGTATGTTAGGAGAAGGATTTTAAATTCTAGCCAATGGAGAGAAGCTAATGTAGGTGAAATGTGATCTCTCTTGCTAATTCCAGTCAGAACTCTGGCTGCAGCATTCTGAATTAACTGGAGGCTTTTGAGTGAGTTATTGGGAAAATTTTGGATGTCCAAAATTACAGGACATCCAGGCCTTTATTTCTTTAAAACAAGTTTGAAGTCTGATTAATTGATTTGTTTATCCTGGTTCCATGGATAGATATAGCTGGGTGTTATCTGCATAGCAATGGAGGTTTATAGAGTGTTTCCTTATAATATTGCCAAGTGCAGACATGTATAAGGTGAAGAGAATTGGTCTAAGCACTGAGCCCTGTTGAACTCCATAACTAACTCTCATGTGTCTGGACGACTTATTGTTAATATGAACAAATTGGGATCTATCTGATAGACAAGATTTAAACTATCTTTGTGCATTCCCTTTAATCCCAGTAACATGTTCCTGTCTGTTTAGTAAAATGTTATAATCTATAGTGTTGAATGCAGCACTAAGATCTAACAAGATAGGTATTGAGAGAAGTCCATTGTCTAAAGCTAAAAGAAGAACTTCTGCTGTTTCTGTACTATGATTTACTCTAAATCCTGACTGGAAATCTTCATACAGGTTGTTCCTGCGAAGGTGATCACAGAGCTGCTTTGCAACGTTTTTTCAAGGATTTTAGAGAGAAAGGGAAAATTGGATATTGGTCTCTAATTTTTTCAGGAGAGGTTTAACTACAGCTACCTTAAAGGCCTGTGGAACACAGCCTGTTAGTAGAGATTTATTTATTTGCTCGAATATAGACGTACTGATCAGAGGTACGATATTTTTGAACAATCTACTCAGGATGGGGTCTAAGAGACAAGTAGATGGTTTTGCTGTATTAATTATTGAAATGAACTCTGCATGATCTACAGGATGGAAGTATTGTAAGTAGGATTGAGATCCTAAAAACAAGTCAGGAACTGCTGGACACATTCCGTCCATGCCAGTTGCAGGAAGGGTCTGATAATTTTTGTCTCTAATAGTTAGGATTTTATTTGTAAAGAAGTTCATAAAGTCATTACTGCTATAATGACTATTTTTCAGCCTGGCTACTGTGCTGAAAAGAAACCTGGGGTTGTTCTTATGCTCCTCTATTAGAGACAAATAGTATGTAGTTCTACCTTTATGGAGGGCTTTTTTAGACACTATTAAGCTGTCTTTCCAGGTTACGCAGGATTCACTTGAATTAGTGGAGCGCCACCTCCTTTCTAGCTTTCATGATGTTTGCTTATGTGAATTGTACCATGGAGCTAACCTCCTCTGATTAACTTCATTTTTTTTCAGAGGTGCGACAGCAGCGAGTATTGTACGCAATGAGACTTCAGTATTGTCAATGAGATAATCGACATGTACAGGGGTCAAGTTAAAATCACTACCTTCCTATGTGTTGGCATATGTCACTGGATTGAAAGATAATGGAATCAGTTCTTTAAATTTAGTAACATAGCATTTTCAATTATATTAAGTAGTATAATGTTAAGTGAAAGTTCTTATTTCTTCTTATCTTATTTGATCCTACAGTGTTTCTAAATGACATACACTTTTCAATCATTATTATACAGTCAAAGACAAAATATCTGTAGCATCACAGAAATTACAAACAATTAAGTAGACTTGAATTTTCTTTTCTGTCTTGGTGTTTTACTTATTTAAACTTGGAATTGGGATTGCAGACTAAGACCTGACTTGGAATTGGACCTCTTGTGACTTGGATTTGATCTGGACTTGAGTAGCCTGGACTTGGACCTGTCTTGAACTTGAAATGGTGGAGTTGACTCCAGACCTGGATCTTACATACTGCTGTGTAGATTATGAATTTCCTTCAAGCAAAACCGGACTATAAAAGCAAATAAATGTGGTGAAGTAAAGCTAGTAGTGAACCATAAGTATGAAGCACTGTACTTGAGTACAAATACTTAGTTACTTTTCACCTCAGCCCCGTGCTGTTCCCTCTTTACTTGATTTCAGACAGTGTTTCAGAGGTGAACTCCATTATGTCTGCAGCTGTGCCCACAAAGGTGAGCAGCAACTGGGAGAGGTGGTCTCTGGTCAGCTCTCCAGCAGCTGGCAGCAGCCACTTCCTCAGGATCAGTAAGATGAGCAGGATCTGGTGAAAAGCCAGAATCCAGTTGCTGGCACACACTGGGATCTACAGACACAAAAAAATCCAATGTGTCACTGGTCTAATCTGTGTCCATGTGACTCTAACTGTAGCTGCATACACAGAGTACAGACTACACAAAGTTTTCTGTACACTAGTCACAGATTATCCCTTTAAAATATTACCAGTATATTAGTTTTACTGATACACCTTCAATTACACATCACTAAAGCAACATGTTTGTGTACCAACACAAAACAATGGAAGACGACTGGTTTTAACATCATTAATATAAAATAAGAGGAAAAATATTTGAATACCCTTTTCTCCATATTCAAAAACAACACTAAAACTAAATAACTACTTAACTAACTTAACTAATTTAACAATTACTAAAAAAACAACCTCTAATTTAGATTGCATTTTTACCTTTAACTTGTACTTATTTTTACTTTATTTAAATCTGTGGTTTTAAACTTTCAGTTTTACATCCCAAATCCTGGAAAAGTTCATTCTTGAAAATGTGAATAAAATTAAAACTAAAAGACTTTCAAATCACATGAGCCAATATTTTATTCACAAGAGAACACAGACAATATAACAAATGTTTAAACGGAGAAATTCTATGCACAAAATTAGATAATTTCAAATTTGATGCCTGCTACAAACAAATGGCTGAAAAAGTGTAAGGTCCAAATCTTGGAGCACAGTGCAAAACTTCAGTTGACACGTGTTATCCTGTTATCCTATACAGGTAGCCCACACAGAATCCTCGTCTTAGGTGAAAACAGTTGTTTATTTTTCACTTCTTCAAAAAATATACAGACAAAATGATAAAGAACAAAAATATTTTCACAGAAACGTCCACATAATATCCAGCATCCACAAGATGTTCCACACAGCTCACTATATGACACGGTCAGAAAACTGTGTCGCTCCACTCTGCCCCTCCCACACTCTCCCTTACGTATCTGGAGAAATGTAGCAGTCATTGTAAAAAGGTAACTTTATCCTATGCAAAAGAATTACAAAATGACTGTAAGGCTGAATCAGCAACAACGTATAATAAGAACTTCAATTAAACTTGGCTCCCACAAAAAGCAAGAAATTTTAAAAAGATTTAGCTGCGAGAACATCTAACAACTACTTAAGTTAATCAATATCAAGTATATAACATGATTAGCTATAAAGGGGTGTTTTTCGACAGTGTGGATTTTGAAGAGCACCCATAAGGTTGAGGAATTGTTCCCTCACACACCCCATCACATACACAAAGCAGCAGTAAATTCTGACAGAACCATATAGAAAAAAATGTTATCTCTGTAAAGCAATACAAATTATCTTTTTTTGCAGGAACGAATGGTCCCAGTGGCCTCCTACCCAATAATTTGTGGTTGTGTGATGTGCAACATGGATCTGTGAACTAATTATAGTTTTGATGCAGTCTTATTCATTTATGGAATTATGGGTGATTTAAACCTCAAAATAAATCTTGATTTATTCTGATTATTTGCTTATGTCCATCTGAAGTTACAAACAGTAGTAATGTACTGTTATTATTTTATTATGAATGAGTTTATTTAACAGTTTATTATCACCTAAAAGCAGGGCGTAAAAACACTTTTTTACACATTTTCTAATTGTGACTCTGTTGTTTAAGTGTGAGTCTTCCATTGCTCCACCCCTCCTTAAATTAAAGTAAAGGTTTGTTTGGCTTTAGTCACTTAAATGTAAAAATACATAATTTTTGGGGAATTTGCAGAAATGACTGATGCCGTCATTTCACATGAGAAGGCAGTGTTAGATTCTCATGATAAACATCCTGCACTCGGGGTTACTGTCATGACACGATATTAATACTGTTCTAAGAAAGTTAAAAATTTTATAGTGCAGACTAGACTTTTCATCTTCAGTTTGTGATTGTTTTTAACTTAAAGTTAGAAGTGGAAAAAAACACCTGCAGCATTACAGCAGCCTCTTTGAGGTGAACCAGGTGAATGTTGTGGAAATAAACAGAATTTCTGTCCCAATGGTCTTTTTAAGAGGTTTTATTACAAATATATAAAGTATAAAAGGATAAAGCACAAAAAGGAAAGTGCTACTGAGTTATACAGCACAATGCTCTCATGAGAGGGTTCACTATGAAAATGAACCAAGAACAAACTGTTACATGACTATTTATCAACTCTACTCCCTTTCCCACCAATCTATGCTATCTTCATGGTCACAGTCAGCGGCATCTGGCTTCTGCATAGTCTGCCTTTCATGGTCGTCTGCCCTGCCAGACACTAAGTAAACAATGACAGTTCTACAATATCTTAAGACATTAGGAAGAGATGAACTTTAGAACAGTAGTAATAGTAAAATTAATACTTTCCATAACAGTGAACACCATGCAGAAAAAGAGCCCCACTGTCCGGGCATGTGAGGACATGGAAAAGCAAAAGCACACTGAGCAAAAACAGAGATGTTTATCAGTCAGTAACTCTGAAAAAAATAAAATTATTATGTTGAGATGATAGTAATTTGTTTTAAACAAAGTAGTTTGCTTACGTGGGACTGTTGGGTTTTCTATATTATTCTGTACATATTATATAACGTGTAAGGTCTTAAACCTTACACAGTGCCTTGAGATTCCTTGAGATGACTTGTTGTGTTGTGTTGTGTGAATTATATAGCCAATTCAGATGTTGTGAATTGGCTATATACTATATAAATAAAGTTTAATAGAATTGAATTGAATAGTTACATATTAATTTATACTATTAAAAACAATAATTTAATACACTTTATATATATAAAGTATATATAGAGTAATATAGAGTAGTATATAAAGTTAGAACCTATCTACACTGTATACTTGTGTACTTTTATAATATTCTGTATCATCTGTAAGCGTAAGAGTTTTTAGCTGAGGTTATATGAAGGGACACTACATTCAGGAAAATACTTTTTACATGAACACAGCCCTGAAACCTACCTTGATCACCTCACTCTTATTGGTCAAGTTTCTCCAGAGTTAAAAAAAACTCTTCATATTTTCTACTGAGTCGAGTTTCTTACACTGGAACGAGACACAGAGACTCACATTAACTGAACAGAACAACAGAAGAAAACAGGATCACATGGCATGCATAGATGATACCTCTGAGTCTGTGGGTTTGTTCTGCTGGTGGTGAAGCAGATGGTGAAGCTGATGAGAAAGAGGAAGATAGCTGGAGAAATCCTGGAGGAAAAAAACATAGTTTTTCTTCACTGACCTTACAGTCTGTTGTTTTGGCATTCTAAATAATAATCTGAATAAATGTAAAGAACAACAAAACACCAGAGTATGGTCAGAGCTCTCACCATTTGTAATCTTTCCCTCTCCTTCTCCTCTGAGTCACAATCATCTCAGCCATGAGAGGCAGGTAGAGGATGGTGAGAAACCAGTAGAGTCCATTGTTCTTCACATACACCACCCTCCACACGCCTATGAGAGAGACCAGGATGAACAGAGACCTGGTCACCACAGCGCAGATGAACTTCAAGAACATGATGCAAGGTTTGGAGGATCTCTGGTTAGTCCTAGCTGCTGCAGGGGACAGCGAGTTATATGTGAGAGTTTCTAAAGAAGTTCATTGTTAGAGGAGGGGAGGTGTGGGGGGATCTTAGGGGGTGTGAGCTAGGGCACGCCTCTAGCAATCTAGTGAACTGCTATGTTTTGCTTTGTTTCTTTCATTTGACAGCATCGTTGTTCAATCTAAATAATATCAAAGTTGCCTGCAGAGTTGTTGACTGTCAGCTGTGAATAACAAGAGTTAAACCAGTGTTACTCAATTAGTGGGGTGGTCAATGGGGTGGTTTCACTGTGTGAAAAACAGTGGTTAGGTGCAGGTGTGTCTGTGTGTTTTCCTAACTGTGACGTTCTGTGAGGCCATCACCATGGCAACATAAGGCAGCA
>JAUYWH010000042.1:0-14903 GCA_034779795.1 Ctenopoma multispine
GGTGTTTGGTTAATTGTGTGCGGCATCTAGGAGTCCCGTTGTCAAAATTGCGTGTAAACGATTGAAAAAAACTGTAATAGCGTGCCATCAGCCACCATGTTATCAAGTTCAAATCAATCATCAACAACTGAAGAGATAAACACTCATTTCTTTACTCAGTTGTCCATCACCAGTAATCAGTTCAACCTGTACGAGGTGTGCTATCAGACAAAACACATCTATTGTCCATATTTCTGGTACTACTTGACTGTAAGTGTGTGTGTGTATGTGTGTGTATGTGTGTGTGTGTGTGTGTATGTATGTATGTGTGTGTGTGTGTATGTATGTGTATGTGTGTGTGTGTATGTATGTGTATGTGTATGTGTGTGTATGTATGTGTGTGTGTATGTATGTGTGTGTGTATGTAAGTGTATGTGTGTATGTATGTGTATGTGTGTGTGTGTATGTGTGTGTGTGTGTGTGTGTATGTAAGTGTGTGTGTATGTATGTGTATGTGTGTATGTATGTGTATGTGTGTGTGTGTATGTGTGTGTGTGTGTGTGTGTGTACATTTACGGATTACGGATCTATTTGGATATTGATGCAATATTTATCTCTTGCATTGATGTTATTTATGTAAGTGGTTGTTGCTTTTACTATAAATCTTTAAAATGAATTAACATGCTGCATATTTTTGATATTTATTTAAAAGGTAGAAAGAATGTCTGCAGAGCTATGTGAGAAATCAAAACTAGCTTCTCTCTTTCACTTTCTCACACTGCACGCCGAATAAGAATCCTTGAAGCCACTTGTTCACTTTCACTTCTTTCGTGGTCTGTGTACAGAACAAAGTCTGAGCGTACTGTATGTTTTCCACATTCCTGCAGTTACATTGCTCCATTAAATACAGAGAAAAGATTTAATAAACACTGATCTTGATGATTACAAAGCAGGTTAACACGTAAGAGTATGAGGAATGGATATAAAAGAAGAATCCAACAAAGGGTCATTGTTTGCATTGATGGCCTATTGCTTCTTTCTAAACTTCATGAGAGAATCATTCAGCCCAGAAGAACATTAGATTTAAAATAATAAGGTATTTCACCATCCATAATATACCGTTCATAATTGTGAAAAGATTCAGAGACTCTGGGGGAAAGAGGAAAGGCCAAGGGCAGGAACCAGTGTTGAATGTGTGGGACCTTGAGACCTCAGGCAGCACTACATGAGAAACCATTATACTACCATTATAAATACAGCCATATAGACATAAAAATACTTTGTAAAACTATTGTCACCTAACACAGTCTAGCGCTGCATCCAGAAATTCAACCTTGAAACTCAATTTTGTGTAGAAACACCACCAACCTCTCTGGGCTGAAGCTCACAGGTCAAGTGTCACAAAGAGATTCAGTTATCACTTTGTTCTTTTTTACGGTGACCCAAAGCACTGCTGTCAATTCTTAGTCTTGTTTTATGTAAAACTTTCCTAAATGGTAACTAAAAATGCAGCATATTTGCATGTCACAGCTCAGTTGTTGTATGTTACTTCCTGGTTAACAGCTGAAAGAGCAGAATAAACAGAAACTGTTACAACCTGATAATTGTTGCACAAAGATGGTTGCAGAGATAGCCACCTCAAAAGCAGTCCTTCTATAGGACTTGTTTTGCAATGAGCTAAACACTTTCAATAGCCTGGAACTGAAGACAGAAAGTGCATTATTATGCTGTTTACTGACATGTGTCTAAATGATTATCAGTAAAGTGAGTTTAAATTTCCACCTGAGAAGCTAAGGATGGTAAAACAAGCTCATTCTTAAAATGACTTAGCTGTACAGATCTATGAAATTATTTCTATTTCTATAGAATCAACAGTTACTATATAGTAACTTTAACTTTAACTATTGTGACTGTTCTTATTTTCTTTTTGTAATTTATCTGTGAAGCTTCTCAATCATCCAGGTCACGGTCTATTGAAAAAGGTTTTTCAGTAGAAGCTTCTATTGAAAAACCTTTTTCGACTTTCTTTTTGTGACGTACGTGTGAGTAGTATGGTGGTTAAAACATATAGCCCTCTTGTGAAATACGTTTTCAAAGGCATCAGAAGTTGCACCCACATCGACCCAAATGCTCAATTCTATCTTCATAATTATGTCTCCAGCTAAATGATGTGATGCAACAGCCTTCAATTAGAGGTGTGAATGCACAGCGTGGTTGCTACTCCCTGAGCTACCTTTGTCACACACAAACAAACACATGCTCACATTCTTCCTGCCTGCATCATCCTCACCTCTGTAACCTGGGGCATTGTTGTTTTCTAGCCATAATGAAGGTAATTGAGCAAAAAACAGGTTCATAATGATCTGTAAGATCATAGCACACACACAGAGTCCAACTTAATTAATAAGAAGGAACAAACAGGAAATGTGGGAGCAGTCCTATTTATAGTCACAGAAATACATAATGTTTTTTACTGATTATCAACTGAAGGTTTTTTTTATCATGTTGTTGTATGACTGTGCACAGTCAGCAGAAGAAAAATGTCAATCTACAGTTTAAATGTTTCAAATGTTTTAAATCTTGGCAGCGCCTGAAGGGAGCAGGACACGTGTTGATAATCCTAGTGCCAGGTGTCTCAGCACCACAACGCAGTACTGTCACACGTGAGCATGCTCCCTGTTCGCCTTCATTAAATCATGAGTAATGACTGTAATGGCTGGTAATGTCAGTTTCACAATAACAACACACTACAACAGAGTGCTTGGTTACAGTTCAGTATTCGATACGCCGCCACAGGGGGCAGCCTGTCCACAAAGAATTTCCCCAAGGGGATCAATAAAGTATCAATTATTATTTTTATTATTATTATTAATGAAAGTGGAGATATGTTCGCTGTTTCACGTTATTTGTCATTAATTTCGTATCAATATTCATGATTTCCAGCTCCTCAAAAGCTGAGGCAAATGCAGGCAGGTTATTGAAGTAGAAGATACTGTAAGTGTCCTATTATACTTGGTCATATGTTTGAAACTTTTAATCAAAGTGGAGGTTTAAGGGGTCAGAAGTGTGAACTGTGAGACATATTTCACCCCAATCACACACACCCTTTACCTGTTCTATTGATCTCATCTGTAAGTGCGAGAATGCAGGTGTTGTTATGACTTTTGATGGGAAACAAGTTTGCCCACGGGAACAGAAAAGGTTCTCGTGGGCAAACTCTCTGTGTGGGTAGTGTTTGCCCAGAACCACTGCTTTGGTCTTGGTTTCTGAATTGTTACATCTCTACTTGTGATACAGCATACTGTATTTTATTTTGCATAGGTTTAATTCAGCCACCTGTTTCAAGTTACAGAAACCAGTTTGATTCACTTTCAAAAAATCTACTTTAATCTTGAAATCATCATCCTCGACAGTACTTGAAAACTAATGAAAATGAAATCTATATCTAAAATGCTGCCATGAGCACCACTATCCATTATCATCTTGTTCTATACAGTATATAAAATGACTGACAGTTACGCTTTCATATTTGCCTTGAAAGACAAGTAGTTGAAATCAGGGGCCAATTGTTAATCAATAATTACTAGAATTTCACATCACACGCATTAGATGATAAAACATTTAGGTGTGTCCAAAAGAGCAACAGGCCTGAAAGATTTAACCTTTTAACTTTAGATTTATTCTGTGTTTATTTATTTATTATTAAATAGAATTATTTTCTTTAGAGCTAGTTGGTTGGTTATGATCCAGTTAAGTTTGAGAAACTAAATCTGGCTGGTTTAAATAAAACAACAAAAATGTAAAACTTTTCAGTGAGGCGATAAATAGTTTTAGTAAAAGCAATACTAGTTTGTTTTTTTTAATTAAGAGCAAAATTAAGGAGTGGATCGAACATAGTGTTTATCAGTTTGAGAATGTAAGATGCAATCATTAGCATGTCCAGTATCCTTGCTGTCAAACAGGGTTATCTTTGAAGCAAATAGCAGTAATATCTTAAATTTTTTCCTTTTTGATACACAGTGTCCCATGCCACAATGGTAGGATACCATCTTTAACACAAACAATGCCTTTGTTTACACGTCTTGCACAATGATCATCAATTCAACTTACATTTCAGAGGACCAACCGACCTATCTGAGAACCAAAACAAACTGAAGACTAACCACACCTTCGCTACATGCCTCTCCAGTCCTATTTCTGCAACTATGTCATTCACAACGTATGCCTCTGTGTAGCCAGACTCCTGCACAGAGATAACATTATACTTGGGAAGTGAAAGTGCCTTTGTTCAGCAGCTTTACAGTGACTTAATGTCAAGTGACGAGGATGAGAGTTTATACAAAAGCCTACAATTGTTTCTAGGCAATGTACATACTTGTCGCATCTGTTCTGATGGAGAGACGCATGTAACAATAGCAGCTAAGCTTAAGTTGCACAGCACGTAACTTTACCACTGAAAACGGTCGAGGCCAGTGAGGGTCTATCCAGGAGTGTCCTCCATGACTTGTTTTTACATTAGTTTTAAATGAGAATTCACAATTCCGGCAGGTTGCGAGTGAGGCTGATGTGTGAGCTGTACAGAATAATATGAACTAGTCTCACTGGTATAAAAACAGGTTTTGTTTGTCCACCACATTTCTTCTTAAAAAAATATATCACTGTCATTGCAGTTGCTTTAAAGTGATCCCTTGGTAGCGAAACGCAATGTCAGTGTCACAATGTGTTGCTTTACACAAACAAAAGTATTTTTAACTTGGACACAGTGCTTTGTTGTGTCTGGAGGGGATGACCCCTAAGGGTGTTATGCCTGGTAGCTACTGGAACAAAAGAATAATGCTGTCCATTTCTGAACAATTTGCTGTAGGTATATGTGACATGACCTAATTAAGTCTAGATGTGGAGACATCATATTCAGTTGGAGTATTTATTTTCACTGAAGCCACTCGTAATACAGGTGCAGATCTGGGTCACACTTATATGACTTATTTCATCAACACATCTGCCGCTCAAATGCTCACGTAATGAGCTAAAATACTTAACAATAAAATACAAATATTTAAAGCTGTTTATGAGTAGCGTTTTATCAACCATATAGCCTAATGCAAGTGTGGGCATGCATTGTAAATATTTATACATTTTCTTTATGTACAAACTATCTGTCAATTATCTGAGAAGTTATTATAACTTTCTGTAGACTGAAAAGAAACAGGTGTGGTCAGCCAAATTCATGAAGACAATGAGACTGAGACGTCATTACTGTGTTATTAATTCCTTTCTTCTGATTTGTCACCTTTACAAAAGTTCCAAAAGTAAAACTATCATGACACAAACATAGAATGTTGTTTGTTGGATTGTTTTTGGACTAACTATAAAGCAAGAGAAACAAGGCAAACAGGGAGAAACAAACAGGCAGAATAATACTTTACAGTAATAGGTATCATTATCTTTATTCTTCTTCTGAAGGATGTTTTCTAAAACATGCTTGCAATAATTCCAAGAAGCAATCATGAAACTAGAGATTTCATTGTATTACACAATGAAATTAAATGAGTCATTAATCTGGCACTGAACGTGTATTGTTTCTTTTCAGCTGATAAAAGTTTATGAAATTTGAAACAAAAATGATTTGAACCCCGACTCTGTTTACATTCTTACATCATGAGAAATGTTTTTTTATGAAACGTGGAGCACAATGATTAAAGCTCATAGCATCACATGTTCATGGATTTCCATTTTGCGTTTTGAGTAAAATAATCACCCCAAAAATAGTCATCATCAGGACAGTGCAAGCACAAAAAAACACCTGGCTGTCTTGCCAGGCACCAACCACCTGTCAGCAAGCTTTAGATAAAACAAAATCTCTGAGACCCAAACTTGTATGTGCAAAGAAAAGTATACCATTCAAAATGCTTACATAATCAACCAGTGAAACTACACTTACACAAAGAATCAAGTTAGTCAACTTGCCCAGCAGGTGCGTGACTCAGACAAATTATTTCAGGAAGTTGACTGATGGTCTCACACGTTTGATTATTTGTCTGTGTGTCTGGAGATACAGATCATACAGTTAAATGATTGTGTCTTCTTGACTAGAGTGCACTTGGATTTCAGAAGAAAATTAGAGGTAAACAACTACAATTATCATTTTAAAATGTCACGGTTATATGTGTATTAATTCCCTAATTCCTTCCTTGCTTTATGTAATGTGCTTTTTATAGAAAACATAGATGAAACAGTCGGGATAGTTTTTACTTATGAGCACTTACAGAAAAGATTACACCCTTCATGAGTTTACTAAAGATTAACAGTAACTGGCACAATTTATACTGTAGTATACTATTATAGTAGTATTAATATAATATTTACTATTTTGCTTTAAAGCATTACCAAACTTTTTATTATGTTGTTGATTGTTCAGCCAGTCTTTTCTCCTAAAATGATTTTATATTACATTATATTAAAAAACTTGCAGGAAGCAGCATAAATGAAATATATATGTTTTTTTAGAATGCATATGAAACATTTAAAATAGACAATGAAAAAAGTTAGAATTTTATGATTTAACATTTAAAACATTTAATGTTATATTTCACAAAAGAACAAAGAATAAAGATGACAAGAAAGTGCTTAATCGTGTGGATATATGAACTAATATTAGTGTTCTGGATTCAGTGCAGTAGGTGCAGTTAGTCCACCTATCTGTTAAAGCGTTGTGTCATCAAAGATTTATGTTCTGCTTACTAGATCATTTAATCTAGAGTGTGTAGTGACACTAATAGGGTCATATTTTCTCACTTCTACACATTTGAATGCAGGTAACATAAGGACATTTTACATCACATAATTGTTCAAGTGGCATGGATTTCATCATGGCAACTCATAATGTGACTGTGTACGGCCTCCATGTGCTTGCATGCACTCCAGACCTGGATCAGAGCATCAGAAAGCTCCTGGATAGTCTGAGGTGGCACTTGGTAGCGTTGGATGGACCAAGACATACTGTCCCATAGGTGATCAATTGGATTTTAGTTAGCGAAACTTTGGGCCAAGTCACTGGCAACAATACCTTATCATCCAGGAACTGGGCACATGAGGCTGTGCATTGTCCTGTACTAGGAGGAAACAAGAACCCACTGCACCAACTAACCTCTGATAATCACTTTCATCACAGTACCTCACAGGAGTCAGTGTACCGTGTCTATGTATTGTTTTTGTTGTGTTGTGTTGTTTTCCCTCACCTTGGCCACACCCCTCTCTCCACTCTCACTACGATTGTCCACAGCTATAACTCGTCAGTCCTCGCACTACTTAACCCTGCACGTTTTGCCTGTGTCAGTTCTACACCTCGCTCATGCCCTTCATCAGTTGGTTTGGATTCAGTTTCTGTTCTGTCTTTATTCACTCTTTCTTTCAGTTCATGTCCTTATCCAGGTTCTTGCCACATTTCCCACCAAGTTGTAGCATTTTAGTTCTTCCCCTCACTTTTTCTTTATGCTTTTGCCTCCACAGAAGTGATCTTCTGTTCCATTTATTTTCCATTTGTCTACACCTTCTTTGTTTAAACCCTCTCTTTCCCTGGTTTTCATGCGGGTTTGCCATTTCGTACATGAAACTGACATATGTATATGCCATGGAGGTATGTGTGGCTCTCTAAGGCTCTCCCTCCCCAGATCATCAGTGCACCACCACCAAACCTCATAAGAGGATACCAGGCCCTAATGCCGACCTTGTGGAGTCCTGTTTCTGACAGTTTGATCAGAAATATGCACACCAAAGTTGATCATGTCTGCCTTGCACTAGGGGAACAGATACTGGTCCTGCTGCAGAGATGTTGCTTTTCTACAGCCTTGTCCAGCTCTCCTGGTGTAACAGCCGGTGTAACGAATGTTTTGAGATTGTGCTGGGAGACGCAGCAACCCTTCTTGCCACTACACGCATGGATGTGCTATCTTGGCACTGGACACTCTGTGCAGCCTTACTGGGCTTCACGTATTGCCTCATGCTACCAATAATGACACAAAAACTAGCTAAACACAATTAAGTAGAATCAGTTACAATGAAGACACAGAGAGCAGTTGTTTGTCTCTGGCCAGTGCAAAACAATTCTTCCCATTTTGGGGGTTTTCTTGTTATTGAGTCTCCAAATGGACATGATGGTGAAGTTAAACCGACTTGGTAATAAACTGTAATGACTAAGTAATTAAGATTTAGGTTTTTAAACTTAATATATTATACATTTTAATGCGTTGCACTGCTTTAAGTTTACTACAACACAACTTTTTCTTCTATGCCTTATGTCAATAAGAACAAGAGTAATGAACTGTTGAGTAGTAGCAAATGATTAATATCTTATTTTTGTTGGCATTCAATACAGGAAAGTTTAGTTCTAAAGATATGATTATGATATCATGTATTAGTGGATGTTCAGTTCAGTCCACGTAGGGCAGGCAGATAAAACAATATCTAAGGATAATTAGCACAAAATCTTTTTTTTTGTATTATTGTATTTTGTAATATAATATAAATAACATTTCCTTGATAGAACTTAGACATGGAACAACATTAAAACCCAGTCATAGTGAGAGCAGCGCTGTGCCAAACCATGTCATGCCGTTGGAATACAGTTACAGCTAGGGATGCACCGATACCACTTTTTTGGAAAATGAGTACGAGTACCAGTACTTGCATTTCACTACTCGCCAATACCGATACAGAGTACTTAATAAAAACATGATTTAAATTTACAGGTAACAGCTTTAGTCATATAATGCGCTACCTTTTGAGTCTCCTCTGGACAATTTCGCTGAGCACAATTTGCGGTCCGCCTTTGTTTTGTCGTCCATTCACTTTGAAATAGTTCCACATGGCTGACATGTCTCGCATCACCTTCTCCCTGCTCTGAGCTGCAGCCGGTGGCCTGGGGGCGGGCTGATTAACCCCTTACAGGCCGCTCAAACATAGACATTTCTCAGACCGTGGCATCGGTCCCCGGTATCGGAGGACTTTTAACGAGTACTAGTACTTTAGAAAATGTGGTATCGAGGTCGATACCCGATACCGGTATAGGCACATTAGCACCATTGAGTTAACCTTGACTTGGATGATTGACGATTTCTTTCCATTCTCTATTTTACTTAAGATATGAGCTAGAGATGAACAGAGAAGTCCACATACCTTTGTATTCTCGCCAGGGGTTAGCTTAGATCATTGAGCCCTATATCAGACAAATGGCTAACCAAATTCTGTCTAATGGTTAAAAACTAAACAACCTGTTAGCATCACTAAAGGTCATGCATGTTCATACAAAAATTTAAAAATGTAAGTTTTGTTTTGGGCTGACTGCAGTAAACTCATGTCAAGAAATTGTTAATCCACCAAGTCATTTTGATTTAATTTCATATATACTATACAGAGAGTGGTATTTATTTCCTTGACTAACTTTCACAAAAATTAACATTATTCACGTTATTCAATTTTTTAAGCTTTTAATTAGTGATGTCTTAACCGTAATAATATTTGTAACTGTAATGGTATTTATATTTAGCAAACAGCTAAAGTACAAAAGATTCCACCAGGTTAAAATAGTGTCACTAATTCTAAATGAGCCGTGATTCATGAACCACTAAATATGGGACCAAAATGAAACTTCTCTTGTTAAAGTGCTATCTGCAGCTGGTGGTTGTGCTCAGAAAATAACTTCTAGTTATAATACATTATTTCTGTTTTTGTGTTGTGTTGAGTTATTTATCTTCTCTCTAGTGAAACCCATCACATTAGGCTTAGGAATGGCTTTCTCCCAGTTATTTAAAACCATCATCCTCAGTATTTTTTGAAATAAAATGTGAAAAATGCCTTCACACAAATTACATCTAAAATGGATACATCTCTTATACGTATTATATCTTGACCTCCTTACATATCTTCGGAGTGATTTTTAATTAATCATTGTGTTGATTGTGTTTTCTCTCTAGTTGAGATGGCATTACCAAGGACGATAGGATACACAATTGTTGTTCTGGCTGTATTCTATGGTTTGGAGAAACAAGGATACAGACAGTCTGTGAAAGTATTCTTTGAGGTAAGAATATGTAATCATATCAATTAAGTAATAGCTTGCAAGATTATATATCATGATTACATAATAACATATTATCTTAGAGAAATGTAGGGAACAGATTTAAGATCAAAATCCTTTTTTTTTCAGGAACTGATGGATACAAAACCATCACACATTCCTACCAGAGAGAAAAGAGAAGGTGAGTTGCATTTCACCACAAATTTCACCACCGTATCAGCTGTATCAGTGAGCAGGACCTTTGCCTATTGCCTTGACATCTCCTCGCTAACTAGAGAAAATCATGTTTACATTTAAATCAGTCTTTTTGCTGTCACTAAAGTCCGGACTATCAATATCTGATCATGTCTGTTTCCTGTCTTCACAGTGGCCTCAAATTCCACCATTAATTCCACCGATTATGTTCTCCAAGCTGTGGTAAACATCTCTGACCAGGAACTTCTCAGTCTCAGAGCTCTCTTGAACATAATTTCTTTTCCTTTACAAATTAACAGCTCTGTTGATGTTACTAGCATTATAATCACCACAGGTAGAACATCTTTCTTACTTTTTGACAAAGTTAAACATATTCTGAGAGTAAACATGTCTTTAAACCCTGGTGTTGCGTCCAACTGTTTTTTTGTATAGTGTGTTCACCAAATATGACTGGATACCAGTGCAGATGTGAGCAGAACTTTGCGTGGTCATCTAACAGCTGCATTGCCAATGGAGCCTGTGATACCATCATTGATAACACATGTGGATGCATTAATACCCTTCCAGCTGACGGACAGTACTGCAAATTAAACACCAGCAAACCAGGTAGGCCTGATTGGTTTGGAAAAAAGTGACTGTGTATTAATTAAATTTACATTTAGCATAATACTTAAAATATTATTATGCATATTATTATGAATATGCTGTAAAGACAAATCTTAGTACTTAGTATGAGATGGTATCAGAAAATGAATTAATTAACTATTTCAAAATACTGTATTTTTTTCTTCTTATTTTAACTTTTAATAATATTTATTCAGAAAGTCTTGCCAACAACTAAAATCTGTTTTTCACGGTAGACCATATAAAACATAACCATATAAAAATAATTCATTCAATGACCATCACACAAAACTAGTCAAAACAACAACTAAAAACATCTTGTAACACAAGTTAATAACATTTTCTCTATTCACTCTTTTATAGTTGAGTCCATTAGTATGGTGCATAAGAAACAGTCTAACACAGTTCAGATGTGGTATGAGGAACTTTTAAGGCTAGATCTGTTGTGATCATGTGGCATGATAATGAGCGGTTGGCATGATGATTGGCTAATCTCATTAAATTTCTCTGCAGATTAGATTGTGAGACCTTAGAGATGAAAACGCAGGTATGCTAATGCCTTCTAGATGCCAGTAAACCAATATTTTTTATTTCCTCCTGGAACTGGGGAAAGTACACAACAGAAATTGACAGTTATCCAGTACTGGATTACATTATATTAGAGCATATTTAGCCACCCTATTTACACATATAAGTGGGCCAAAACATTAGAAACACACACTGCTCGATCTGGTCAGTAAAGTAGCAGGGGGCATTGTTAATATATGTGGCGTTGTCAGAAGGATTTCCGTGTCTCCCAGCACTGTCTCAAGAGCATAGAGGAGATTCTAGGACTCTAGGACAGCTGGACGGCGCCATCAAAGATCCTTAACCCATCAGCAGGACCGGTATCTACTCCTTTGTGCATGGAGGAACAGTATGAATACTGCCAGAGCCCTACAAAGTGACCTCCAGCGCGCCACTGGTGTGAACGTCTCTGACCAAACCATTAGAAGCAGACTTCATGAGGATGGCCTGAGGGCCCGGTGCCATCTTGTGGGCCCTGGCTGGCACTGTGGAGCTCGTCTGGCATTTGCCAGCGAACACCAGAATTGGCAGATCCGACACTGGTTTTTCTGCTTTTCACAAATGAGAGCAGGTTTACTCTGAGCTCATGTGACAGATGTGAAAGGGTCTGGAAAAGCTCAACGCTATGCTGCCTGCAACATTGTTTAGCATGATTGGGTCAGGATCTGGGAGGCGATACAGGACACCATCCATCATCTCATAAGGATACAAGCAAGTCGGGGCCATACAACCATACCATACTGTACCATCTTGAGTTGCTGGAATGATATTTCAGCAAATTGGACTAGCCTGAAGCATCAGTTTTTCAGTAAAAATGTATTGGTGACTTTGAATTAAGCCCTCTATAGGTTGACAATTTTAAATTTCATTAGATGATGTGGCATACTTTTGTTTCTGACACATTACCCATTCCATATCAGTATGGATATCCAGCACGACTTTTTTTTCCAATTGAGATCTGATTTGTTTTCAAGTGTTACTTAAATTTTTTTTGAGCAGTGTAGTATACACTCCAGTATGATTCCACCACCCACTATGACCTCCATAATAAACACATAGTAGAATTATTACCCTTTTGGTTCTGGCAGTTTCTAAAACAGAGAAGCTGTTGTATTGGATTGCATTAGAGTGTATAACTACACAAAGATAATGCAGTTTTAAATAACTTTTTAAGAAAAAAGCTGTCCAAACATGCCTGCTCTACATGAAAAAGTAATTCCCTCCCTCATTGCTTAATCATGAATAAACTTTTATTAACCACTTTTTTTGTAAAGCTGAATTTAACTTGCCACGCATGGCCCTGATTACTGCCAGATCTATTGAAAGAAGAAATCACTTCAGTAGAAGTTTTCTGACAATGAGAAGCATGCAAAACAACACACCATGCTGCGATCTAAAGAAACTCTAAAACAGACGAGAAACTAATAACTGACATATATCATTATGCAAAGGATTATAAAGACAATTCTATGGCTTGGGGAATCTAGCAAACCAAGGTGAAAGCCATTATTAACAAATGGAGAAAACTTTGAAAAAGATTTCACTAAAGTTCACTAAACTAAAAACAGGAGAAAATACACACAAAGGAATACAATATGGCGCCCACCATGAGGGACGTATTTGCTTTGCTCTCCTTTCTTTTTTCTGCTTTTGTGTTAGTAATATCTTGCCTTTTACACAAGATACAGTCGTGGAAAACATTGGCAGAGCCTCCACTGTGCCAAAACTGAGCGTGCTGAACTTTGATTTCTCTCCAAGACTGGACTGGCTGTTTCCTAAACATAACACCGGACTCTACACTGAACACTACAGCTACACACATTCCTTGCACTGCAGAGACCACACATCAGCCTTGGAGAAGAATAGAAGAGGAAATGTTTGCTTGTATGTGAATGAGAGATGCTGTGTGGATGCACAGGTAGTTGAAAGATATGATCCTGTCCACCCTGTGGCTGGTGATTTTAATCATTGCAACCAAATGAACTCCCCCCCCCAAATATAGAGGGGAGACTCCATTGTTGACTTGGTGAAGTATGCTGCTGCTGCTGTAAGTGGATATATCAGCACATGCACTGACATCATCATTCTCACAAAAAACGTTGGAGGCTTTATCCCAGTAATAAGCCTTGGATTATTGGGGAGGTGTGATCCAAGCAGTGTGCCCACTCCACTTCATTTGTCTCTGGTGATGCAGACAACTATATGAAGACCACATATGATCTGCGTATAACCATCAGACAAACCTGAAACTAGAGGGTTAATGCACCACCTCAGACGCGTGGAACATGTGGCAAGGATTACAGCATGTTACACACTACGGAGGACACTGCAGGCTACAGCAAGCCAGGTCACACTGCCGGATCAGCTTAATGACTTCCCACTCATTGCCATGAGAGGCTGACATTCATGTATGATGGACTATTGTCACCAACACCAGCGAAAGTGCGTCAGGTCCAGAGCCGAATCAACCTGTGTAAGGCAACAGGCTCCGACTTCATACTGAGGTGCTCAACACCTGCTCATTGGAGCTAACCAGGGTCTTCACAGACATATTTAACCTGTCCTTCGCTAGGTTCCTGCTGCATGTATTTCCTGTGAGATTTAGACATCGCTCATTTAAAAAAAACATAAGAACCTCTTCACTTCTGTTCGTTTTTCTGCTTTTCTAGGCTGCCATAGTTTTCTTATACTTTCAAACATGTGAATTGAATCCGATAACTGGTTTTGGTACATGCCTGAAATAAAAGAATGTCACAGGGAGAAGGGCAGAGCCTGGACCAGGCTTTTTTGTTATCTGATAACACAGGTCTGATTAAAAAGATTACAACTGTTTTGTTTGTAAAAGCACCTCCCAAAATGAGAATATTTTTGTTTTGCTTTTGTTTGCTTTCTCATACATTTGAAATGTAAAAAAAGCATAATGATACTAAAAGTGTTGTTCATTCTTTTTTATTTCTACTTTTTCACAGTGACAACACAAACAACAACGCCATCAACTACAACACAAACTGGTATGACACATGTAACGTGTCTCCTTACTTTTTACCTTGTCACCGTGTGTGTGTGTGTTTGGCATTTGTTGGTGATAAGTCATGATTTGATGATACATGTGTGTGATCCATTTTCTCCTGTTCTGTTCCACAGTTCCTGTAGTCATTGATTTAGCAATTGACTTACAGATCCCAGTCTCCAGTGTTCCATCAGATTTCTTTGGTATAGTCAGGAACACTCTGAGAAACATTTCTTTTCCCTTCACCATCAGTCAGTCATTACAAATAACCAGCTTAAATTTCACAACCGGTAAGAACATAGGTTTGATTGTTTTCTTTCACAATATGTATGACTGATTTCCTGCTGTTATATCAAATACTGTAGTCTGCATTTTCAGGCTGTAGCTTTACATTGTGTCCATATTTTTTTAAAAGAGTGCTTTCCAAACACCACTGGAGAACTGCAGTGTCAG
>JAUYWH010000043.1:0-14883 GCA_034779795.1 Ctenopoma multispine
TAAGGTTCTTTAAATGTTTTTTGCAAAAACAGTGACCATGTCTGGAGGGTTCACAAACTTTCAAGCAGCACTGTATACATACACATATATATACATACACATATATATACATACATACATATATATATATACATACATATACATATATATATACACATACATATACACATATATATACATACATACATACATATACACATATACATATATACATACATATATACATACATATATATATACATACATATATACATATACATATATATATATATATATATACATACATATACATACATACATACATACATAGATAGATAGATAGATAGATAGATAGATAGATAGATAGATAGATAGATAGATAGATAGAAACTGTTGTTTTTACATGTCCTTTAATACTATAGCAAGCTTTTAAATCTAGCTTTAGTTTTGAACTAAAACAAAGAAGAAATCTAAATGTAATCAATAAGGAAAATGGCTGCTTTATAATGCTAATAGGGGTTCAACTTCAACAAGTAAGTGTTCACATAAATTACAGTTTAAGTTTCATGTAGTCATATTTTAATATTTTTATGACCTATTCTACAAATACAAATAAATGTATGTTTAATTGAATATTGTTTATTAAAATGTTATGCAAATAATATATAAATGGTCAAAATGACTGGTACAGCCATTCCAGTAATTATAGAGTTCTGGGAGTTGGAGTCTGGGAGTGTAGAAAACGTGGAAAAAAAAGCATCCACCAGGCAAAGGAGACCTACAGGAAGTACACTGAGGGTTATCTGCTAGACAGCAACCCACGGCAGATGTGGAGGGGCATGCAGGCCATAATAGACTACAGGGGCCAGAGCCTTACACCCTCCAATAGCAGTAGCAGTGGCACACCGGCTGAGGAGCTGACTACGTCTTTGCCCGCTCTGACACCACCACAAACCTACCTCTCCTAACCACTCCAGGACTCCAACACCTTCAGCACCTATACGCTCTCTCTCTCCAGGTGTGAGATGAAAAAAACCTTGAGAGCAGTAAACCCCAGGAAAGATGCTGGACCTGACGACGTCCCAGGGGCAGTGGTCAAGGCATGTGCAGCCCAACTGACAGGGATCCTCTTAAAGTTAATTAACCTGTCCCTGACACTTGCTACTGTTCCTACATGTCTGAAGCCCTACATTATTATCCCTATTATCCCATCCCTAAAACATGGCCTCCAAAGATGGTCTCAAAAGCCTCCAGTTAATCCAGAATGCTGCAGCCAGAGTTCGGACAGGAATTAGCAAGATTAATCATATTTCTCCTACATTAGCTTCTCTCCATTGGCTCCCTATAAAATCTAGAACAGGGTTTGAAAACCTGCCCCTCAATTATAAAGCACTAAATGATCAGGCTCCTTCATATCTTAAAGACCTCATAGAACCTTATTATCCCAGCAGAGCACTTCGCTCTCAGAGTGCTGTCTACTTGTGGTTCCTAGAGTTTTTAAATCTATACTGGGAGACAGAGCCTTCCGCTACTCTCCTGTGGAACCAGCTCCCAATCCAGGTTCAGGAGGCCGACACCCTCTTCACCTTTAAGACTAGGCTTAAAACTTTCCTTTTTGATAAAACTTATAGTTAGAGATGGCTCAGTTGACTCTGAACCATCTCTTAGTTATACTGCTATAGATTCATAGGGCCCTATGAGTTCCATGATGCGGAAAATGCAAAGGGAATTGCGGAATTGAACCATTAAAATTAAATCCAGTATTAAATGCAGATTGTCATAGAATTCACTGATATCGATGTGTGGGCAAAGCAAAACAATAGTTTCTAGTGCATTTCAGCCGCTCTAGTCCTGTGCACGTATCACCTGTTCAGCTTTGCACACACACAAAAACACACACAGACACTAAGGACAAAAAAAATCAGCTTTGACAAAGAGACACTAACTGACACACCGAAGTAAATCAACACTTAGTGCTACATTTAGAGCAGAACAACACAAACAACTTTTTTAATCGGGAGAACAACCCTTCTGTGAATTTTACCAGCAATAGCCGGGACCCACAAGAACACATGACGACCACTAACAGTCAAAGACTCACATCAGACACAGGGACAAGAAGCAAGCTAGCACGAGAAACTCTTGGTCATACAAACAAATCAGCTGAAACAAGATATGACGTCTTGTTTCAGCTGATTTGTATTCCAGGTGTTCCCTCTGTTTATTTATTAGACACATTTTTATGTTGATTTCAAATGTGAAGCACTTCTATTTTACAAAAGGGAGACTGCTTCTTTATTTAAATATGAAATACATAAGGTTCTTTGTTTTGCATGAAAAATTTATGTTTTTTGTTGTTTACAGGTAAATATTGAAATGCATTAGCAAAGCAGTAATTGTTCTACTGAACGCCAGCACTGTGCTGAAGTTTTTCCCATCCACTCCATAATTAGACACTTTTTAGGTGAATAAATATGATTATAACGTAAAACACAGAAATCAGAAGGATAAAAATGGAAAAAATAAGACTTATAGGGCCCTAGATTTAGTATGCTGGGGGACCTCCCACATTACATTGAGCTTCTCTCCTTCTCTCTCTCTCCTCGACCTTGGAGCTATAGTTACTGGTCCTACCACTATCAACCTGCCTAGTGCCTCGTCTGCTTCTCCTTGTTGTTGTTTTGATCTATGTTACCTGCTGTTCTTTTTCTCTCTCCTCTTTCCACTCACCCCAACCAGTCAAGGCAGATCGTTGTAGAGATGGGCCTCGAAAAGCGGTTCTTGTTGAGAACCGTTTCCCACTGTTTCAATTCCTTGGAATTGTTTATAATTTTTGCAAATGATTCCCCTATCGATTCCAGTCGCCTCGAATGACGTCACCACGCACGTTGCGTAGCGTCATTTACCCAGCAGGAAACATGGCGCTTAAGCGGCACAAACGCCCACATACTTTATGTGAAAGGATGACAACAGGGCAACTTGCAATGCTTGCAAAGTGGATATTTCAACAAAGGAAGGAAACACTACGAATATGCAAAAGCATTTGCTCCCAAACACGCGATAATGTCGTGTTTTTGATCCGCTCCGTAATAGTGAATCTCAACCCAGCAACAGCGGTAATGTTTGCACGTCCTCTCCCGTTAATACGGCAGGCAACTAATCAACTAACGCGATATGCCTTATTGTAAAACCTGCTATTACTGTGCATTGCATTTAGATGATCATGACGAGACAGTCAGAGTCTGGCTGGCTCAGATGCTGGCAGTTATAAAAGATATAAAACAAAGTCCTAAGCTAATCTACCTGTGTGTTCTCCTTTTAAAAAAATAAGAATCGATAGGAGAATCGATAAAGAATCGAATTGTTAAACAGAATCGAAAATGGAGTCGGAATCGTAAAAATCCTATCAGTTCCCATCCCTAATGGCCGTCCACCCTGAGCCTGGTTCTGCTGGAGGTTTCTTCCGTTAAAGGGAGTTTTTACTTCCTACTGTTGCGAAGTGCTTGCTCAAGTGGGACTGTTGGGTTTTCTACAATATTTTGTGTATAGTCATATTCAGTGTACGGTCTTAAACCTTACACTGTAAATTGCCTTGAGATGACTTATGTTGTGATTAGGTGCTATATAAATAAAGTTGAATTGAATTGAAATTGCTTAAAAAAACTGCCATAGACAGTCTGAGTGACTATAGACCTATAGCCCTCACATCTGTAATCATAAAGTGCTTAGAGCGACTAGTCTCCCAGCACATTAGGGACTGCCTTACTTCCTCCTTGGACCCCTACCAATACACTTACAGGGTGAACCAATCCACTGAGGTCACTGTAACACTGCACAAACACCTTGAGCCACCTGAAGAACAGGCAGAGCTACATGAGGATGCGCTTCGTGAACTACAGCTCAGCATTCAACAACATCCCGGACATTTTGATCACAAAACTGACATAACTGCAGATCCCCACCCCCACCTGCATCTGGATTAAACAATTCCTCACACACCGCCCACAGTCTGTTAGACTCGGCCCCCACCTCTCCCCCACACTCACAATTAGCAGTGGCTCCTGTCAGAGCTGTGTGCTGAGCCCTCTACTATAGGCCCTGTATACTGTTGACTGGCCCCCACATTTCTGCTGACCATTTCTGGACCTATAACACTAAGGCCCTAGTGAAAAAGGCTCAGCGGCTGCATTTGCAATCTGGACAAGAAGCTGGCCTTCTACCATTCCTCTGCGAAGAGCATACTAACATACTCTCTAGGTGTGTGGTATATAGGCACCACACCTGAGCACAGGAAGGCTGTGCACAGGGTCATAAACACCGCCCAAAAAATTATTGGCTGCTCTCTGCCCTCCCTGGAAGACATTCCCAGAACCCACTGCCTCAGGAGAACTAAGGCCATCACAGGAGACCCCTCACATCCTGCCCACCACCTGTTTGACCTACTGCACTACAGGTCAATCAGGTCTCATACCACCAGACTCACCAACAGCTTATTCCCCTGGGCCATTAGAACTTCAACAACCACTAAACATACCCAGCACCCCCACCACAAACACATAAACAATAAAGGACTAAAGTCCATGTGTAAATAGTATTTGATATGAATATGTAAATTACTGACCACCTGTAAATTTACGGCACATTGTTTATTTATTGTCATTGCATTTTTCTTCCTTGTTCTTTTTTATTTTTAATTTATACATAGTTTTCCTCATTTGTAATGCACTGTTGCTGGGTGGAGCACCCACATTTCCATTGTACTCTTTGTACAATGACAAAGTCTATTCTATTCTATTTTGTGCTTGCTTGTTTTGCTTGTGTATTCTTGTAAGTCTGGATAAAAGCGTCTGCCAAATGAACTAAAGTAAAGTAAAGTAAAAACTGACACATTTTGTCTAAAATAATACTGGATTCAATTCTGTGGTGTGTTTGAGCTCGCATTACATGGTCATAATGAATTCAATTCAATTCAACTTTATATAGTGCCAAATCACAACATAAGTAATTTCAAAGCACTTGAAAGGCTTAGGGCCCTGCAAAATATAAGTGTATATATACAGAACTATGTAGAAAACCCAACAGTCCCACTTGAGCAAGCACTAGGAGACAGTGGGAAGTAAAAACTCCCTTTAACGGAAGAAACCTCCAGCAGAACCAGGCTCAGGGTGGGCGGTCATCTGCCCTCGACTGGAAGAGGTGAGTGGAAAGAGAGAAAAAGAGACAGAGAGGACGAAGCACAATTAGGGGAGAGACAAGACACAGAGTTAACAACATGCAATGATGGCATGATAGTGGACAGAGAGAGAGAAGATGAGAGGAACTCAGTGTATCAGGAAGGTCCCCCAGCAGACTAAATCTATAGCAGCATACCTAAGGAAATGTTCAGTCACCTGAGCCATCTCTAACTATAAGCTTAATCAAAAAGGAAAGTTTTAAGCTTAGCCTTATTACTTCTATTAGTAAGCTACACTCCTACACGCCCTCTCAGGTCTGCAAATGAGAGGAGACTAAAAATTCCCTCTTCATGGGGTTTCCGATCCCAATTGAGTCTATTCTCCTTTGCTGTACCTGGCTGGTGGAATGACCTGCCCTGCTCCATTCGACTAGCTGAGACTATCACCACCTTTAAAAAACATTTGAAAACTCACTTGTTTAAAAAGTATTTCAATGAGTCTTACTCACACACACACAAACATTCACAAAAAATTGTCTGGCACTTAACAATTCCTAGCATGTTCTTTATCTTGACAACTTTGGTCTTATCAGGGCTCTTAGTTTGTAGTAATTCAGAATTTACAGAAACTGAATGGTAATTGCTTGTGTCTTCTCCTTGTAAGTTGCTTTGGATAAAAGCGTCTGCCAAGTAAAGTAAAGCAAAGATATGGTGTTAGAGCGCAAAACTGACTTGAAAAAGAGCCCCCCCCAACAATAATTTCACCAGCTGCCAATGGTCATGCTTAGATTTATTGTGTTTAAAATTACTGACTTGATGCTACAGGACGCTAAAAAAATGGGTGAGCTCCAATGTTCAGGGACTTTTATTTTGGACACAGAGTATGTTTTATTGTGAAGCTCCAGCTGTGCGAAATTTTGGCCTGGTTGAAAACATGTGACGCCAAAACTGAAAAATCACCAAATGGAAACCTGAACACTATGACACCACAACACTTGCAGGCACTCAGAACTCAAAAGAATTCAACTATATGTTAAATAATAACAGATATAGATATTTTTCTCTGTTTAAAGCTTCACACGGACTTAAGGGATTCTGATCCTCATTCACATCTAAGTGTCTTTATGGATAAAAACCAGGAATTGTTCAGAATGTTAAGATGATGGTGATGAATGTGTATCTATGTCATGATCATCTTGGCTCAGCAGCAGAAAAACTGTGACTCTTTGTGTTGAAATTAAATTGTGTGATTTATTGTTCCTGGAATCCACAACAACAAGCAGGAATTTCACTTTCCAGAAACAGACAATTGTTTTGTCATCTTTATTAAAGCTGCTCGTTTTACTGTTCACTGAAACTGATGCATTGTTCAGTTATGTTTTCACCAACATGAGTTTTCACAGAGAGTCATATATATATAAAATAAATCAATATTTTTATTAGTTTTTATAGTAAAGTTAGTTGGAACACATTGTAATCTCATAAACATATTCACACCTCAGTAATTTTGTGCAACTGAGTCTACTACTACTTCAGAGTTTTTTGAAAAAAGTGCAACACCTTTTTTAAATGTGAACTTAAACGCACAAAAAAGCAAACACATTGCTTAATAGTCTCTGTACCCTCGAGAAAAACAGATATGTAATAATGTTAAAGGAATGAGTGACATCCCAAACTAAATATGTTCTGTACATTACACTCATGTTTGTTTGACAGATCATTAATTACTTTTCTAAAAAAGAAATTCTGAATTACCCAGAGGACTCATTTATCTTGTGAGTATGGCCCAGGATAGTCTGTCAGTCCATCTGCATTTAATCAAACCAAATCAAATCAAATTTATTTGTATGGCACATTTAAAAAACAACCAAAGTTGACCAACGTGCTGAACAAGTCATAAAAGTATCAGCAAAACAGGTAAAGATAAATTTTAAAAAAACAGAGATGACACACATAAACAATCACTAAAAAGATAAAATTAAGAGAACAGATAAAAACGTGAATTGAAAAAAATAAAAGCAAGAAATAACACAAAATAAGAGAATAAATACATAACTCCAATAATAAAACCAATTAGGGACAACCAAATGCTTTTGAAAATAATCGAGATTTTAATTTATCCTTAAAAATGTTTATAGAAGAGGAGTCTTTGATTGAATTAGGGAGACTGTTTCAAAGCTTTGGGGCTGCCACAGCAAAAGCACGGTCACCCTTTGTAACTAATCTTGAGGATGGAACAGGTAAAAGAAATTGGTTCACCAATCTAAGACATCTTATTCCTACATAGGGGCAGAGGAGTTCTGAAATGTATTTAGGAGCTAAACCATTAAGAGCTTTAAAAACATATAAAAGAATCTTAAAATCAATATATATTTGACTGGAAGCCAGTGAAGTGACATCAGGACAGGGGTAATGCTCTCTCTATTCTTTGTACAAGTTACAAGTCTGGCTGCAGTATTTTGCACTAGCTGCAGTCTGGACAGGACAGACTGAGAAACACAAAAGTAAAGAGAGTTACAATAGTCAAGTCTTAAGGAAATAAGAGCCATAGTAATAGTTTTTTATAGAAAGGAACATCTTAATTTTAGCTACTTTCCTTGTTGTTGAAAGAAACAAGATTTCACTACACAGTTGATTTGCTTAACCCGGAGATTCTGGAATGTTCATGAATGTGCCCAAGTTTATCCGTTCAGTAACCATGGGAGAACTAAAAATAATAACCTTTGTCTTACAGTCGTTTAACTGAAGCTAACTGTTAGCCATCCAGCACTTGAAATTATGGTATAATAAATACCATAATAATAATGGTATAATAAATCATGCTGAATCACGGTTTTCTGGGTTTAAAGGGAGGTACAATTGTGTATCATCAGCATAGCAATGAAATGAGACATTGTGTTTTCTAAAGATAGACGCAAAAGGGAGTATGTACAGGGTAAATAAAATCAGACCTAAAATTGAGCCCTGGAGAAAACCATAGTTGAGAGGGGCAGAAGAGGAGAACTGATCCTGAATCATGACAGAGAAGGACCTATTTCTTATGTATTAGGCAAACTACTGCAGAGCAGTTCCCCGAAGGCCTACCAGGTGGTGCAAACAATTTAAAATAAGGTGTGATGCACTGTATCAAAAGCAGCGCTCAAATCGAGTATTAAAATTGCACAATATCCTGAGTGTAAAGTTAACAGGAGGTCATTTGAGACTTTCAGTAGAGCAGATTCTGTACTGTGTTTCGCTCTGAAACCGAACTGAAATTTTTCCATAATTTCATTTTTTTCTAAATAGGAAAGGAGTTCTGCATAAACAATTTTCTCTTGCACTTTGCATAGAAATTGGAGGACAATAGTTGGTCAGTTCAGAAGGGGTTGTACAATGGCATGCTTGAAAAAAAGTGGAACAGTTCCATTTACCAGGCTGCCATTAATAATTAAACAGATTGTTGGACCAACTAAAGCCAGGACCTCTTTTTTAAAAATGAGTAAGAATGATGTCAAGGGGAGAGGTAGTGGATCTAGTATGTAAGATGACTTCACAGAGTGATCCAAAAGTCACGGTCTAAAATTCAGTAAAAACAAAGTGACAGATTGGCTCCTTAGAGGAGTCTGCTCCTGTAGGAGAAATGTTGGAGCGCTTATGGTCAATTTTCTTAATAAAAAACTTTTAAAAAATCTTCACAGGAAGCTGTGGTAGATGACATGCAGGTTGTGGGATTGAGTATAAAATTAACAGTATTAAAAAGCCCCTTAGGGCTCTGAGAATGTTTCTCTATGATAGAGGCAAAGTAATTGGCTCTTGCTGATTTTACAGCTTTTTGACAGTTTCCCAGGCTGGATTTCAACTTTTCATAGGAGATCTGTAGCTTGTCTTTTTTACATTTTCTTTTTGCCTGTCTGCATATTTTCTTGCAGCATAAGTATCATTATTTAAACCAGTGTTGATTACTGGTTTTATTTTTCCTAATTTTTAAAGGAGCAACACAATTAATGCTGTTACTATTGTTAACTGTGTTAAAATAAATAATAAGTTGATCTGTATTAGCACAGGGGAGTTCTGCATATACATCTTCAGAGGCTGAATAGGTCAAATGTGTTTCAGAAAATTTTCTGGCTGTAGAAGAGTTTATGGGGTGGAAATAAGAAGTAGGTAGTTCCTGTTTGGGAGCAGGATGAATCACACTGCTAAACTTTACACAATAATGATCGGAAATACCAATGTATAGGCCTGTCGTGATAACAAATTTTGCTGGACGATAAATTGTCCCAGGAATTATTGCGATAAACAATAATATTGTCGTTGTGAGACCATTTCCAACTGATGTAATGATAATGGCATATTAATGCAAGTACACCCTTTCAAAGATCAATAAACTTTCATTTTTAAAGAACGTTTATCACTGGGACTTGAAGACATTTTTAATATCCAAAAACAATAAATAAAATGGACTCTCTGTCTCTGTTAATAAAAATTGCGCTTGAAAAAAACCAAACAGCTGCCTAAACATTATTTTTTAACAAGCTTAAATCAGGTTACACTAATCACCATCAGGTTAAACGAAGTGAGGGGTGGGTTTTTTAAAAAGAGTTGTTTAGGAGCCGAAAGAGCCAGCTCTTCTTGGTTAGCTGACCCAAATGAGCTGGTTCGCTAAAAAGAGCCAATATTCCCTTTTGATAGAGAGTGAAGGCCAACACACATTGGCGCGGCGTGTCACTTGACGCACTTCAATTGACGCCCACAAATTTTTTCAAATCATTAATTTGTGTAATATTTCCACTCTACAGAAAGGTGATAAGCTCATATTAAGGAAATGAAACCAAGTATTTATGTGCTTAAGTGTTTCTTAATTCCTGACATTAAATTACATATTTCTACAGAATGCTCGTTATTACATCTCACGCAAGATAAGAGGAAGCCTCAGAGCCTCCTTCGTCAAGCCTGCACACAAGACGACATCTGAACATCAACTTTTTTCTACATTTGAGCAACAATAATGATCCATTAACCACAGAACAAAATACATCGTTGGCTCTGGAAAAGAGCTGCATTAACAAAACATCTTTCTAGTATGTTGATTTTTGTCTCATTCACTTTGTTTTACGTTTTTACATCTGTTACAAACTGAGATTAAAGAATCTGCAGCGTATTAATGAATGAGACTCATCAATACATCTCCTCATTCCAGTTTAATCCTATGGTAACTTTATTAATTATTTATGATTAGTCAGGATCGTCATAACAGTAAATAAATAAGTATAGTAAGTATATTGTTCACTGTCCTCGCGTACTGCGTGTGGGATGTCTGCATATTTACATTTGCACAATAACCACTCCAAAATTACACAAACCTATTTAATTAATGACAAATGTTGTGGATGTGCAGTGGCAGGGGAGTTTCAGTCCAGAAAGCAAACGCTGGCTTGGCTCGCGTCAGTGCCGGGTGAATAGAACATTTTCTAATCCCAGAAAGTTGACGTGCATCAATTCTCGTCCAGTGTGTATTCTCTCATTGAAAACAATGTGCGCTAATGGTTTGACGTGCATCACACGCTCACAAACAAGCATGCAAAAGAAAATTATCACGGCCAGAAAACTTATCAACCTCATTTTAATTATTGTGCAGTTAATTGATTTATCATTTATCGCGACAGGCCTACCAATGTCCTCAACATTTAAAGACAAAAAGTGTAAAACCTGTGTAAACCAAGTCCAAAGTGTGACCTCGATTATGAGTTGGGCTGGACACATGCTGAATAAAGTTAAAGGACCCCATAGTGGCAAGCAAGCACTTCACAAGCACTGGCATTGGAAGTGTTATCCACATGAAAATTAAAAATCTCCCATAATTAAAATGCTGTCAAAACTTAAAACAACAGAGGAGACTAACTCAGAAATTTCTGATAAAAATGCAGTATTCATTTTTGGGGGGCGGTACACTATGATACAAGCAACAGGAGATTTCCTACCAGTTTTGAACATAAGAGCCTCAAGGCTCTTAAGCTCAGTCTATTCTCCTTTGTTGTCCCTGGCTAGTGGAATTACCCTGCTCCATTCGACTAGCTGAGACTATCACCACATTTAAAAAGCATTTGAAAACTCACTTGTTTAAAAAGTATTTCAAATGAAATACACACACACAAAAAAAAATTTGTCTTAACAATTCCTAGCATTTTTTTATTTTGATGAATTAGGCCTTTTTAGGGCTCTTAGTTTGTAGTAACTCAGAGAAGACTTTACAGAAACCAAATGGTAATTGCTTGTGTCTTCTTCTCACTTTGGATACAACCGTCTGCCAAGTAAAGTAAAGGAGCACCTGTATGTTTCTCTGTATCTCTGGTGGAATATAAATCTGGACATTAATGAAGCTTTGGCAAGATCTTTATGCTCATTCTTTGCTGGGATTCCCTACTAAATCTATTCTGTCATTTCCGCTTTCCCACACTGTCAAATTTCTGCCATTCTGCCTTTCAGACGTAGGCTTGCCCAACCCTCCACCACCCCATCATCATCTTATGCTGAAGGACACTCCAGGCCTCTTGATGATTTCACCGCCACCACCAGCGTCTAGACCCCAGGGGCTTCATCTATAACCTAGCCTTGTTTATCAATATCTTGCAATGCATTTTCATGCCTGGGGTTTATCTACCAAATATCTCATATGTTCAAAATTAAACTTTTGCATAAACACCCCTTTTCTAATAGGTGACCTATATAGACCTATATACCAGGTGTGTTTTTGAGTAAGACACTCAGCTCCCCGTGCGCTGTGTCTGTGGCTGCCCACTACCTTCTGAGTTAAATGCAGAATGTACATATCACTGCGTGTTGTACACTGTATAACTATGTATGTGTAGGGTTGGCATCAAAAAACAGATCTTGTTGAGTTCCCACTGTGTCAGTTCCTTGGAATTGTTTGCAATTTTTGCAAACGTTTCCCCTCTCGATTGCAGTCGCCTCGAAGGATATCACCACGCACGTTGCATAGCATCATTTACCCAGCAGAAAACATGGCGCCTAAGTGGCACAAACGCTCAAAAGTTTGGTTATAGCTTACGATCACATCAGGAAAAAAACCTCTCCTAATCTTCTGACTGATTAACAGTAACCAGAAGTTCAGAAGAAATGGTGGAAAGATTAGATCAGGATTTTTGTTGTTGTTATGGTTGATGGTGTTCAAAAAGCAGAGCTCCACCATCTCCACCCATATCTATCATTGATTGTCTACATACTATTGCTCAGACCCCTCCAGCTGGGATCTGTGACCGCCACTGTCACATTCATCTTTCCTCCACCAGCTTTATTGATTATTTTTGTCACTGGTCTTTATGTCTGTGTTAGTGTTTAGACTTTGGAGATTGTGTGTGGATTGTGTTGAAAAAGCTTTGCGATATTCAAACACAGGAAATGAGTCATTTGGGTGTATGTTCAGTTTTTTGCTGTTGACTTCATGGCTGCTTCATTATCAAAAGGAGAAGGATGCCATAGGGGGACCTACAAAACATTGGGGAGGTGGTTTTGATGTTGTGACTAATGAGTGTGAAGCATAATCACCACAATATGAGAAAGAAAAAGACTAAGACTAAAAGTGTAACTGATTTTCTGTTAAAATAATGAAATCAATCAACACCAGCTAAAGGTTTCATGAAAGAAATTCTATGAAGTAAATTAGTGTCAGTGTATTGCATAAGTCAGGATTATTGCACAAGTTTAAATTACTGAACATCATGCCAAAAAAGCAGCAGCCAAGGGAGGGTGGGTGTGGATTTACAGTCTCTGTGACTGTTAGGGGGAAGTATTTATGTCCTCTGCAACCAGCCTAAAATGAGTTTAAAAAGAGGGAAGGGATATCTAAAGCTAGTATGAGTATAACAATAAATAAAAAGCCAAAACACAATAATAATAATAATAAACTGGACTAGACTACAAAATGCTTCACATACACACAAATAAGTAAAATTAACTAAAATCAGGTAAGACTTTCTGATAAAAGTATGTTTTAAGAAGAAACTTAAAAGATGTTACTGGCTCTGCAGATCTAATATTCACGGGTAGGTCATTACAAAGTTTAAGGGCTCTAACAGCAAAAGCTCTTTCACCTCTATTTTTAAGTCTCACCTCAGGAGAATGTAGAAGACCCCTATGAGAGTATCTCACATTACATGCGGGCTCATAAGGTGCTAACAGGTCAGATAAACTAACTCGGGGAAAGGCCGTGAAGAGCTTTAAAAGTCAGCAATAAAATCTTAAAATCAATCCTAAAACATACTTGGAGCCAGAGTAAGGAAGCTAAAACAGGTGTGATATGATCACTTCTCCTTGTTCTAGTGTCTAGAGTCTGGTGCAGGGTCCTTTTCCGAGCTTGTGGTAGGAAAAGGATTGTTGGCCTGTTTCCTACAGAACAATGGGGGTGTTGACCCCCATAGGGAAAATGATGAGCCATCTACTCATGGGGACTTGAAGGCAATGAGCCGTAAAACTGGAGCAAAAGATGCATTGACTGCACCAGAAAACTTGAGCAGAGAAGGTGTTCACAAAAGTGGTAACATTAGGACTGCTAGTATTGATCTGGGCAAATTGCTCTGGACCACTTAAGGTGTCATGGTGTCTTCTGATGTGAGGTTTACATCTTGTGGTTTGGCCTCTGTTTTTGATCATGAAGTGTTGTTTGACTGGGGGACTGTGAAACTTTCACTCTGCTCTGTGGAAGTTGCTGCTGATGTCACTGATCACAGCTCTAACAATGTTTTAGTCATCAGCTGTTGTTAATTTGTGTTGTGTGTTGCTCAGTACAACAGTGGTTTCTTTCTTTTCCAGCACATTCAAAATTGTTGTATTGACCATGTTTGTGCAGTGTCTCAGATTCAAAATGATTTTCTGGATTTCATGTTGATTTATCCTTTTAACAAAAAAAATGTTTTTACAGGTAAAATACAAGGCTAAAACCAAGACTAGTCATTTAGAGTTAGTTTGAAATTCAATCACACAGATTAGTGGTCTTGGCTGTTTTCTTCAAGTCACTGTCATATTGGAAGATTAACTGCCACCCCCCAGTCTCAGGTCTCATATATTTACTGGGTTGACCACCCTCTGGAGGGCTGTCCAGACCTAGGGTATGGAAACTCCAGACAGGACAGCCTACAAACTAGGATTTCCGCGATGTGGAAAACGCAGATGGAATCGCAGAGTTGAACATTATATGTCTGTAGGGCGAACTTATTATCAGTTATGACCAGCCTGAATGAACTGGCTTAATCTGATCTTTACTCAAATCGAGCAAATAAGTGATTTAGTTCTTCTGCCAATTAGTGCTTATGGTAGGTAAGGACAGTTGGGTTTTGGTCTTATAAGACCAGAGATTTTTTGCCCTCTTTCTCTCAGAGTACTTCAAATCCTATTTGACAAACTTCAAACATGGCATGAGCCAGCACGAGATTCTGACAAATGATAGCCTTAAGAAAAAATATCTCAGTTGCACTGTCCTGCAGTCAGAGGTGGAAAGTAGCGAATTACATTTACTTGCGTTACTGTAATTGAGTACTTTTTTTGTGTATTTGTACTTTTTAAAGTCGTTTTTAAAATCTGTAATTTTACTTTTACTTAAGTATGTTTTTTTTTAAGTATTGTACTTCGCCACATTTTTAATCACATCCGTTACTGAGTAAAAAAAAAAGAAGAAATATTGCGCTTCGGAAATGCTGCAGTGAATGATGGGTAAGAGAACAAACTGGCGCTAATGT
>JAUYWH010000045.1:0-14762 GCA_034779795.1 Ctenopoma multispine
AGATAGATAGATAGATAGATAGATAGATAGATAGATAGATAGATAGATAGATAGATAGATAGATAGATAGATAGAAAAACTAACTGTAAATAATATATTATACTTTCCAACAGGTTGTCAGCCCAGATTCTAACAATCAGCAAATGGGAAGCCAACAATTACTGGACACCCAGGGTACAAAACAGAAGACCACAGTTTGAGTTTTGTCTCCAGCTCATTGGATTTTGAGAAAAACTAAACATTAACCTTATTTGTCTATCACCACTAATATCACACACTGACTAATAACCATTAGTCATAAACAAGCAACAACCATGAAGAAAGGTACTGTCGTTAAGGCCCATGGTGCACTGTAGTTTAGTAACTGTACCAATCCTCTAATTTGACTGTACTGTGCATCAGACACAACATAACTCCTTCCCTGCAGAAACCAAACAAAATCCTTTCTAAACTCAATACATCTCCTGAGTTGATTTAAGTTGAAAAAAATAAATGCATAAATCCAGTGTCTTAATTTTTCTTTTAATTTCTGTGTTGTGGCATATTAAATAATTCTCATGTTTTTTCCCCCAAAATGTGGTGAAAATGCAGTGTTTTATATCCCTGTTTGCTTCGTAAATTTAATGGATTGGAATTTTATTTCATAAAATTTTGTTTTGAGGATGAACACAAGCTTTCTTGAATTATTTCAAGTAACTCTACTTAAATAATACTTTTCTTAATTAGATTTTATAAAATGTGAAGTAACAAAAACATAATCATCCTGTACAACTGTTAGTCAAAATCCAAGAATAATAAATCAAATCATTAATATTTCCTCAGACAAATTATTTTGTATGTCCAGTTAATTAAGTTTTAAAGTGTTTCACTGTGTAGATGCCAGGAAGGGTTTGTTTTATCTTTGCCTCATGCTCAGAACACAATAAAGTAAAAAAAGTTCTCTTTCTAAGCAAAAGTCATATTAAAAGTACCACACAGACAATGTGAAAACACCATGTTAGTGGGAAACTCTTCACATGTTATGGAAAAATTTAACATAATTGACTGTAGTGAGAGATAATCAACAGAACTGTCTTTGTAAATGTATTTTCTTGCAAAGAAAACTAAACTTATGAGAAATAATTATTCATCACAGAACATCAAGGTTTCCACCACATTGATGTTAACCCTATGTTGTAAAATCTTTACAAGAAGCAAGATATCCAGCATAATTTATGCAAAACACCAAGCTACAAACACATATAGTTTCTAAACTCTAAATTTCCATCTCACACACACACACATAAACAATATTGTTATTGATAGCTAAAATAAAACCTGAAGTCATGATTGTAACCATGAAAGTTGATAACATGCCAAAAGTGTCAAGACTTTGGTTCTGGTAAAAAAAAAGTAACATATTTTTCATATATGAAATATTATTTAGTGACTTTAAGTGAGGCGACAAGGACTATTCATACCTGTTAGTATGTGTGCACTGGTAAAAGTGAAAGTATGATTTCGTTACATGAGAATGGCCTGAACAACAAAAGCTCTGCAGGTGCAGAGATTGCAGGTAAAACACACACAAAAGACACACAGAACCAACTATTCACCAAGTTTGTGATTTTTTATGCACGCTGACAATAGTAGTCATCTCTTGTCCAAAGATTATTGTCATAGTGAAAGATGAAAATGTGACATGCTAATAAAAAGACTCTATTTTAAACTTGGCTATTGAACCTACGAGAAAATAATTCATTTGTCATTTTAAGATTACCTACATTTGTTGTCATGCTGTACACTTAAATGTGTTTCTATTCTGAAATGTCAATGTGAAACTAACAAGTCTGATCCCATCTCTAGACAACACAGAGCAGAGGACACAGCTAGAACAGGACCTCCATTTCCTGTTTCTCTAACTGCACTCTCATAACTCTTTCCTCCATTTCCCTTTGCAGACATGCAGCAGCAATCAGACAAGCTGCTATGGCAGAAATCAGATGCACATGAGGTTTACGATGACTGTTTTTCTAGCCCTAAAATCTTTTCCAGATATTTCACATGACCAAGATTATGTTAATGTGTAGGGAGCACACTCACTTGTACACACGGGTTCCAACTTAAGCTACAGATTTTGTGGGAGATGTTTTATACATTTTTAAGTTGATTTAGATAACAATGAATATTACCACAGCTCATGAAGATGCTTCTACAATAGCAAAGGTGCTACTAAGAGACATGCAGCGTCCAACACGCATGCCGACCACTGTACAGGGGTGCACATTATAACATAATAATAATAATAATAAAAAACATAATATCATTATGTTTATTATGTTGCTAGTGTTGTTTTAGCTGATCACTGGGCAGAGGCTGAGCTCTATAGTTCTTACATGATGTACATCAATGAGTTCAGACTGAATGCAGGAGATCTTTTGTGGTTACTCAGGAGCACTGGGCCCAGGGCTGTCACAATTTTAAAAAGATTTTGCTTCCTCCACTAACAAAGTGATGGTCAATGGAATAAAGATCCATGGTGACTTTGAGTAACAGAGGAAAGTAAAAAAACAAACAAACAAAAAAACACACAACGCCTTAGCATGTTTTTCTTCTTGACAAGTTGTATCTTATCAGGGCTCTTAGTTTGAAGTAACTCATAATTTACAGAACCCAAATTGTAATTGCTTGTGTCTCCTTGTAAGTCGCTTTGGATAAAAGCGTCTGCCAAATGAACTAAAGTAAAGTGAAGTAAAGTAATCTGTATTTTTGAGACTGATCTCTTTTTATATTACTCGCTGCTTGGAGCACTGCACTCAAACCAACGTCTGTACTTTACATTCCTTCACACATGACAGAAAGACAGCAAGTACATAGAAGGCTCTTTCAATGTCGTATGCTCAGTATGTTGAGCAAGTAGGGGAAGGAGGTGGCATGGCAATAAATGTCATCAAACAGGTAGAGCCTGGTTATCTATTGCAGAACAAGTTCAGGTCAGAATGAGTCATTTACGCACTTAACCCTTGTAGTTTCTGGACGTGATCAACACATCATGCACCAGGTACGTTGATCTTCTAATATAATTTTTATCTTTTACATATTACTAGCACTTACTTTAATTTGATTTTATTTATTTTTTGCCAACAAAACAGCAAGTAACTTGTAGATAAACAGCATTTTAACTGCCACCACACTGTGTTGGTGTGCTCCAGTGAAAGTGAAAGTATGATTTAGTTACATGAACATGTCTTATTATTATTTGTGTAAAAAAGGAGACTGGTGCCAGTGAAGCTGTTGTTTAATAAGTAAAAACCATGTAGCATACAAAACAAATGCAGATGGTGGTGGTGTAGCAAAAGGTAAAAAAAATAAAACAGGTATAAAATATATTATTTACTTTTAGTTATACCTATAACTTATTTTTCCTACACACCAATTCAGTATTTATCAGTATTGATTGACACAGTAATATCTTACATACTACTACCACATTACATATACTAATGTTTTCTCTATGTTTTTTTAACTGCAAAATATCTCATCAGATGAATAGATTGTCCATTCAACCACAACTCAGAACCTCCAGTGTTCTGGTGGTTCACCTTCTCCTGATACAATTTAGCAGAGGTAACTTGTTCTATTACATGCTGAGCAAATTCTGCAGATTGGCAATAAATACTGTGTTATTTTGTAATAGGTTTTCATTGTCTTGCAAAAATCTGCATTTACAATATGTTTTACATCCACTTTGATGCATACAGACAAAATGAACTGTTTTTATGATACAGTATTATGTACAGTATGAAACTGCAACCCTGTCTCCTAAAAATGATATTGGTATACAACTAAACTCACAAATATGTCTTTTGGGGGAATGTAATCGCATCCAGATAATGTTTAATGTTAACCTAATGATCCTAGAGACTATGCTCACAATTCCCGTAAATGACAACTTGCAAATAGGTTGATACCTAACATATTAATGAAATGTACACAGGCAACATATTTTTATTGCCAAAATGTCCGATTTACAACAACCTGTTTTCTTTTTCGGAAAAATATTCAACATTGCAGTTCAACATCCAAATATGTGACTTCAACATTATTAATAGTATTTTTCTAAGTGCATGTGTGCATGTGCAGAGTATTAACATGTTTTTGCTCACTAAGCATTAACTGTATTTAAACTATTTTAAAATAACATAAATGCACTGAAGAAGAAAATCCCACCATGATTCCTCTGAGATTTATTCTATGTAGTTCTGACATGATGTACATCAATGGGTTTTTACAGCAGAAATTAATACCCAGATTTTTTACTTTCAGGTCAGTCAAAGTTAATTTCTCCATCTCAGCCAATAGTGGCAAAAGCTGGTGATGACATCATTTTACCATGTCATTATGAACCTGCTGTGGATATTACAGCCAATACATTGGAGTGGACGAGGTCTGACCTGGACCCCAGATTTGTCTTTGTGTGGCGTTCTGGACAGGAATTCATAGATATAATAAATCCATCCCACAAAGGAAGAACATCCCTGTTCACAGATGAACTGAAACACGGAAACATTTCACTGAAACTCTCCAATGTGAAACATACAGATGAGGGGAAATACAAATGCTTCATTCCAGACAACAATGAAGAATCTCTTGTTGAACTGGTTGTTGGTAGGTAGACATGTACTGTATGTTTACACAGAGCAGTTTAAACTTGTCTTTATACAACATTCAGCCAATCATATTTTTGTATATTTTTTTCAAAAGTTTTAATACAGACAACTTCCTATAGTAAATATTTAAAGTAAAACATTTTAAATATTGACAGCATATTGAACTTTAACAGGCTTCTTCAAAGATGAGAATCCTGCAATTTGGTCTCAACTGTTTGATGGTTACATACTCTTTAAATGTGGTTGTTGCATAAAAACTAAATTTGAAAAGAAAAAAAAATATTCTCGTCTGTCAATGATACACTTTACTTCTAATCCCTTTACAGGAAATGGGAAGTTAATAAGAAAATATAATAGATAAGAACTATACTGTACTAATTAGTATCACACTAACATCTGGCTATAGTCAGTCCAGTCAGTCCATCAGAGTGTGACAGGACTGAGCACTGGTCCATTTCCTCCTCCTGACATTATTCCACAGCATCTTTATTGAGTTCTAAGAGGCCACTCTACTTCTTACCACTGTGTGGTGTAAACTATACAGTTACATTGTACATTGTGTTTAGTGCTTCTGTAACTGTCCATTGTTTTAAACTTTTTCATTTTACTCAGCATCAGATTCTGCAGACTCACCAGCCATTACTTTAGTGGGGCTAGACAGAGAAAATGGAGGAGTGGATTTACAATGTAAATCTAAAGGCTGGTATCCAGAGCCTGAGGTGTTGTGGCTGGACTCTGAGGGAAACCTGCTCTCTGCTGGACCTACAGAGACAGTCAGAGGTCCTGATGATCTCTATACTGTCAGCAGCAGAGTGACTGTGGAGAAGAGACACAGCAACAACATCACCTGTAGAGTCCAACAGAGGAACATCAACCAGAACAGAGAGACACACATATATATATTGGGTAAAAAGACTCTTTCTTCTGTTTGTTATAAATGTTAGTTAACAAAAATCATAATCTGGTTGCAATCACATTCCCCAAAAAGACATAATTGTGAGTTTAGTTGTATACCACTGGGTTGAGACAGGGTTGCAGTTTCATACTGTTCATAATACTTTATCATAAAAGAATTAATTTTGTCTGGATGCATCCAAGTGGATGTAAAACTGTTATTACTTTTTTTTTAATAGTTTAGTTTGAATTGTATACAATGTTAGTTTTCTTATGTGTCATCTCATTTTAGATGATTTGTTTAAGGTCCAGTCCACCTCATGTCCTCGCACAGCTGGTTTTGCTGTTATCGTGGTGGTGTGCATCATTTTGCTGATTTTACTCGTCTTTTTAGTGTGGAAATGGAGACTAAAAAAAACTGGTGAGTCACATATTATGCATAATAATTGTATTTATTTTACCTACATTGCAGCATTATGGCGTCAATCTAAAATTTGGGAAATGATTTAATCTGTCAAATTGTCATGAATTTTATTTGTATAGATGATTTATTTACTTTAATTTGAAATGTCTAATGTTGTGATACTTTGCTAAATATTGGTAAATGTCTCTTAGACGTTAATTATGCTGCTTCATGTTTCAACAGATAAAGAAATGAACTACTGTAAAACTCAGACACCTGAAGATCAGTTTTCCACTCAAGAAGAAAGAGAGAGAGATCAATTAATGACAGCAGTGCAAGTTGAAGATTTAAACAAGGCAAAAGAGGAAATGAACACTGAACATGTAAGTAAAAAATCATTGTGAGAAATTAAACAACAAATTCGAGAAAGGGAATTAAATTTAGAATATATCAAAAAGACAGTGGACTTTAAAGTTATCTGATTGACTGAAACCAACAACAAGCACTTGAAGTCAAATCTTCTGTTAAAAACAGCATGAACAGAACAGCAGCAAAATTTTGATTTAAGTTTAATGTTCAGACCTTCAGTGATGTTTGTTATCAATACCTTTTTGTCATACTATGCACCAAACACTGTATAAGAGGAACAAAATAGGAAGCCATACAGAGAAAAACTAAGTAGCACAGCTGTTGAGCTAAACCTTTAAAGGAAGGTCAAATCAGTTTTTGAATGTTTTAGATAATAAACTGAAGAACATGATTCTCTTAATTTCTCTCTTTTTACTCAGTTGGAAAAAAGTAGAGCTGCTCCAGCTGAGTCCTCCTCCTTTCTGGTAAGTGATCATGGTAGAATAAAATGAATAAACTCTGAAAATTAATGAACTTACTGAAGACAGAAATGGGGGTTGATGGGAGATGGAGCTCTGAGATGAGGGATGGCCCAGGAAAGCGGGGCAGGATGAGTGATGAAGTCTGTCTGAGGCTGAGGGTGGTTAGTGCAAACAGTAGTCAGTTTATCAGGCTAACATACAAATCCGAGGTATCACAGGGCTGAAATCTGGGTCAGGTCCAAGCACGGTCAAAAACACAGGTAATCAGGCATACGAAGGCTGGAGAGTTGCTATCGAAGTTTGATAAGCTGGTGGCTGGCTGGGACTGACAGGCGAGGTTGATCAGTCTGATTAGAGTAGATTAAGTGAGCGGAGGAAAAGTAGAGCGAGGGTTAGGGCGATCGAATCTGGTAAGTTTTGTGTCCTACTTGATGCCGACTTGCACTGACATCAGATTTTGGAGTAAGGCACTGCAGTTGCTCTCCAATGGCAACAAACCCTCAGGGCATGATGGGAAACACCTGCTCTCACCTGATCTAACATCTGATTGGGTCATGATGAAAGCATTTCTTTACAATTTTACCACATTTCATGTGAAATAAATGAGTCATATGGAGGTTAAACCATAAACACACACATTTTAGAAAGAACAGTTACTGTAAAATATTTGTGAGGATTTGCGACACACAGTACAAACAAGAGATTTAATGCTGCTAGAAATGTTAAAAACTGTCCGACTTTATAGTGGACTTTCAGTCACTCCTCCTGCTGCGACCACTTACTCTCGTCTCTTTTCATCTCAAATGAGCTTAAATTTATCTGCAGAGTTGTAACACAGGCGTAGCTGAATTTCTCGATTGTGGAAAAAACAAACAACAAATGCTAAGAATTAGACAGTACAATATGCTCATTTCATATGTTTAGTCACAGCAACTAAGAGTACATGTCTTTTCAATTTTCTGTTTCAGCCTAAGTTGCCTGTAGTCCTCAGGCAGACATTGGAGGAGGAAAAACAGAGGAGAGAGGAAGCTGAGAAGGAAGTTTCGTTCTTGAAAGAAAAGGTTCATATTTGTTATTATATATTATCATATTCACAATAATATACTTCTTTTTTTCAGGTCTACATTTATTTTATATTTAGTTATTTGTATGGTATATTGTTAACTATAATTATAACCTAAGACTACAGTTACAGTCACGAACTTTGCCCCGTAGGGCTTTCTAAAGTCTGTCTGACTGGTAGGAGCAGCAGGTTTATTAAATCCTGTGGAGTCCTCAGGTTATTAGTACTTGATGGTCACCTGTGGGTTGTTGTTCCCTCTGGCTTTCATGTATGTTACTGTGACCACCTGAGCCAGGGTGTGAACGACTGTCAAACCGCCTGGGTACAGTTCAAAGAACTGCATTGTAAGTGGGTGACAGACATGTCTAAAGCCACCTCCTCTGTTAAACGAAGGTCGTTTAACCCCTCCGCCACCTCCACTTCCTCTCCCAACATCAGTCAAATCACAACCATCTCCTTTATTTTGGTTACATTTAAGGTCAGGTGGTTGTTCCCACACCATTCCACAAACCGGTCCACCAGGCCTCTGTACTCTGTCTCCAGATGAGAGAGCTGGAGCAGGTATATGATGGCATCATCTGGGAAAAGTGGGAAATTTGGAGGAATGGTAAGGGGAAGTTTGTAGGGTGGGGGCGTCCAATTCTCCATGGTGTCTCCAGATACAGATGTGGTCACAGTCTTTTATAGTGGTGTGGGTTTGTGGCGTTTGCAGTGGAGACAGGACGGGTGATCCGTCTGTGTGTCCATATGATGAAGAGGAGCAGACTAGTATTGAAGTAACTTTGTTTGTTTCTTTTTTCTAAATAAGATGTATTTACAGCTTCTACCATTTGTTTAATGTTCTGTTCTGTTTTTTTTGAAGTGACAAACTTTCAAAATTTAAGACCATCAGAACAGATTTATCATCTTCTCTTTGTTTTCTTTCTGCTCTCAGGTGAATCAACTAAATGCTGAAAATCAGAAGCTCAAAGAGGAAAAACAGAGAAGTGAGGATCAGAAACAGCTGCTGCAAAAGGAGCTGGAGAAACAAGAGGTTCATGTTTTACCGATACTGAGTTTAGGTTCATTTCATCATTAATTTGTCCTTTGTTTTACATCTGAAATGACTTATTTGATCTTAACAGATATACTGTAAATCACACATACAGTTAAACATTTTACTTTAAGTTCTTTAAGGTGTGAATAACATAAAAAAGAAAAACACTGGAATAAAAATACCAGATCAGATCAGACCAGCCCGCAGCATACAATATGCACACATATTACATCTTAGAAACCACTATACGAGGCATGAAGCTTAGGATTCTGGGTTCTCATCCTGGCTTCGAAAATTATTTACATGCATTTGTTGTTTTTCATTTGTTCACTCCTGAGAGGCTAAAAAATGTCCGAAGGGACTATCTAGGGCATATGATTTTTGACACATTTATTATTTATTTATTACATTTATTTCCAATTTCATTTAAAAAATGACCATTTACAATATATATTTTGTTATTTATTTGGTAAATGTAATGTGACACCCTTATGGAGGTTAGCGTGGCTCCATAACCATCGGCTCCTGAGACTCTTCAAGTTGTTAAATCTGGCTCTTGTTAAAAAAACTTTGGACACCCCTGTCTTACAGTCACATAAGTAGATATAGTCATAGTTAAGTGGTCAGGAAAAAGCATGACATGAACAGGTAGGAATGCTGCAAACTTTGCTCAGTACACTCTGAAGCTGGTAAGCTGGGCTGACAGAAGGAAGCCTCATGTGAGATTCACACAAAATGGTTAAGCGGCTGTGCAGACAAGATGGCGACCGTGTGAGTTGGTATCTGCCACATGGTGTCTGGGAAAAACAGAATGGGTCAAACACGCAAAGGCACAGTAGCCGGGCAGCAAGACTCCTTTCACCAGAAATAGTTGAGAGACCTGAAATCCTCAATCCAGTATCCAAAATCCAAGAAAGAAATAAAGAGCACACAACACTCCAACAATCCTCAATATTCAATATCCTCAATTGTAGTTTTGCAGAATTTATTGTATTTTGTGTATTGTGTATTTTAAATATGCAGCCATTCCTGATGCAGCACACACGGACAGCAAAAAGTTCACATAATAATTTACTGTCATACTCTGACTGATCCAGAATCTGTGTCGAGGACAATTAATAATCATGAATAATTAATAAAGTTAGCGCTGTGGACACCTGCAGAAATGCACACAGAAGTTCTCCCTGTGGAAATGTTCATATGTAACCTTTTACACAATGTCTCCAAACGCACAAGAAATAATCCTACATACACCTGGAAGGTTCCAGACTGAAGAAATAGGTTCTTTAATGCTAAAAACATAACAACAACATAACAAGGAAATGCCCTTAAGTAATATAAACAAAAGTTTTGTTTGCTTAATATGACCTGTACAGTGGAAATATGATTGAATGAAAAAAACAATGCACTGGTGCCGTTGTGTGTCATGGACATCGCTCTGCACTGGAGCTGGTGTGTGTTTTTGCTTTATGCCTTTATTAGTCACATTTTCCGATGTGACGAGCTATGTGTATGCGTGTGTGTGTCTTTGTATGTACAGGCTGCGGTAGAACCCTGCCCCACGCGATACAGAAATGACATTATCATATAAATAAGATAAATATCATGAGGCGGTTTAGTTAGTTTAATAAAAGGACAATGTACAGACCTGTTCTATAGGAAAGGAAGCCTGAAACTTCTAATGTGATCTGATGCTGTACAGAAAATGTATTAAATAAAAGTAACTTTACTGTCTTGGGGTGGTAGGTGGTGCTGTTTGGGGAAGGGAGGTAGATAAAGTGTAGTAGATAAGTGTGTAGTTGATAAATTATTACATGTCTTTAACAGAAGAATATGATTCTCTTCATTTCTCTCTTTCTACACAGTTGGAAAAAAACCAAGCTGCTGCAGCTGGATCTTCTTTTTGGGTAACTGATCATAATATTATAAAGTAAAAAAATAAATCTGAATTAAATAATACTGTAATGTCTATCAATGTAAATTTCACAATACAAACATCCACACACACAACTGTCTCCTAGAAATTACATTCGTATACAACTAAACTGCAATCCCGATTACATTTGTGTAGATAATGTATTTGCGACCCGATTATGTTTTCTGTTAACGTAATGATCATATGTTCAGAGTTAACGTAAATGACATGTTAATACTGAATGTATTAATGAAATGTATAACATATTTTAGGTAAACATACTTTTTTAGGAGGCTGGGTTGACTGAACATACTACAAGTCATGATGTAGATGAAGATTCTCAGTTATCCAGGTGATGTTACCTGGATGTCTTACAAGTTGGGTTTCATCAATTGAAATTAGTGGAATCCAACCAACTTATGAAGAAACTATTTGGACGAGTAATGAAACAAGAAGTCCAGCTGCTAAGATCTACTTCCAGATGTAAATCACGGTGTTTTCTTTAGAGCAGAGTCCTAGAAATTTGATTCTGTTCATCTGGACAAAGTTTTTCTAGTGTGAGAAATATTTTGAAACTCATCCAAGTTTCCTCTTCAGTCTCAGCTGACTGCAGGTTTCCCCAACCTTATAAACAGTACCTTTGCATAATCACAGAAACTAGCACTATTGACTAACAATAGGCCATGTGATCAGTGATATGCAAATTGTCCACTGATTAGTGGATGTGTGAACCATTTATAGAGGTTTGGGGAATGGCTGCAATCACAGCATTGTAAGATTGCGACAGATCGGTTTAGAGATGGTCGTTCCTCTTTCACGTAAATGGCCTCCCTGACTCCTCTCTCAAACCAGCGTTCCTCCCTGTCCAGGATGTGCACGTCATCATCTCTGAAGGAGTGACCACTATCCTGTAGATGTAAATAGACGGCAGAGTCCTGGCCTGATGAGGAAGCTCTTCTGTGTTGTGACATATGCTTAGCCAGTGGCTGCTTGGTTTGCCCGATGTATAGTTCATTGCACTCCTCCTGACACTTGACTGCATACACTATGTTACTCTGTTTGTTCCGGGGGACCCGATCCTTGGGGTGGAGCAATCTTTGGCGTAGCTTGTTTTGGGATTTGAAAGCCACTGAGACCCGATGTTTTGAGAAAATGCGCCTCAGCTGTTCCAATACTCCCGACACATACTGGATCACCAAGGGTTTTCGCTTAGGCAGCAGATGTCCTTCCTCTCCCCTGCCTCGCTTAGAGTGTTCTTTAGGTAACTTCCCTGCTCTGACAAAGTTCTAGCTAGGATTTCCTTACCTGGAGGTGTCAAACTCAAGACCCGGTAGGGGGGACAGACCTGTCCCTCATTTCACGTGGCTTTTAATATAATTTTATTGTTATTATGAATGTTACTTTCGGACTGCTGCTCTTTCTCCAGTGTACCATATGAACAAACAGACCAACTATACTGTTGCATTTTAACACAAAATCACTGTGTTTTTCAGAGTTTGCTGATTCAATCATCAAAATTTTATATACTTAAAATATGTTTAAATGTGCCGCAGTAATTTCTGTATCCTCAATCATGATTGATGAGTGCTGGGGGTGGGAGAGGGATAACACTACATATAAACTCTGAAAATGTGTACCTCTAGACAATTACCTACTGTGGTTGTACAAATGCATTGGTCACTGCATATAGTCACAATTACAAATGGCCCTTTGACAGAAACAGTAACTCTGATGTGCATCACAACGGAATTTAGTTTGACACCCCTGCTTTAGAGTCACTGCTGTGACACAGTGACTGAGAATTAAGTCTAATATGACTGAGGGTGAGAATGCTAAAAATCAGATCATACAAAATGCTTGTGGTGTGTTCCATTTTGCTGTATGTTTAGTCACATTCACTAAAATTAATCTTATTTTCTTTAAATCTCTGTCTCAGAGTAAGTGGCCATTTTCCAAGCAGCAGAGAGGAGAAGAAGCTGAGAACAACGTTCACAATCAGGAGAAAGAGCTGGGAGATGAGGTTCGTATATGTATTTTTATCACATACATTTTTCTCCAGACACTACTAAAAGAGTGAATATGTTTGTTGTCCATAAATGTTTAACAGCTCTCTACCCACCCTCAGTGCTTTACACCATGTAATTAGAGTAGATTATAAAAGAATATTAGAATTTTTACTTGTACAGTAACATGACACATAGATCAAACAAGTCAACAGACAAGGTTAAAAGTCAAGGTGAGAGTCGAGAAGACCAGTAAGGACCAGATCCAGAACCACATGTAGAGTTTAAGATCAGGAACCAAGTACAAATACATACATACAGTATAAGACAAAGTTCATTAAATATCAGTTATAAACTAAATACTGTAAAAGAAAAGTTCAGTTGCTCTTAACTGAGCTGATGTAGAAGCTGGTGTGTCAAAAGGGATCACATACAACAGATACATATAAAATCTACATAGACATGCTTTGATGGGGATTTTACACAAAACAGCTGTAAATGGAATTCCGGTGGCGCCATGTTGCTAACAGCAGCTTGAAGAAATTGCTCCGTTCATATTTGAACATATTTCCTAACTAAACTACGCAAAATTCGGCGAATTTTCACTCAGACAATATGGCATTGTCCCTGAGAGGTAAGGGGTCACAAAAACAGGATCAAGTTAAAGACAAAGGGGACAATTTGAAACAGTTGACTCTGAAACAAGCCTCATATTCACCTGCAGCTATAGATGCTAGCCCGCACGACTCCAAGTCAAGAATATTGGAGGAACTGGAGAAAATGAGGAAAGACAACTAAGAGGGACACACGCAAACTCAGCTCTCCTTAACTAGATTAGAAACTAAAAGATGACGTGAGGTATTTGGAAAAGAGATCCATGTAGACGGAGGACCGCATTAGCGCTAACGAAGACACTGTGAAGCGCCATGAGCAGGCCATCCGACATCTGCTGCAGCGCGACATGTATCTCACTGTGCGTTGCTAGGACATGGAGAACAGACTACGGAGAAACAACCTGAGAATCTACCGTGTGCCGGAGGGAAGCGAGTGAAAAGATTTGCTTAAATCTGCCCTTAAACTACCCCCAGAGATGAACATCAGCATCGAGCGAGCTCACAGAGCACTCACCGCCAGACCTAAAAATCCAGATGCTGCTCCGCGATCTTTGATTGTAAAGTTTCTGGACTACTCCGTCAAAGAGTCTATTCGAAGGACAGCATGGGAACAAAGAAAAGTAATGTACAAAGAAGGGCAGATATATTTGGACCACGACTTTTCCCCCGAATTACAGAGGAAAAGATCGCTTGTGTGTGACGCAATTAAACAGCTGAAGACGAAGAACATCAGAGCTAGCTGTATTTTTCCCGCACAGCTGAGAGTAGCCCTAGAAGACGGCGAGAAAACCTTCCCGACGATGTTGGCTGCTCAACCTGTACTTGAGAAGATGGGGGTGAAGGTGCGCGTGGATGAGAGGGAGCGACTGGAAGCGGAGGCGTCCCGACGCGGATGGAGCATGAGAATGAGAGCACGGAGCGGCCCTCAAACATGTTCACATGCAGGGATTGAATCCTTCTTCACTACAAAGGAGTGAGCTGTTTAGTTTTGTTTTCCACAGAGGACCAGTCACCAGCCTCTGCCCAGGAAACATCGGGGACTGGATTTTTCAGGTTTAATAACTGATTGATTCAGTCTGGTATGTGGAAGCCTATATTGTTCTGTTCATTCTTGTTGTTCTATGTTGTTAATGTTCTTGATGTCCTAAGATTGCAAATGGGCCAATTCCGGCCAATATCTAAAAAATATGTTTCTTTGTGCTCCATGACCAACAAGTTCATAATACGAGATGAACAATCTCATTTTTATTACTTATAATGTTAAAGGGCTGTGTAGCCCCATCAAGAGGAAAAAAGTACTTAACCAACTAAAAAAATATAACTGTGCTATAGCTATGCTTCAGGAGACACATCTT
>JAUYWH010000046.1:0-14752 GCA_034779795.1 Ctenopoma multispine
AATTATATATTAAATAATGCTGACTAAATACTCTTCTCACCATTTCATCATCATCTTCCTCCTCCCGGTTGATTGTTGGTAGGTTGATTTTCTGAAGGGAATTTTTCATTTTAGTCTTTTTATTAGTGCTTCACTGCAGCAGTTTGTACATTTTTGCTGTTAAGAAAAACAAGAATGTTGAGTCTTATTTAACACTTGATGGTAATTTAATGAGTACAGATTCTGCTGAACTAAATATAGTGATAGTTCTGACATTAACCTGCAGGTGGTGATGTTGAAGTGAAAGTGAAACTATTCCTGTTTGCACCACACTGCAGCACTATCTATGTGTGTTTTATTTAAAACAAAATTTGTGTTATGATATCTACTAACCTCTCTCCACTGGCTCCTGGTAGCTGCTCGCATTGAGTTCAAATCCTTGATGCTTGCTTACATGGCTGTTAATGGAAGTGCACCTTCTAGCACTTAACAACGCCTTAGCACGTTTTTCTTCTTCACAAGTTGTGTCTTATTACGGCTCTTAGTTTGAAGTAACTCATAATTTACAGAACCCGAATTTTAATTGCTTGTGTCTCCTTGTAAGTCGCTTTGGATAAAAGCGTCTGCCAAATGAACTAAAGTAAAGTAAAGTTTATCCACAGTTATTGTATTTGATGTATATCCGATGTACTTGTTACATATCATGTTGGATATCACTAAAGCAAAAGACCTCCAGGACCCTGCTGGGCTAAATAGCCTCCAGGGCACTCAACCAGGCTCCAGGCTGCAGGCCCCTCCTCACCCTAAAAGGGCTCACAAGACCTGGGTAAATAACCTCTGGGACCCTGCCCGGGTGAAAATAAATAAATAAAAACCTACAGGAACCTCCCCTGGTTCGCCTTTAACAGGGTGTTGTATTCTGTTCTCACATCAAGATGTTTCCTCTTAGATTAATCTGTGTTTTGTTTGCTGAAAATGGGGTGGAAATATAACAGAAAGATATCTCGGAAGATCAAATAATGCTGAGTCAAAACATTCAGTGCCAAAACACATCATTCAGAGTTGGTCCTCTGGCCAGCTAAATACAGCTTCCATCAGTTGAAGGAAGACATTCTAAGATGGTGACTCACTGCACCAGGATCCACTGTGATGATTACTTAAGCTGAGAGAATTATAAGTACCTAAAATAAACTCTGAACTGAATTAACTCTAAATGTGTGATAGGACATATTTTCACTCTCCTGCTCCTCTGGACTTTCCGCAGGGACATTAAGAACAGTATTTTTAAATATTCTTTAAAGCTTTGTATCTGTGTATTGTTATAAACAAAGAGTTTTTCTCTGAACTTGAAGTTGCAACTTTGCATTTCAAAAAAAGATGCTGAAAAGAAGATGCACAAAAATAATACTGAACGCAATTATCATGTTCTAGTGAAACATATTTTTAAAGATCTTCTTATGAACACAAGGTGAGTCCAAACTAGATGAAGGGGATGGATGGCTGGTGTATACTGTAAAGGGCTAAGTTACTGCAGACCAAAGTTCAACCCTAAGCGCCCAGAACATTGTTTAACTTTAACTGCAGATGCTTTGTATGTGACTGTTACATAATTGTCTGTTACCCCAGCCCACAGTTTCTCCCTGACCTTAATCCAGTGATGTAATGCCTGATATCAACCATAAAAACATATGCTAATAAAAACCACATTAATTCATTACATTCCCCACAAAAACATATTTGTGCTTTCAGTTTAACTGTATATGAACATCATTTTTAGGGGACAGGGATGTCTTAAAAAAAGTGCCCATCTCGAATGGTAATTTACAGTATGGTGAGGGAAATGGATTGAACATCATCTGATGCCACTTTTTAAAAACATATTAACTTATCAATATGTCAAGTTTTGCTGTAAATAGGTAACATTTGTGCATGCATCTGAAAACACATGGGAATTTGAGACATTTAGTTTTAGAGAAGCTAAAAAAGCAAAGAAAGCTTCTAGTGTGATTCAGCTTGTGAAAAATCTTATTATACAGCATTTTGCTTTAGAGATAAGGTAACTTAAGCAGTGTTACTTCTCTTTGAGATGATTTGCTGCTTCTTCTGGAAGATGTGGTGGGAGAAAAATAAATCAAAGTTGTAGAAAACAAAACAATCAAATGATATTCATTAATTTATCTGCAGGACATAGAAAAGAACATTAAAATAATGCCAGGCACATTATCCCCCTTAAAACACAAAATAGGTATTTTAATAAATTTCTACTACTACTACTGAGACAGTGACACTGTATAACTTATACTACGTATATATGAAGATAATGCCTAAACAGTATTACTTTAAACTTCTCTGCTGAGATAACTTGTTGTCTTGCTGAGATGCAAGTTTTGTCTTGCTTCTTATAGAAGATGTAATGAAATATTATTAATAACTTACTCTACATAGACTCTTATCAGACTCAACTTTATTGTTATCATTGTATGTACATGAAATTTGCTTCCAGTCATTGATAAGTCCCAAAGACAAAAATGTAAAAATGTATTTACTGTATGTAGCAGACAAAGTTTCAGCTTCAAGAGGTTATTTTTTACATGTATAAAAATTGTATTTCATGATAAGCAAACAGCAAAAGTTTCTGTGTAAAACCATGTACCTCTTTAAAAATAATCCAATATTTGATATACAAAATATACAACAAAAAAAACAAAAAATGTTTTGTTTCACACCGAGTAAAAAGACAAACCTCTTTATTAGACCTTTTATTGCTGGTTATAGTGTAGTGTTCTATATAAATGTCAAAGTCTACTACATGTTAAAAACATTTTTTTTTATTTCAAATGTGATGTGAAAATGAAAATGTATCTCTTTATTAAATATCTAAACCAATTCAAAATGTATTTAGAACAAAAAAAGTTGAATAACTACTTGATATTGATATCAATATTCCTGTGTCCTCCTAACCCATTTACTCTCATACTGCAGCTCATGATGGGCATTGACACTTTGCCTTCCGTTTTTTGGTTCTATTTATTTCAGGGTAAAATTCAGCTACAGTTTGATTAAGAGGGCACTGTTTTTAGGGAAATGCCTCAAATGTATTGTTGTTAATGCTCAGTTCATCATAGAGTTGTTGCCTCTATTGAATGATGAAATTTGTGGAACAGCATTTGTCAGCGTGCACGTTGAGGTTTTATCATTTTCACCAGAACCATATGAATATGGAAATAAATGGCCTTTCTCATGTATTATGCTTTCATTATAATCATTGTCACCAGCCTGGTTGTTGTACACAGTAGTGATAAAACAATCCTGCATATTTTTGTCATTCTCCATGTTTTCAAGCTGCAAAAGTAAAAACATTCAGTCAGTGGAAGTGAAACTGACTCAGTGTGATACAATAAAAAAGTTTCACACCTTTTTTACAACTTTTCTTTTTTTAAGTAACACAAATTACAATGGTTTATGTTTTTTATTAAATAAAACTATAAAAAAAATAATCCATCAGATGCATTATGTGGATAAATGTCCATTATTACATTGTTTTATTGAATTTTATTGTTTATTTATTTTATTTAATTATTGGTGGAGTCTTTTCCTTAAGATGCAAAGTTGTGAAGTTCACTCAGTGGTATTGATGTTGTATCAGTAACATATGTAAATGAATTATATTATACTAAGATATTAAAATAATGTATTAGAAGATCATGAGATTCATACATAACTGTGGTTCAATTTTTCAATTCTCCCTTTATCTTCCTGAATTTGTCCCGTTATACTTGTTTATATGTGTTTATATGTTGATGCATCAATGTGCTGAGCTTCATTGTTAAATTAAATAAAATCTTTCAATTTGAAATACAACAGATTTAATTTAATTTTATGCATTCACAAATTTTCTCTGTCTTAGAATTTACTCCTAAAGGTATAAATGAAATTCACAAGTGGTCCAGACGTGTCTAAACTAAACTGTTAATGTTTTTCTCCACAGGATTCAAACTCAACTACAGGATTGCAGACCTCAACTAAATACATTTGTTTAGTTTAAAGTTTAGTTTCATTTAAATGTGATACAGGAATTGTTTTTGGAATTAAAAAGATACTACATAATATAGAGGATAGCTAAAATGTGCAATATGACAAACTTGATGCTCAATTAATACTCATCTTCTTCTTCTTCCTTCTCCAGGTTAAGAGTTTTCTGAGAGGATTTTTAAATTTTAGTATTTTTATTTTGGTGTATTAATTATTATTTGGTGTATTAATAAATAAGACAGACAATCTTACTTTCAGAATCAGCTTTATTGCATGTACAATGATTTTGCCTCCAGTCATCAGTTAACTCCCAATAACAGTAACTTAGGAATATATTTATTGTAAGTTGCAGAAAAAGAAATAAAAATATTTTTATTCACATCAACTTTTAATTATTTCATGATAAGCAAACAGCAACACTTTCTTTAGAGTTCCTGTGCAAACTGTGTAGCTGCTTAAAAATAATCCAGTATTTGTTATTCAACATAAAACATTTTATTTCACATAGACTTAATGACAAACTGTTTTATTATACCTTATAATGTTGGTTATAATGTCTTATTGCTCTACATGACACAGGTTTATGACATGTTCAGGCTTTAAACAAGAAGATGTTGTGTTCATTTCTCTCAAATGTGATGTGAAAATGAAAATGCACATCTACATCCAATGTCAAAAAAGATTTTAAACATCATGAGCTAAATAACCGCTTGAGAAATATCAAAATCATAAACTAAACATTTAGTGTAAAAGATCAGTTACTTATTCAGTCCAAAACAGAGATAAGCAATAAGCTGTTTAATCATTTACATGTGAGCAGTAAGATAAAAAGAATCCAGATTTCACAAATGATCAAAATAATTTTTTTTTTAAATTAAATGTTTTTTATGTTTCTTTACTTTAGTAATTATGTGATAACAAAAAAATATCTCTGAGTTATAAATTCTGATGACGTCTGTTGTGATAATAGTCCTATAATTTATTCTTATAGTCTTTGAACTGAACCTGAAATGTTTTGTACAGGAAAATACTGGGATATAAAAGTATATCATGACAGAGCCAAAAATATACCAGGATATTGTATTTTTGTTCATATCATGCATAAAATAAAATAAAATCTGCATCAGTAAACAAAAAGCACAAATGTCATTATACAAAATTACAGACAGAACTGACCAGTGTAAACACACATGACAGCAGAGGAGATCATACACCCCTCAGCTTAAGATGTTAATTATTGTGAAGTTATAGATTTTTCTGTTTTGTTGAAGTGGGGAGCGAGAATATTTATAATATGAAAAAATTAACCACTGCTCTACTGATGGAGCTCCTGTGGGCAATCACACTTCCTGTTCATGTTAGGGTAGAATTCAGCAACAGTTTCATGTAGAGGACACTGTGTGTTGGGAAATGCCTCAAATGTATTGCTGTCAATTCTCAGTTCATCATAGAGTTGTTGTAATGTTCTGGTCTCTAGATTATCAGGTTGATCTTTAACATTTTCTAGTAAGTAAGTAACTGTCTAAGAGTATAGTTAATAGTACAGGATATATAACAGTACATTAAATTATTAGTTAGGGCTTATTAAGGCATAAAGTAAGGTTAATTAATGTACCCTTATTGTAAAGTATTACCGGAAATTGTTATTTGTAAGTATTAATTATTTAACAGTATTAATTCTAGGGGGAAGGTACTTTTCCCTGTTACAGCAGCTTTCAGAAGGAACCACAACAACTAAAATACAAATATTGTCAAAGTGACCAAAACATAAATCACATGGAGCCCCACTTGTTGAAGTTGTGTAAAACGTACTGGGGTGTTTTCATACTTTGTTAGTTTCAGCCCTCAACACAATGTCATCACACAATTCAGAGGACACAAAGGGTCATCAAATATGACATTTTAATTTGACTCCACTACACACACAATTGATTTGCTTATGTGAGAAAACACGTTGGATTTTGTTGGAGTGTAGTGATTGAATATCTTGGACAGAAACTGAACCAGAAATATAAAATGAAGTCACACAATTTTATCAAAATATTTTAGTACAACAATGGAAATAATTTTTGTTTTGTTACATTAACTGGTGGAAGAACTATTCAAAAACTTGAATTCACTAAAAGTTAACCAATGGAAAAAAGAAAAACTGAGACAGTCTGTAAATGTTTCACAGGAGGTAAAATGAGGATGATGTGAGTTTGATCTAAACAACAGGTTCAGTAGGTTCAGTACACATGTGGGGAAAAGACAGAGCAATGTGTGTCTTACAAACACACCAGTTGATATGAAATGTTTGCTGTCCCCTTTATATTAGAGGGTTAGATCACTCTTAAATCTCTGCCTCTATATGTGTTTGGTATTCCATAGTTGCCTCATTAGAAAATTTTTAAAGAAACTTACCTTTTTAAAAGCTTCACAAAGTGGTTCTTTATTAAAACTAACTTGAAACAAACTTTGAATCTGTGAAGAAAATCTGGTTTTTATACTGACTGGAGGTGTGGTAGTGGACTAGGCCCTCCTCCACAAGCCTAAGTGTAACATTTCTAATCGATGAATTGTCAAAAAGTTGGATTTGAGAATGTGATGCAGATAAAACAATTAATAAACATTTGTTTGTAACCCCTCTTAGGCCATTTTTGTATACTGAAGCCTTATCTCTCTAAAATAAAACTTAGCTGCATTGATGTCATAATAAATTCTTAAAACAATATAAATCAAAAGAAAAGATTACTTTGAATTTGTATTTTGATTTAATCCATTTCCCACAATAAACTATGTTACTGTCTTCACACAGCGAATGTCCAGGTGAAAGGTTAGATTCAAAATAATTTCGTTGTCTGTTGCTAGTTGACTTCAAATCTGTTTTTCAATCTGCTCACAAGGTGTCATGGCATCACATTCTTTATCAGACCTTTCTCGTAATTGTAACCTCTCTAAATAATAGAGATAACGTTGAAAGTTAATCTGTGTGCCATGATAAACCTAATGTATCAGTTAGTATTTTCTACCAACTGTAATGCTAGTAATTATGTTGCCTCTGTCAATAATGTGGAAATTACCTAGTCCACAATTTACAGAGCAAAATGTGATGTTAGATATTTTTTTGGCACAGTGGCACAGTGAACATTCAACTTGACTACAACTCTAGGAAAAGGAACAAGAAAGCCCAATTAAGTGAGTTACCTTTAAACAAGCATTTATAAATAATCGTAGCATAATTGTCACATTGTTACTGTCAGTAACAACAGTTTTTACTGTAGTTGTTTAAGACATATACATTTATGCAAAAGACAATTTTCTGATTTTTGTTTATGTGACAAGCATAATTGTTTGCAATCTATGACTTCCAGATAAATAAATGTGTGTCATTTGACCCATAACTTTAACAGATCATTTTCTCACCACATATTTGGCAAGAAGCAACAAGTCATCACCAAGAGAAGTAACACTGCATAATACCATTATATCTCTGCAGCAACATGTTCACACATGTTTTTACACAAAAATATCCAGTAAGGCTTGCTTAGCTTTTTTAGCTTGTCTCAAATACATGTAAATACACTACTCTCTGTTTCTTTTGCATATTATCATAAACGTTACTTATTTATAGCTAATATCAAGCACTTTTAATTAACAAGATTAATATCTGAATGTAGACTGCTTCCTCTTAGCACACTATCTACTAAATTTTGGGTTGATTGTTTTACATGAAAACACACGTTTACAGCATTGCTTGAACAAGTATTACCGGTTTTAACAATTGTTAAAGCACAATTTTGACAACAAGGCTCATTTTTGCAAATTATCTAGCACAATTCACATAACACCTAGGATATATCCTGCAAAATGAAGCTCTGCAGTCAAAACCACATAAACAACCTGCAAAACCAAACACCGCTATGCAAAATCCAAATCACTTTTCACATTTGATCAAATGTGATCAAATGTGTCCGATCACATTTGAATCAATTTCCAGCACTGTCTAAACACAAAAAGGTTCCGTAATCAGTGGTCTAGGTTTATGTATGTACAGTACTGGAGAAATGCAGTATTATTTGTAGCGTACTGTAGTCCAACAGTTACCTGCACATAATTATGCCTCAGTTCTTTGGCACCCGGTAAATCTGTTTCATTCGCACTTGGTGTCGCTGGAGAACATGAGCAAGGGTAGACAAAGAAACTCGCCTAATCTTCCCAAAAACTGTGTTTTTCATTGCTCGCGATGTGGCTTTGAATTTCCCTTATGGCATTACAGTTTTTCTCGAATGCTTAAACACATTTGCCCACTCTGACATCACATTTTCAGAACAGTTAACTTGAGGGCCAAAACTCTACAGAACGGGGGCAGTTGCTGGTTATTATATTTTAATGTCAAACAGGAACAGTTAAATTTAGTACATACTCAAGATGTAAATAAGTCCATGTTTTAATTTAACTTAAATGTGATATAATGATAATACTAAAATTTTAAATGTCAATAAAAACAACTATCAATTAATTAATCATTATTTCAAAGTCACAGCTAAACACTCATTCATACACAAACAATAATATTAAAAAAGAAAGAAAAAAGTAAATCAGGGTAAATATATCTAAATTATAAATCCAGCATACAAAAAGTAAAAATTAATCAAATGTAAATAGTACATAAATGTTTTTTAATCAATTTAAAACAATAAGAGAAATAACCACACAAAACCTTTCCCCTGTATTTGGAAAATAATTTGATAAAAGAATAAAGATAAACAGTATAACATAGTAACATAGTAAAATAAATGAAAACATCAATCTTTGATCAATCAGAAGCAAACTGAAGTTAATCAGCAGGCTAAAGACTTTTATCAAATATGAACCACGTTTCACTGCAAAAGTAAGGCAAAGAGAAATTTTCTTTATTTTTACTTTATTGACTGTGGATCTTTACTTCTCTCTCCTATTAACCTTTTCAGCCTCAAATAAATTTTTAGTAACAGGAACAATCTGATATTTGGAGAGAATTACTATATGGGGTATTAAAATAAAATAATAAAACATATTTATGTGGAGTAATCAGGTAGTTAGTTTATAACTGTTGCAAACCTGCAACGTCTGCCTCAAGAGGGTTAACCATGAATAGTAAGTGAAATTTAAATATATGTAGAATTTGCGTCTGATTATGACCAGTTGTTCTGCTCCACAGGTTGCTTGGTTTGAGATCAGATTTGGTATCTGCAGATATTCTGTCCTAAATATATACTGAGGCCAAAGCATATTAATTAAAGTTACAGTTTGTAATTTTGGCTCGAGAAGATTAAGCGGGAACTTTTTTAAGGGTTCATCTATGTCTTCTGACCTTAAATGTGTTTCTTGTGTCTCAGTTTCTTTGCCTGAGGTTCCTCAGTTCTTTCACTTTTTTTGCAGATTTTCCTAAATGTTCCTTCGTTTGTTAGACAGAACATTTATGACTTGTTGGGCAGACATTTGTTTTAAGGTTTACAGATAACAGTATTCATAATTTCTGGGTAAACCTCAGTAACAGGCTGGTTATGAGGACAGCTTTGACTAGGAAACACAGTGTTAATTTGCAGGTTTTTTTCGAGTTCTTTCACAGTCTTCATCTGCAGATGTGTAGAGTCAGAGTTTTCTCCCCAGTATGCACCTGCTAACATGTTTTTCCTATCATTACTTGTACAGCAGAAAGCTGACCAGAGCAATGAAGGTATATTAACCCTGTTATTGAGTTTTCTGTCAGGACTTGGCTGTGCTCCGGTCACTAAAAAGGCTACCTTCTTGTAGCAGTATTTTTCCAGGATAGTTTTGACACATTTCTCCATTTTATTCCAACTTCCGCTGTTAAAAGATTCAACTTGAGGAACAACGTTTGTGAGGGTAAAAGTTGAAATTTTTTCGCTTTCATCAAATGCATAAAAAGCTTGAAATAAATGGCCCCTACTATACACTTGGTTGTTCTTATAATCATTTTTACTGGCCTGGTTGGTGTAAATTGTACTATCATTACAGTCCATCATGTTTTTGCCATTGTTCATGTCTTCAAGCTGCAAAAGTTGAAGCACAGTCAGTGTTACTCATGTTGAATAAGTAACTAAACCATAGAACAATAGAGAAAAATACTAAATTGAAATTACAATGTTATTTGAGATACAATTACCTGTGGCTCAATCATCCAATCTGGTCTTCTGTTTGTTTTTTTGTTTTTCTCTGAGTCTGTTTCCCCTCTGTACTTATAAGCAGAAAACACTGGGATCTTGTTCTCTGTGTCGTAGAGTGTCACAAACCTTCTACTGTCGTTATAGGTCTGGCAGATTATTTTGTATCTGCTCCTGTCCTGGGTTTTGATGATTTGTGGTGTTTTTTTCTCAAGAAAAAAGTCTTTACACTGTGGAGTCAAATCTGACCTCGACTGCACCACTTCAGTTACTAAAGGAGTGATGGACAGGAGGAGGACAGCGAGGGGCAGGAGACACCACATCTTCAGAGACATCATCATCACACACTGTCAGAAAAGAAAACAAAGAATTGTCAAACATTAGTTCAATTCAGTAACAATTACACACATTTTATATGTTTTTTTATCCCTCACAAATATTAGAAAGTGAACTTTGTATTGTTTAAATATGTTAGACAGACACTGAACCAGAAATATAAAGTAGTCATATAATCAGATCAGAAACAGTACATAAAATTTTTGTAACTTGTTAAAAATAGAAATATGCTTTAAAACACATTGTGACTGACTCAGACTTGCAGAACAGCATCACTGAGATATTTACTTATTTACTTCTAAATATTTTTGAGCCCCTCTAACCAATCAGAGAATTTCTGTGATTTCTGCCTGATTTGTGAGATTTGCAGCCTCTTATTTATTGTACTTTCATTATATTCAGAATCTGAAGAGCCTTGCAAAGCGTGGTGTAAAGGTAAGGTAAGGTAAGGTAAAGTTTATTTACATAGCACTTTTCATGCCCAAAGAAAACACAAGGTGCTTTACGGTGGCAATGCATTAGAACACAAAAAGTATAATAGCATGTTCAATAACACTAAGAACAGTGAAAACTTTGTAAATCAAATGTAAAACACAGCAGCAAACAAGTAATAATAAAAAGTAAATAAAATCAGAAATATATACACACAGTACACAGACATCTATATGCACACACTCATTCATACATATATACAGTACATGTACAGATGAACAACCAGAGAGTAGTAGCAAGTTAAAATTGACCTGTAGCTAGGAGGGGTATGCTACAGTGACTAGTAGTGTTTTTAGCCCTGATTTAAATGACTCAACAGTTCTAGCAGATTTTAGAAATTTCGGGCAACTTGTTCCATAATAACTAAAAGCTGCTTCAACTTGTTTGGTCCTAATATTAGGAAAAACAAGTAGATTTTTCCTAGTTGACCTTAAATGTCTTGGGGCATCATATTTAAAAGCAGATCTGAAATATATTTGGGCCCAGAGCCATTTAGTGCGTTATAAACCATTAGTAGAATTTTAAAATCTATCCTTAGGCATACAGGAAGCCAGTGCAATGATTTAAGAATTGGTGTGATTTGGTTGAGTTTCCTAGTGTTAGAGAGGACTCTGGCAGCAGAATTCTGAATTAACTGTAACTGTCTAATTGATTTCTTACTGAGGCCTGTAAATAAACCATTACAATAATCCAACCTGCTAAAAACAAATGCACTGACAAGTGTTTCTGTGCCTTGTTTGGACAGGAAACCTTTCATCCTTGCTATGTTTTTGAGATGGTAATAAGCTGATGGTTTTAATGTGGCTATTAAAATTTAGGCCAGAGTCCAAAATGACTTAGGTCAGAAGATTTCTGACTTAGGCTGTAGTTTTTAGATTTGCATTAGCGAGGTGAGCAGCAACTTTTAGTCTTTCCTCCTTGGGACCCAAAACAATTATTTCTGTTTTGTCAGTGTTTAATTGTAGATTTATTTGTTCAATACACTGGCTAACTGGTGTTTCAATTGGACTGTAATCGTGTGGTGATACTTTAATGTAAAGCTGTGTGTCATCAGCATATATGTGGTAGGAGACATTATAAGAATCTATAATCTGAGCTAGAGGGAGCATGTAAATATAAAACAAAAGAGGCCCGAGAATTGAGACTTGGGAAACCCCACATGTAATTTTTGTTCGTCTCGATTCGTAAGTATCAAGTGATATAAAATAGTCCCCATCTTCCAAGTATGAAGCAAACCATTTTAACACCGTGCCAGAGTCCTATCCATTTTTGAAGTCTGTCTGTGAATTTGCTAAAACACTGCTTTTTCAATGACTTTTGCTAGAAAAGTTATGTTTGATATGGGTCGATATTTGTTCATTATGGATGCATCGAGATTCTGCTTTTTAAAAATTGGTTTAATAACTGCTGTTTTCAAAGTTCCCAGAAAAAGGCCTGACTGAAGAGAATTGTTAACGATATTGAGCATATCTGTTGCCACGCAAATAAATAAATTTTTAAAAAAGTGTACTGGTAAAATATCAAGGCAACAGGCAGTAGGCCTGAGGTGATGGACAATTTCTGACAGTTTAGCATGATACACTACTTCAAACTGTGTTAAACTAACTAAGGTGGCACAGTTAATATAATATTTTTGCTAGAGATAGAGATTGACTGTCTAATGCTTTGAAATGTTATGAAAAAAATGCAAATTCCTTACATCTCTTATCAGACAAAAATTCAGAAGGACCTGGTGCTGAGGGACTGGTAAGTCTGTCCACAGTAGTAAATAATATAAGTGCATTTTTATTTTTGTTAATAATCTCGGAAAAGAAAGATTGTCTTGCAGTTTTCAATTCCTTGTTGTAGATGCATAATTTCTCTTTGTAGATTTAGTAGTTTATTTTTCCTCCACCTGCATTCTGCCTGTCTACACTCCCTTTTTCTAGTTTTTACTGGTGTTGTATTCATCCAAGTCATCTTCTTGTTACTGGAACGAACTTTTAGTTTTAGGGGAGTAATATTATGCATAATGTTCAGCACCTTAGAACTAAAACAGTTTATGAGATCACTAGGAGGGTCTGAGCGTGGAGCTGGTGTGGCTGCAAAAGCCCGCTTGAACAACACACACGTATTTTCGTTAGTATAGGGCTTTTTGATTAAGTTTGGTTTGATATTATCGGTCTTGGCAGGGATAGTATAATCAAAATAAACACTGTAATGATCAGAAAGGCCAACATCAGCCACCACTACTTTTGAAATGTGCAGACCTTTTGATATACAGTAACTAAGTCTAAGGTATGCCCTTTATTGTGTGTAGAACCTTTAACATGTTGGAGGAGATCAAAATTGTCAAGGATGCCCAGGAATTCTTTTGCACTCTCGTTATCAGGTTTATCTAGGTGTATATTAAAATCACCAGTGTTAATAACAAGGTCGAAGTCAATGCAAACAGCAGAAAGGAATTTAGTAAAATCATCATAAAACTGCACACTGTATTTTGGGGGCCTGTATACCATTACCAATAAGATTCGATGGGAGACTGCCACTTGGAGCGCAACATATTCAAAATAATCATATTTCTCATACAATAGTTTTTTACATTGGTGGGTATTTATGAATAGAGTAGCTACTCCTCCCTTTCTGACTGTTCTAACCTCACTAAAAATATTAAAGTCTGGAGGAGATGCTTCAACAAGAACACCTGCTGTATTATGTTCATTTATCCATGTTTCAGTGAGACACATAAAATCAAGCTTGTTCTTAATGATAAAATCATTAACCAACAGCAATTTACTAGACAAGGACCTTATATTTAATAAAGCCAGGGCTGGACTAGCCATCTGGCGTACCGGGCAATGCCCGGTGGGCCGACGAACATGGGCCTGCGGGTGTCATAATTTACCCAAACAAGTTTGATAAAAGTAATTTTTATCGACCGCGACGTCCAATGAAATCTCTTAGCCCTCCTCGGATCGCTCCTACCTTCCCTTTTTAACCAATGTTATCAAACGTTGCAATTTGAGCTGCTGACCGGAGTGTGAGAGAAGGGGCAATGGACAAACCTAAAAGATGGGTGCAATATGGGCGCAGAAAAGCTCAGAGAGAAAAGGCAAAAAGGCTTCAAGTGGACGCAGAAAAATGCACAAAACGTACTGATATATTATAATAAGTTATAAGTTATAATAAGAGCTCTTGCGCTCGGTAATTACTTTTTGTGTGACACCGGCGAAGGAGGAGGCAGATTTAACGATTCAGGGAGATATGCCGGGGGAGGAGGATGAGGACAGAGACGTGGCCCACGGAAAGATTGAGGAAGAGGTCAGATTAGCGACTGTCAGACTGGTAAAAAGTAGCCGAAATATTAATGAAGAGGGACGTTTCATGTAGGGAGTGTAAAGGGCTAGAGTGTGTGTGTGTGTGTGTGTGTGTGTGTGTCTGTTGGAGAGCAAGTGATGGGAGGGGTGGTGGGGGTGTAAACTTGTACACAGCGTTAACAATGAGAATGTTTTGGGATGTGTGCTATAATAATAATAATAGAAGTACGGTGGCCCTGAAGTTCAAACCATACAAACAAATTACTAAACACAACAATAAAATTGAGAATCACAAAATCAAATTATAGTATATTCTATATACTATATTGCTGTTCTGCTTTGTAAAGAACAAAGCAGAACTTTTTCAGAGATTTTAAGTTTCATTCTAGCTTTGGATAGATAGATAGATAGATAGATAGATAGATAGATAGATAGATAGATAGATAGATAGATAGATAGATAGATAGA
>JAUYWH010000047.1:0-14691 GCA_034779795.1 Ctenopoma multispine
GTTTAGCACTTGTTGGCCCCTTTGCCTTCACTCTGCGGTCCAGCTCACCCCAAAACACATTGAATGAGAAGATGTGTACCAACTTTTGGCCTGTACTGTAGGTGATTTTTAAAAAAAAAAAAAAACTTTAATGTCAAAGTAAAAACAGGTCTCTACCAAATAAATGTAATCATAATGTAGTAACAGCAATGAAACACTATCCAGGTTTTCCAAAGGAACACTCCAAGCAACTCCCCAAAAAGCATAAGTTAGGGATGGATACAACAGATTCGAATATTATGAATATTAATTGCAGCACAGTTAAATCCATCATTAAGAAATGGAAGGAATATGGCACATAAATTCATCTACAGCAGGCTGATCTTAAAAACTGAGTGACTGTGCAAGAATGGGACCAGTGAGGGAGGCCACAAAGACACCAGTGACTGAGAGGGGTTAGACTGTATATACATAAATTGCTGGCTGGGTTCAAGGGTTAGGGTTATCTTCCCAGGGTGAATATTTTTTTTAGGCACTGTATGAAGGGACAAGGTGAGATGCACATCCTCCTGTAGCCACTGTCTTTATCACTCAGTTATCGTTATGTGCTGTTCCCTTTTTACACAGCATAGGCCTGGTCATCCCTACCACCAGTAGATGAGGTAATACACTCATAGTGTCATGAGTAATCCTGGTTATTGAATCTTCTATGGACAGTGCTGGGTCTCAGTATCATTTCACTGCATCTGGACAATCTCTTGTTTAAGTTCAGAAGTGTGTCATTAGATGTGGACATTCATTCCTTGGTGCTTCAAAGTACAGATGAATTAGATTTTCTTTAGTATGTGCTTGGATGCTACCTTGAGCAACTGTATATCCAATTGTGTCAACTAATTCAGTTAAATATCAAGTTTCATTGTGCACAACCACATGACATGAGGACCGATATCCTGCTCCTCATAAACAAGTATTGCATTTATTATGGGAGAGGAGGAATTTGGGTAAAGTATTGTGTTTTAACCAGTTTGGGAGCTTAATGCACCGAGACAACATTCACACGTTTGCAGTCTAAAGCATTTCAGCAACTACCAGCTACAGCAGATGGTTCAGTATCTATGTTGCACTGTGCTGGCAATTGTCCTTTACCCTGACGCACATTTACATTAAAGTTCTGTTATGCTGTGCCACTAAGATTAGCTTTATCAAGTTATGAACTACTGCGGTTTACACATTATGTAGCTTATGCACTTTTAGACACACTACTGCACTTAGGTGCACTTGCATGACAACACTGCATGATTTAAAAACAATTGACTCTGATAAAATACAGACAATGTGAGTGAAGGTTAAGTGAGTATAGCTGTTACACAGCCAGTGTTGAAAGCTGCTCTGGATTGGAATGGCTGTCAGTCTGGGATGGTGACTGACTGTGGCTTAAGATTCAGACCATGTAATTTCAGTATTTATATTTTCCAGTTCAGATGATGTAGCTGTCAGTAGACTCACTCATTATCCACTCGCCACAATTCCTGTGGCTAAAACTTGTTGATAGCATAGTCTCAATTTGCTTTACAGTGTCAAAGAAAAAAGACGTTTTCTGAAAGGACAGAGGCTAGATAAAAAACAAAACTAATATAAAGAAATGGGACAAACCTTTTGAGATCCATTGGACATGATCCCTCATGGCTAGATCGCACATGACTAACAGAGCTGCAAATGGAATCAATACAATAATATTTTTGAATTAAGGGGGATCTTTACAGCTTGAAAACAAATGTTTATGTTAAATACTTTCCAAATACCACTACATTCTGTGCTTTTTAACTTCATAAGAAATAACTAAACTTTAACATCACTAACATACTGTTGCATCACATAACTTTGAATAAACAGAACAACCTCTTCAGGTGTTTAGAGATTTCTTTCATCTTTAGTCCATATATGATTGGATTGAAGAGAGGATGATACAAAATTGTTTGTAAAGTTATTATGAAATCTAGAGTTTTGGGAAAATGAGGTCCCAGTCGAACTATACTCACATCAAATGCACACAAACAGGAAAAGCTGATTAAAACCAACAGATGAGGTAAACAGGTTTGAGCAGCTTTTTTCCTCACATTTCTACTACTGTGATATGATATTATAAGTATCCTGGTGTAGGTAAAAAGTATAAAAAGCACAGGAACAAGTGCAGTGATTATCACAGCAGAAACATCAAATATTGATTGTGCTTTTGTACTCTCACAGTGAAGACTGTACATTGCATTATTACAAAGAATTCCATTTACAGTTAAATGACAGAGTTTCATATCAGCGCTCAGTATTGTTGTGGCTGCAATCTCGCAAGCAGGTATGACCCAAGCTAAAGCCAGGATAATTCTGATATTTCTCATACTCATGATACTTAGATACTGCAGAGGTTTACATATAGACACATACCTGTCATAGGACATGGCTGCTAACAGTAGAAACTCAGAACCTCCTGAAGTGTAAATATTAAAAAATTGGAAGAGACAGGCTGGATATGATATGATCTGTTTCTCAGATAAAAAGTCAATTAACAGCTTTGGGTAGATGTTAGTGCTGAAAAAAACAGAATTCAATAATAAAGCTGCAATGAAAATGTACATAGGCTCATGGAGGTTTCTGTGAATACAGATAAGACACACAATGGTGACATTAAAGGAGATTATTAGAATATAAACTGTAAACAGAATTGAAAAATAAAGATATTTGTATTTGTCCATGTCCACAAACCCACCAAGAGTTATATATGTAACATTAAGATCATTATCCATTAATGATTTGTAAAATAAATGTCCAATAATAAATCAGTCTGACATGAATAAAAGTCTTTCACTACAATAATATGATTCAAAATGTATTTGAGTCTGTTATCCACTTACAGACCGCAAAATGAACAGTGCAGTTTGTTCATCTGCAGTATTAAGAAAGTGAATTGTATGAGTCTGTAGGTTTTATCATATTGTTTCACTCTGTTTGAGTCTTATTATTCTCTCCATCAAACCCTGGAGGCCTGGATTTACAGCTTTGTTTACTATTTACCACTTGGGCCTATGTCCCATTACACAGCATTACACTATAATCTGAGGATTGAGTCATGGCAACTGGACTTCTTTCTTCCAAGTAGAGACGTTTCGTTCTGCATCCACAGAACTTTATCAATCTGACACTTTATCAATCTACACTATAATGTTAACTGTTCACCTTTCGTTAAAAGAGGTTGATGTCATATTGTATCTGAATGTCCCGGAGGAACCTTCCCGAGGGATTAATAAAGTTCTATCTAGTCTAATCTAATCTTTCTGGGAAATATCTGGACTGATGAGTATAATCAGTGTCAGTCTAGTTACTAACTGGCAGATGTCTGAACATTTTCTTTTGATTACCTTACCATCAGGAACCATGCACAAAAACGAAAATATTTATTATGTGAGTATTATATGAGTCAACTGGCTAAGTTCTGGCTTATTTCAAATTACAGAATACTAAAAAATAATAAAGTCATCATCCCCATCACACGCACACACAGAGTCCATTTTCACAATGATTCTATTGGATTATACTGTTAAATTTTATAATGTTTTATGGTGTGATTTAAAGTGATCAAAAAAGTTTTCATAAAGTTTAACTTTTTCAGGACCAATATGAACTACAATAACATCGCCCAATCTCAGTCACTATCAAGCCTTCTATATCAAAGTCTGACATTCCTTTTAGACACTGTTTCAAAGTCAAGAAGGCTAAATGGAATTACTTTTGAAAGGGAATAGAAAACGCTCTTCTGGAGGTTGAACATCCACCCAACAACTATACCAAGTTTGTCCAGACTGTGAAGAAGACATCACTTGCCTATATTCTCTAGAGATGTTGGAGATGTCTCCACAGATGAAAGATACACAGTTGGCCTCACTGGGGAATCTGCACACCTGGAGCAATATGATACGAAGTTCGACAAGGACCCGTTTTTTAAATTCCACTCACAAGCTAGGAGAAACATGTAACTAAAAGAGAGGCAGAGAAGCTGCCAAGACCTTATAGAAAACACCAATAGCTCTCAGAACAGCAAAAAGCCTAGTCAACCATCCACAAACTAAACAGTGATCACACCACCAACCATATCAGACGTCACACCAAACCAAGTCCGGAGCCAACTGGTAGCCAATGGGAAAAAAGCAGGTAGGAACAGGGCCAAAGGATACCACCATTCTACAATCATCCCAGGAAACCAACAGAATGTCTGTACTAACCAAGCCATTCACCTTTCGCTGGGCAAAGCGGCAGGCCCTAATGACATAACGTCACGATTCTGCCTTGTTAAGTTCGGTTTCCTGTTGTTTTATTTTCATTTCTGGGTTTTCTCCTGTCTCGTGTTCCCTCTGTGTTTCACAGTCACACCTTCATCACACCAAATGGACACTGGGAGTTCCTAGTGATGCTGTTCGGGTTGTGCAATGCACTTGCCGTGTTCCAGCCTTTCATCAACGATTTCCTTCGTGATATTCTGGGTTGGTGTTTGTTTACCTGGACAACATCCTAGTGTCTTTCCGCTCAGAAGCCACAAGTGATGTTAAAGTTGAACACTGATTAATTAAAGCAGAGAAAATTTTCATGCGTTGTTCACGTAACAGCGGATCAGGTGGAGAGGTGAAAATGTGCTGTTCAAACTGAACAAGTAGATCCACACCATGTACCTGTGTGTGGAAGGGACACACATACATGTGTTGTCATGTTTTATTGTATTCAACTTGTAAGTTAAAACTTGTTAATATTTTTAGCTACCAGTTCACCGTCGCTCAACTCCACAGCCATGCCCACACGTGAGCACCTGGGCAGTTGTTGTTGTGCTGCTGTGGTCAAACAACTGAATCACACATTAGTTTAACTGTGAACTATGTTGACGAGCAGTCTGAAATGAAAAGTCACTGCTTGCAATGTTATATTTGACTGGAGACAAAACAGCTGTTGTCCTGCCGACATCCTCAGGAGTGAGAGAGGCGTCGGGTCGTTAACAAGGTTTTACAAGTATAATCTACCATAATGCTCTTATTGTGAAGGGCAATAGAATTATGTCCGGTAAAACGATCGATTATTGACAGTTTTCATAAAATGTCCGTTAAACTTCGTATTATAAATTAATAATAAATAATATTATAAATAATCATAATAGTGATAAATAATCACAAACACCAAATATATCATACAGGGCAGTTCTGATAATATAGATATGAAGTTAGAAAGATCTTAAGAACTGTACATGCGGAAAAATGAAAGCTAAACCAAGAGGCCCGTTCACTCTAATGAGCCACTGTCACAGATAAGCAGTTTGCAGCACAGGCGAAGTCTCGGCACCGCTGTGAGCAAAAAGAGTTGGTCCATGCAAAGAGGTGACATTTTACCTTAGAGCTACCAGGCTTTCTCCTGCAGGTCACCTGGGAATGTACAATCTCTTCGCAGGCCAGCTAACTAGTTAGCTTGAAATGCTGATCCAAAAACATTTTTTGCTTCTTGAACGACCCCTTCTTACTGTCCTGAAGTCCATTAGGTTGTAGCACATACAACAACAGGAGCTAAAAGCAACAGCAACACCGTGAAACTAAACTCTTCGTTCTTACAGTCTGTGTAGTTATTATCTTTTCTCGTTAACGAGCGCAGCCTGTCTCTGCTCTCGCCCCACTTTACCTCTCTCTCCCTCCAACTCCCACTCCACAGCCAATCACATTTCAGAGTTAAGATGGCCATTCTTAGAGCGTCAGTTCCATCTAGTGGCTGACAGCAGGCATTACACCTTAATTTCTGACTAATTGAGATCCATTAAAAAAAAATGATGAAAATATTAATTAAAAATAAAATATAAAATATGGTAATTAGAATAATAATAGCACACCATTCCTAAAGCAGACCCACAATTTGAAGTTTGAATGACATTTTTATAACAAAGAATGTGGGACTAGATAGCCAGAGAAAAAAAGATTTAGTAATTTCTGGAAAAATTGCGACACAGCTGGTGTCGTGGTGGGGTGCACACACTCCATGGGGGAAATTGGGTGGGTAGGAAAGGCATATGCACCAAATGGGGGGTCAGTTACTGCAAATGTAATGGATTAATTGCAGTAATAATGGAATGGATAAAAAGACGCAGACAGACTGTGCAAAAGCACTAGTTAGGAGAGTTAGCCCTAGCATGCTAATAGCCTTTATTAGCATGCAAATTGCTAAAGGCTCTTAGCATGCTTAAAGGGGGTCGGTGATTCTTCACCGACACACATAGAATCCAACATCACTGACACAGCCCAAGTTGTCCAGTTCCACTGTCCAGTCAAGTGTCTCAAGTGCTAAATACCAAGTCAAGTTCAATCTTTTATCAGTGTTAGTGAATCAAGTCTTAAGTTCTCAAATCTTACTGACATGTAGCCTACCTGTCTAATTAGCACAAATGTATGTCTATATATGGTTAGAATTAGAAAGAAAGAAACATATTAGGAACACAGGCCTGAATAAATATAATATATATTAATGATGTACAAATGTTGACAACTTCAGCTGTTGACTAATGTGAACTTTGCCAGTACATCAAAATCCAGTAATAGTATACCATAATGTGAATTTCATATCTTTTAAACAGTTTTACTTCTAACTTCTTAACAGTTTATTTGGCCGAGCAAACTATTTTTAGTACAGTGAAAGTGACTTAACAATGTTAAATAAAAGAAAAATAAACTATACTGTAATAACTGAGCAAATAGTCATCAAAAAACACATTTCACTGTTTCCAGTAAAACAGCTGCCATTCAAAAACTTACTGGCTGTTGTTGAAACAAATGCTCACCTTAACTGATAGTCAAGACTTAAGGTCTGCATGATTATTCTCAGAAGAAATGTCTGTAAATTAGTCAGTGTTCACACTTCAGAGGATTTTGGCTGAACAGAAATTTCTTTCATTTTGAGCCCGTATATAAGAGGATTAAAGAAAGGATGGTACAAAACTATTTGTAACGTCAAAAAATAAAGATATCTGTATTTGTGCACATCCACGTATCCATTGAGTGTTATATATGTTACATTAAGTTCATCGTGCATTACTGTTGTCAAAAATAAATGCTCAAAAAGAAGTAACTTTAGTTCATTTGAAGTCAGCATACATGAATACATACTTTAAAATAACTACTGCAAGTGGAGCAGTTTTCCACAAGGCATACATCTGTACCCATACTGGGTCAGGAAAACACATCCTTGCTCCTTGCTTGCTTTGTTATTTGCTCATGCATTGTGTGGGATGATCTCTGACTTACATGATTCTATAATTTTCTAATTTTTCTGTCATCATACTGTGAGATTTCACTTTTTCACTTTAAAGTGATTAATTTATCCCTGTTGCAGTCCGTTGGTTTAGAAAGTCAAAAGATCATTTTCAGATTACACTTTCATTGTAAGGATAAATTCATTTGATTGTTTAAACTTTTTACAATTTCAATAAAGAGTAAATAGCAACTTTACAGCTTGAAAACGAATACTTATGTTAAATACATTCCAAGGATCACCACATTTTCTGCATAATTATTTCATACAAAATAACTATAAACTTTAACATCACTATTGCTCTTTCATCCCTGGCTTAACAGAACAACCTATTCAGGTGTTTAGAATTAATTTAAAATGAAAGAATAAATTTCTTTCATTTTTCATTTTATGATTAGATTGAAAAGAGAATGATATAAAATTGTTTGTAATTTTATTGTAAAATGTACAGTTTTTGGAATATCTGATCTAAGTCAAATTATAATGACTCGATAATAAATGCACTCAAACAGGAGAAGCTGCTTAAATCCAACAGATGAGATAAACTGGTCTGTGCAGCTGTTTTTCTGACATTTCTACTACTTCTATATGATATTATAAGTATCTTAGTGTAGGTAAAAGGTATGAATAGCACAGGGAAAAGTGATTATGAGAACAACAGCAACTAGAATATAGAGAACTTTTGATTTTACACAGTGAAGAAAAAAATATATTTGGAGTTAAATTACAAAGTTTCAGTACTAAGTAACACTAAGACTGTGATCTCACTAGCAGGTATGAGCCAAGCTAAAACCAGGAGAGTTCTGAAGAATTCTGAAGCTCCTAAAGTGTAATTAATAAAGAATTGAAAGAGACTGGCTGAATATCTTATGATCTGTTTTTCAGATAAAAGGTCAATTATCAGCTTTGGGTGCAGGAGGTTCGGAAAGGCAACAAAATGGACAATCTTGGAGACACAATCAACTATGGTAAGTATGGTTACCGTAGAACAACTCAATATGCCCAGCTGAACAATAGATAGTAATGTGCACTGAGGTGTCTCGTCTTGCTCACTTGATGATTAACTGGCAGGAGAGGGTGTCAGTCTTGACATTGTTAGTGACGGGTCAATAGGAAGTCAGCTTCTCAATCTCTTGACTGTTTTCATTGTGGTGGTTTAACACAGTGTATATAGCTATATACACTGATGCTATAAAAGTTTTAATTGCTGGAAATAAGCTGCAAAATATCCTTTTTTCTGGTGGTGAGATTGTTTAATCGCCGGAAATCAATAAACAGGCTAAAGGTACTGTATTTTTATCTCCACACAAGAAAAAACCCATTACTAGTGATTCAGACATATATATGTCTCCATGGTCTCACATTCTGGTCTGGAAAGGGAGTAAAATCTTAATCTAGTAGGAGTTAATCCGATAACACAGTCTCAGGTGGTGCTAAGGTGGTGACAGGAAAGGCTTAGAAACAAAATGACAAAATTTCCTAAGTGTTAAAAGCAGAAAAGGTGTTCACCAAGGTTATGGATGTGTGAGTGCAAGTGGGTCAGTCTAGAACCTTGCCTGGCCTCCTGAGGACAGCTCAAAACAAAAGACAAGATTACCATCAAAACAGGGTATCAACAAATAAGCTAGGCACACAAAGTTTCAATCAGCACAAATGTTACCAAATCTTCTCAGCTTCGGTTTTATAACTCATTTCAACAAAGAAAACACATGATCAAAAGTCTCACACTGCACTCCCAGATTACAACTGCTCTGATTTAAGGCAGGGCTTTTCATCAGGTGCCTTGATGCATCCCTGAAATCTTGTACCAACAAGGCCCATCTCACGAGACGCTGGTTGTAGCTGTACATGCGGGAAAGAAATGTTAAGCGATTGTGATAAGTGTAAACTTTGAACCGACATTCAAAGTGTTGTAGTGCTAATAACACAGCCAGAGGGTTTTTTTTTTCAATGATTGACTAGTTTTCTTGGTGTTTGTTGAATATTTGGGAGTAATATGCACCTTCATGATCAGTGCCCTTAGCATCCTCTTGCAGAAGCATGGCACCATATCCTACAGCACTGGCATCTGTTTCTAGTTTGAAAGGGGATAAATCAGGAGCTGCAAGTACAAGAGAATGATAAAGTAGAGTAACAATGGCCACCAAGACGGATTGTAATCTGATCAGTCAAACCGCTTGCTGAGGTGGTCTAAGATACATTTGATTATATCTCTTTTGTAGTATAAATGCTAATGTGTCCTTAATGCATCCGTAATGTAGACATTACAGGAAAATACATCATTATGTTTATATCATTGTTGGAGTGCCTGTAAAACAAGATACCAAATTTCCATCTGGGCACAGGAATCTTTCCAAACAAAACTTGATAACTTGTGACTGGCCATTTATTGAGAATAAAGCAGTAATGAAATCTGCAAAGTGGTCTGCTAGACACCTTGTGAATACCCAATTCATATGACAGACTGGAGTCAATATATTTAGTATCTACCCAAAATCCACAAATCTCCAGAGGGTGGGAGGCTGGGAATTGATCAACAACTGCAATTGCATGAGGGGTTGGGACAGCAGGGGACAGAGTTCGATTCAACAGTGATCCCATTTCTTGTTGAGCATTTCCTTTTAATGGGCATGCCACTACTGGATATAGGCCAGATTACCACAGTGTCGACAGAGATAATGAAACCAGCACTCACTCTCTGCCAGTGAAACCCTGGATTTGCCAATCTGCATTGCCTCAGAAATGACAGTGGAGTTTTACTGGCCTCGAGGGGTATACATGATGAGGTTTGACCTTCTTCTCTCGCAGCACAGTTCCTGCATGTCTTGAGAAATGTAAAGTAAGCATTTCTCCTGATAGACTTTGTCCCCCTCGGTCTTAGATTGCCACTTCTAGATTCTGCTAGGCCATAAATGGACATATTTGCCCTTGGCTGTTTGCTGTTTTAGGTTATTTGCAAATCCCAGCAAATATAGGATAATGTACGGAAGGGGTCTTTGTGGGACCAAAGTTTCTGAAAAAGTTTACATCCATCCAAGCCATGAAAATCATGACAATTTTCTGTTGTTCTGTAATGCAGAAAGTCAACTGTGTGAGGCTGTGGGTTTTATCAGGTTATTTAACACTCTTTGGATCTCATTATTCTCCCCCTGGAGACCTGAAGTTACAAACAAGTTATTAACGCTTTTTCACGTGGACCAATGTCCCATTACGCAACATTACACTATTATGTTAACAATACATTGTTAACATTATATACAACGAGGAGAGAGAAAAGAACAGCAGGCAACAGAGATCACAACAACAACAAGGAGCAGCAGACGAGGCACTGGGCAGGTTGGCTGGACCAGCGACCACAAGCAAAACCACACACCTCAGAGTTTGAGGACACCTGCGGAAAGGTTCAGAGAGAAAAAGAAACAAAGAGGACGAAACACAATTAGGGGAGAGAGAAGACACAAAGTTAACAACATGCAATGATGTCATGATAATGGACAGAGAGAAAGAGAAGAAGACAAGAGAAGCTAAGAGATAGGATAATAAGGTTCTATGAGGTCTTTAAGATAAGTTGGGGCCTGATCATTTAGGGCTTTATAAGTAAGGAGCAGGATTTTAAACTCCATTCTAGATTTTACAGGGAGCCAATGGAGAAAAGCTAATGTAGGAGAAATATGATCTCTCTTGTTAATTCCGGTCAGAACTCTGGCTGCAGCCAGATTTTTAGCATCACTTTGAGACAGGATGCTCCTAATTTTACAAATATTCCTAAGGTCGAAGAAGGCAGTTCTGGAGATATCTTTGATGTAATAGGTAAAAGAGATATATTGATCAAAAATAATGCCATTATTCCTCACAGTAGTGTTTGAGGCCAATGAAATGTCACCTAAGGTGGCAATCTGATTGAATAGCTTGTCTCTCAGTCTTTGGGGACCAAATAGAATAACACCAGTTTTGTCTGAATTAAGGAGTAGAAAATTACAGGACATCCAGGCCTTTATGTCTTTTAAACATGCTTGAAGTTTTACTAATTGATTTGTTTCATTAAGTTTCATAGATAAATATAGCTGGGTATCATCTGCATAGCAATGGAAGTTTATAGTGTTTTCTTATAATATTGCCCAGTGGAGACATGTATAAAGTAAAGAGAATTGGTGCAAGCACAGAACCCTGTGGGACCCCATAATTAACTTTTGTGTGCGTGTAGGACTTATCATTAACATGAACAAATTGGAATCTATCTGACAGATAATACTTATTAGATAATACCAGCTTCGTGCTGTTTCTTCAAATTCAATGCAATGTTCCAGTCTGTGTAATAAAATGTTGTGATCAATAGTGTCAAATGCAGCACTAAGGTCTAAGAAGTATAGAAACAAGTCCATTGTCTGAGGCTAAGAGAAGATCGTTAGTGACTTTTACCAGCACTGTTTCTGTACTATGATTTACTCTAAATCCTGACTGAAAATCTTCATATGAATTGTTCCTGTGCAGGTGGTCACAGCTTTTTCAAGGATTTTAGCAATAAAGGGCAGGTTCGATATCGGTCTATAATTGGCTAAAACCTCTGGATCAAGTGCTGTTTTTTTCAGTAGAGGTTTGACTACAGCTACCTTAAAAGCCTGTGGTACATAGCCTGTTATTAAGGATATATTTATCTAATCCAATATGGACGAGCTGATCAAAAGGTAAAACGTCTTTGAGCAGTTCAGTGGGGATGGGGTCCAAAAGCTAGTAGATGGTTTAGATGACTTGATTATTGAGATTAACTCTGCATGATTTACAGCAAGGAGGGAGTCTAAGAAAGACTGAGGTGTAACAAACACATCTAGAACTGCTGGACACAAGCAACCGTCCGTGCCAGTTGCAGGTGGGGTCTGATCGTTTTTTTCTCTAATAGTTATGATTTTATTTTTTGAAGGAATTGATAAAGTCATCGCTGCTAAGATGTAAAGGAATACTAGGTTCAACAGAGCTATGACTCCTTGTCAGCCTGGCATTTTCAGGTAAATATCTATAGTGGAATTTTTTTTCCAATTGATACAGAGTCCAATATTGTAAACTGAAAAGTTTTTTTTTAAAAATGGTCAGACAGCAGAGGGTTTTGAGGAAGACACCCTATATGACCTCCTGATTTCCCAGAAGTTGTTGGAACATTAGCATCAAATAGATAACTTGTTAAATTATTGTCGTCCAACTGTGAAAGCTCACTTTAACTGAACAACAAGGGGTCATTTCAGGCCACAGAAAACCAACTGCACTTAGTATCAAAAAGAACATGCGCTTTGAGAAACATAATTGAAATAATTTCTGATTTATATGAACAACAATATGTGTGACAGTGCTATGTAATGCGATGTAATATAATATTATAATATACAGTACTATGCTGGGGAACGCACGCAACCACATTCTCAATAAGACTGAGATCTGAGAGGGCCCCTCCAGGACTTTGATTTTCTAAGGCAGGATCCAAACAATAATCAAAGGTCCATCAATTAGGTGAAGAAACCAGGTCAGAACAGGATATAAGTGGCAACAGAGAATACAAACACATAGTGATGCGTCCCTCCATGCTGATGCTTCGAAGGTCAACTCACCACAATTCCTGTGGATAAAACTTGTTGAAAGTATAGTCTCAATGTGTTTTATAATGTCAAAAGAAGTTTTCTGAAAGGACAAAGGCTATAATAAAATACACAATTGACAAAGAGATGAGTCAAAGCTTTTAAAATCCATTAGACATGATCCATCATGGCTAGATTGCACATGACTAACAGAAAATGCAAATTTAATCAATACAACAAATATTCTTGATTTAAGGGGTGTCTTCGGTGTCTGTGGAGCAGATTTTTCTGCTCTGAGGTGAATTATGTAGGGAGTAATCCTAGGTCAGAGACAGGAAACATGTAGAAAGGTGTTCCTTCTTCCTATCCTGTTTCTATGGCCAATTTATCTCTTGAGGTTAAATGGCCTTTATATTCAACATCACTCTCCTTAAACCATTTGGGCACAGTCTCATTTTTGTTTGTCAATAGAACAATTATTATTCCCTTTTGTGCCCTGTTTCTATTAATAGCTATATCAACTGTAGTGCCATTTCTCCCAGGATACTTGAGTGTAAAAAGCACAGGGTTACACCCGTTAGTAACACAATGTGTTTCACTTCGAGTCATGCGAACAATTGTTGCTTGTCTCTCCTCATTATCACAACCTGCTACCAGTCTCCAATTTAGATCAGGTGTTATTTCATCTTGACCTTTGTTATCATTTTGTTCCTCACATTCAGCTGTTTGGCATTGATCCTGTTTAATTATGCAATCTTCACCCACTTTACATGTTACATTTACCTGCTTGTATCCCAAGTCACTTGGCCTGGCGCAGTCTTGTTCACCACAGGTTTCTCGTTTATGTCTGGTCTGATTTAGTTTCATCTTTGGCGGCTCTAACCATAACAACGGCAGTAGTGTGAGGAGTGTTATTACTATTAGTATACAAGAGGTTCCTCTGAGACCACACAGGCCAGGCAACTGAAAGGGGTGCCATGGTCTCTGTCATTCCATTCTTCCTACGGTTAGTTATTACTCACCCTAATCCTCACCAGCTGTTGGTTTCTTCACTGTGGTTGAGACGAGTCCCTCCTATTTATAGGACCCCCCTTTGTAACAGACTTTGCCTTAGAGGAAGGTGGCGAGAAACTAACCTGTCCCTTCAATGAGCTGTGCTCTCAGTAACTTACAATGGCATAGATGTATCCAGGACACTCTTTCTGCTATCTTAACAGCTGTAGGAGTGGTGAGTAGTACTTGATATGGGCCTTCACACCTGGGACTGGACCACTGCTTTCTTTTAATGACTTTGATAAGCACCCAGTCGCCTGGTTTCACCTTTTCAAAGTGTTCTTTGGCATCAGATGATTTTGGAAGAGAGTTAGCAGAAGAGATCTCTTAAGGTGTTAGTCCTGTGGAAGAAGGTGTTACTCTCATGTTAAGGGTTACTAGAGGTAAACAAAACAACCAATTTTGCCCTGTTTTTTCCATTGTCTTTTTCAGTTTGCTTTTTAATATGCCATTGTGCCTTTTCACCAACCCTGCTGATTGTGGATGATATGCACAGTGATTTTTCAGATCAATTTTCATATGTTTGACTATCTGTGATATTACACTATTGACAAAATGTATACCATTGTCACTGTAAAATCTTTCAGGTATTCCAAACCGTGGGATTATCTCTTTTACCAATGCTTTTGCCAATGTTAGTGCATCTGGAGTAGCTGTTGGGAAAACCTCTATCCATTTTGTGAAAGCATCAATAATCCCCAGGCAAAACTTCTTCCCTTCACACTTATTCAGCTCTATAAAGTCCATACATATGTGTTGAAAGGGATATTGAGGT
>JAUYWH010000048.1:0-14684 GCA_034779795.1 Ctenopoma multispine
TCCGTTAAAGGGAGTTTTTCCTCTCCACTGTTGCCTCACGTGCTTGCTCAAGTGGGACTGTTGGGTTTTCTACATTATTCTGTATATTTATATAATGTGTAAGGTCTTAAACCTTACACTGTAAAGTGCCCTGAGATGACTTATGTTGTAATTTGTTGCTATATAAATAAAGCTGAATTGAATTGAATGTACTAAAGTCAACATGAACACAAACACACTGTCATATTGTCAGATAGCAGTATGTTATGTCTGGTCTTAATAATGCATCAGTGAGAAAAACAGAGTTATGTTGTTACAAACCTCGTCTCACTTCCTTCATTATAAACCACTGCTACCAACAGAAGCTGAGTTATGCCAAATGGACTTACTAAGTGTTTAGTGAGAACAATTCATTCTCACGCAAGTCTTCTTCAAATCTCCCTTAGTGTGAGAGAAACTGGTTGACTATTAGAAATTACAGCTGACTGGTGGTATTCTACTTTCACATGTAGACGTAGAGTCATATATGAAATTGAGCTTAAATTTGAAGTCTTAGACCAACTTCCTCAGACTGAAGAAGATCATCAAGCAAGACTCAACTTTCAGATTTAATCCCAGTGAGTGCCTTTTTAAAGAAAAGTTTCTATTCTACAAAAGTTAAATTAAATTGATCATGATTCTGCTCTTTTTATTTGTCACAGATGACAAAGTTCACCTCTAATTATAAAATTTTGTATCATGTTTTTTTTATCAGCTGCAGGAGAAAAACACCACACAGCTGCTTTTCCAGGTTATACAGTAAATTTACCATCTGGACAATTTTGAGTTAAATTTTACGTAACCAAGTGACACAAAGGAGCAGATCTGTGAGTACTGTTCTGTAATTCTGTTAGAGAAGAATGAAGACAAGATGCTATCAGAGGCTGGAAAACTTTACATGTTAAAATTTACAGACAATATTTTACATCTTTGTCAGTGGGAGAAAACGTCCAGAGGGATCAGTTTGATGATTCACGTTAGATTTATGATTTATCATTTATAAGTAGGTCTGCTGTAGAGAAATGCAGATGTCTTGTGGTTTACAAAGAGGAAGGATTTAGTTTCTATTAGTTTTCAAACTTCTGTCATTTCAGTCAGCTGCATCATGGAGAGAACATCTGTACAGATGCTGCTGGGTGAGTTCAGTCTGCTGGATGTGTGTACGAATCATCACAGCTCAAACTAACCTCAGTGTTATTTTTATTTTAGTTGTGGTGTCTCTGCTGTGCTGCACAACAGCCAGAGGTTAGTGAAACATCTTCTAGTTCTGAAACACTGTCACCAGTAGTTACTTACTGAGAGAAAAAAGAGGAAGAGGAACGCATCTGTATGTTTATGTGTTTGTGAATGAAAGACCAGCGGGTTAAATGAAGGAAAATAAATAAATTAAATTTTTAAAAATGCCATGATATTGTCGGCAGGACTATGAAATTGAGACTGAAACCAACCAACCAGCCAAGAACTGGTTAACAGGTTAATAAAACAGCCACTAATTACACATTAGGACATGTAGATGAGTTTAAAGTTTAGATTTAAATATATATATGTACTGTCTGACTTCAACAGGGAGCTTATTCCAGAAGAGGGGGCATGGTAGGAAAAGGTCCTGCAGCCTGCTGAATTGTTCTGAACTCTAGAGACAGGAACCCTGGACTCTGAGAGTGGTGGTACACGGTGGAATATATGGTTTAAGGAGATCAGAGAGAGAGGAAGAGGCACTTCTTTTAGCATATATGTCACGGAAGCACCTTAACATCTGATCTAACGTTAACAATAATAGGGTTAGGGGTAGGGTTACTATATTACTATCACTATATTAAAAGGAGACTGATATTTCAGTCTGAACTACAGCTAACATGTCAGACACAAAACTTGCAAAGCTGCATGACTGAGTTTACCTGTGTGTGTTCTTAAAAAGAGAAATGCCAAGTTGCGCTAGATAACAAACACAGTAAGCTATAATATCACTAAAAAGCATGGTCCTCACAGTGATAAAAAGACGACAAAGATGCTTTTAAAAAGCTGTTAAAAACACTGGATCTGTTTCCCTCAGTATCATGCAATTTATTTTATTTTGATTTACATCATAGTGATTTTCTTTACTTAAGTCATCATTTGAAAACAAGAAAAACATGTCTCACTTATGTCTTTTAATTGAATCTAAACATTTTGTAAAATAAACATTTATACCTGCATATAAAAGGTTTATCGAGACAGAGCCAAAATAACCCTAGACTCAGTGAAACCATGTAAACCCAGGAGAGTCAGAATGAGTTAACATCAGTCTGTGATCGAGGTCTTTGTCCAAGCTGAACTATATATCTTACCTAGTGACAGCTCTGAAAGTCTGCAGCAACATACAGAGTGTTGGATGGACAGTAATAATACAACATAACAGGTTCTTAAACTAAACACTCACAATGAAACTAGATGTTCAAACTAAATTTAAAATGTAATCTGTTCAAAATGTTGCAGATAAACTCAGGGTTCAGGTGTTTTAACATAAAGTTGAGTCTTTAATTGAATTTATTATTTAATTAAAGATTAAAATCACTTGTGACTCTTTTCTCATCTTATGATGTTCTGTGGTAAACTCTATTTAATGTGACAAAGTTTGGTTGTAAAACTGTAAATTAATTGTTTTTTTCCTTATTTTCTCCAGAAAGGGTGTGTGCATGTGCGCGCGCATGCATAGTCAGGTGCCTGTGTGCATGCATGCACGCATGCATGCGTGTGTGCATGCGTGTGTGCATGCGTGTGTGCATGCGTGTGTTTAGACCATCAAGCAAGACTCAACTTTTCCTGGTTGTTGATGTGAGAGGGAAACATCACAGATCAGATGTTAGTGTTTTCTAAAGATGTTGTTGATGGGACTTTGTAGAAACTGCTGCTATGAGTGATGTGATCAAAGTGCAGTAGATAATGTCTGACAGGAGTTTGAAGAGGAAATGATTCATCACCTACCTGACACCTCACTACTCACACACTTCTTCTTCTTCTACAGGTCGCACAGCTGGACAAACAGGAGGCGGACGAACAGTTCATTTAGTTCTTCAGCTGCTATTTTCTGCGTTTTTTTGTGATACTACAAATATATATAAATACAATACAGCATTCATGCACAAACACACAGGGAGGAGGAACAATCAGGACAATCAGAAAGAAGGTGAGACAGAAGAAGGGACAGATACTCAGAACAGACTAATGTTTAGTGAAATATGAGGTAGAATTGGATCAGGTGTTTGAAATCCTCTGTTTCCTGTTGATACAGTAGCAACACATAGAACTAGAACTGTGCACAGTTATGACAGGGGCCTAAGCGAGTGTGGCACCCGCCGCCCCACGCTCCTCGAAACCCCATGCAAAGTCTACGTCTGAAAGGATTATGACAAGGGAGAATAGGCATATTCAAAATAAAAATAAACGTAGAACTGGAACCCGCTGTAAGGCGTGCTGGTGACACAGACTAAATGTATGAATTTCTTTGTTGAGTGTCAGATTCAGGCACGTGCAGAGGGGGGGGCGGAGGGTCCTTTCCTCCAGGATGCCTCAAGTGCCCTTTTCAAGTGCCGTTTTTTTTTTTTTTTTATGTGTAAGTGTGTATGGAGCTCTGTCTTTGCCCCTCAACAATAAAATAACTATTAATCTCAATTTTGCTAAATAAAAGGATCTAGCTTGCATCAGTCACATGACTGTCATTAACCAATGCTCGCCCTTGAGGGCAGAGCGCGCTCGTTACGAGCCGGTACGAGCTCAAAGTGCACGGGCATTGTCTGCAGGCTGGGTGGAGCTGGAGGAGAAGCAGGCAAATTAATTTAAGGTGGACCCCACCTGATGACAGTCATATAGTATGATGCAATTCCATATTAGATTCGTCATGAATGTTAGTTGTTGTTTTTCAGCCTGTTCTATCTGCCCCTTTTTTAACTTTGAGCACCCGCCCCTTTAAACGTCTCTGCATGGCCCTGGTCAGATTGACCCAGTTGCACAGCAACAGGTTAGAAGACACATGCTTTGCTGTTGTAACATTGTAACACTGCATTGTTAGCATTAAGGTTAAAACTGTCTTTAAAAATGAATGTATGTATGTACATACTCAATAATATCTGAATTATGTCCCAATGGGAATACTGTTATGTTATTCTGCAGATAATGAGGATCATTTAGCTCATTGTTTTTTTTTTTGTTTGTTTCACTTTCATTTGGTAGTTTCAGCTTCAAGTCTTGCTGCTGTTTATCAGACAAGCTTTATATCTGGGTATTCCCCATGTTAACTGAAACATGCTCCACCTTCTTTTCAGAAACAGCAGCAGATATTTTAAGCTCCATGTACTGTGCACCATATAACCTGGTGGTCTCTGTTTGGGAGCTGAAGTGTATATTATTAATTATGAGAGACAGTGAAAAGCTTGTGATCGAGGTCTTTGTCCAACTTCACATCTCACCTAGTGACAGCTCAGAAAGTCTGGGTCAACATACAGGGTTTATCCAGAGTGATGGATGGACAGGCAGACACTGTGAGATACAAACAGGTAGAGGGGTCAGACTGAGGATCAGACTGAGAGTGAGGCAAAAGAATCTCACCAGAGTGTGATCCTCTCTTACTACAGACAAACTAATGTTCACAACTGAGGAAGAAGAAGAATAATCAGGTGTCTCAAATCCTAACATTTGTTTCCTGGTGCTGATACAGAAAGAACACATAAAATAAACTAATAATAATCAGTGTTGTTGCTGCACGTACTGTATCAAACCCCTCTGAACACATTTGTACACTTTCATATTTAAAGTTCAGTTTGGATGATTTTGGGAAACATCTCTTACTTTAAGATCCTCTCATCTTAAGCTTTAGTGATGTGAACACGTGATCATTTTCCTAACAAACACTTGAAGAATGTGACAGGATAAGTGACTGATGATTTGTTTAAAGCAGCTCAGTCACTCTGCAGAAACGACTTATGAAGCTGACTGTGTTTGATTTCAGGATTACAGCACTTTCATTTGCACATTATTGATCTTGTGTTCGTGCTTAATAAAAAAGTTGTGTTACAAAATGTGAATTTATTTTCCTGTATTTGTACAACTTCTGCTTTCATATATGTAATATGATCTTCTCCTTTGTGTTTGTTAATAGTTTTATTACAGTTCAATGAAAACCATGTTAAATAACCTGTGGGAGAAACTGAAGCTCTGCTGCCCTCTGCTGGACGTCTCTTTCTATGGATGCTGTTTAAGTGATGCTTTTATTTACTGACATAAACAACGATGAGGGCCACTATAAAACTTTGGTAACGCTTTATAATACAGTAGTAATAATACCTTTCTAAGCCATTATCTAATAATGAACTAATCATAAACATAAGTGAGTTATTATGAAATGTTATATTAACATGTGTAAACACCATAGTAAACTGTGTAATGATCAATAACAAATCTTTAGTTAATGATTAACAAATAATTTGTTCATGCTGCATTAATCACTTGTCAGTCAGTAAATAGCTGTAGTTACTGAATTATTTTTATGTTAATATTTATTTACATTCCTAGTTCACCTATAGGTGGTGCAGTGCTAAACACAACTCAATACAGCCTAATAACATAGATTTTTCAGGTGCTACAGTGAACACAGGTGAGTGTTTGTTGGTCACTTCTCACTGTACCAGCAGCTTCTACTGGATGTCTAATATGTAGAGTGATCAGAGGTGATAAGTAACTAAGTACATTTACTTACACATTTTAGGCTGAATCCCAGGGCCAACGGAAGAAGCTGGTTATTCCATACATGGCTGGTGTGTCTGACCGAAAAGGATGGTCTGTCTAATGGTATGTCTCTCTCTGGTTCCTCTTTTAAAATGGATTTTATAATCCACATATCATGAGTAAAATGCCAGGTCTTATTATATATATAAATATATTCTTCAAATGTGGTTGAACAAACAAGAAGATTAGAATAACGTTGAACCTAAAATGGACATTAATACTATGATTATGTCAAGTAAAGTAACACAAAAGACACCTGGCTGACCAGTGAATTTAAAGCATGGTCCTTCTTGCTGTGAGGTGACAGTGTTAAGCAACCATTACACCACAACTCTCCCTAAGCAAGTTTGAAGTTTGACTGAGTGATTTGGCTGGTTTTATATATACATTTATAGATGGGTGTCAATAGCAATGAAAATGTATGTTGAGTGAATGCTGATTTCTTGGATCGCTGCCTCAGCGTAGGACATGTTGTTTGAGGTTGGACAGTCAAGTCAACTCTAAGACCTAACAGCTTAATCTGTGTAAAGTTTAATGTTTAAAGAGCTTCTGAAGAAAATAAAGTTATGACACTAAATTTACAGACTCAGTCGTATCAACATTTCAGCCATTAAACAAAGACAAAAACTCAATGCTAAAGTTTTTTTCTGTTCAGTTTCCACTGCATGACGTTCACGCTGTTCACAGCTTTGCAGGTTTTGCACAGGTGTTGTTGGTTAGCCTCAACAACCCCACAGAACCTCACGACAGAAACCAACAAGTGAGACAAGTGAGAAATGTTATTTATGTTACAGATCAACCACATCCTGCTTCACCAACAAAAGCAGGGTCACTTTACATCCACAGGTACAAATGACAATATAGTAAAACCTGTAACTTGATGGACAAAATGCAACACTAAGAGAAAATCTATGCATTAAATTACAGCTAATAACATGTTTTAAGTTGAATGTAATCTGTTGTGAAGGTCACTGAGAACAAGTTACAGAGCAGCAGATGAACATCAGTGTTTGTCTGGTGTGAAGCTCGACATCCTTCTGCCACAAATAATCTCTACAACATCAAATATTATTCCCAAACACTCCCCAATAAATGAACTGATTCTAACTATTTGGGTTCTTGGGTTCATCTGAAAAGTCACACAGGAAGAAGGAGAAAGTGTTGACAGGCTAGTAGGGTGTGTGGAGTAATTCAGTTCCTTTAACCTAACACTGGACTTTATCCTTCACTGGTCCATTTAAACTGAGAGTCTCAAAGTGTTTAGAGGCAGATACAATGTTAGATCTGGTCTTTGTATGAGGTTTAAAGTCAGCAAGAGAAATAATAATAAGAGAATAATCCCACATAATTAATTTAATTTTCAATCTAAATTGAAACATTTCTGGTTTGGAGACGGTGACATTAACAAAGAGACAGGAGGTCGAGTTGGAGGTGACGGAGCTGAAGATGATGACCAGGAAGGACAGTTAGAAATCAAGTCTCATCTTTAATGTTTCCTCAGGTATCTCAGTCAAATTCAGGATTGAGGTTAGAACATTCCTGTTACCATATTTCATCTAGTAGTGATGGAGTGAGTGTTGGTGGTTCATCTGTGAGATAATGACATTAAATTGATTGAGCTCTCCTGTTGAGGACATTACCCACAAACACACTGTAATACAAAGAGGAAGAGGGTGGGTCTAACTGCTGTTACCAAACTAAGTGTTCAGGTCATATCACTGAGTCGTACCATGAACCAAACATCTCTTCACTGGCTGCTCTGTAAGTACAATATGAATGAATCAAATTATTATATTAATAGCATTAGATTAGTAGAAGAGCAGTGGTCACAGAATCAAATGTTTTACCAAGTAATTTGATTTAAAATAACAGTATATGTTCAGAAAATGGTGATCACTTTAAAGAAGCATCTAAAGGAAATTTGTTAAAAAATAGTTTATAGATAAAATATCTTTGATTACTATGTTTAATATTTAGGAATAAAAAATTAAATAAAAAATGTGAAGAAATGAAAAAGCTGGCGTTGAAAAAAAGGAAACACACAACATGACTGAATTACTGTAATAAGATTACACATCTTATCTTCACATCTTACCTTCACACAGTTTGTTGAATTCTGACAGTCACAAAGTCAATCAGAATTTATCAGAATTTGTTTTACCTGATTGGAAAAGTGGAAGATTTTTGGAATAACAGCAGAGTACAGTAAAATCTTTAAATCTAATGAAACTATATGAATTGTAATTAATGTAAACAGATAAAAATGTCATTCGGCAGCATTGAATTTACTGTTCTTATCTGTAACACTAATATGAACTTTACATACACCTCTCAGTTATAAGAAGATAATAGATGTAATATGTTAGAAATGAGAAGATAAAATGTGATAATTGTTTGGTACTTTCTATGTAATAACACAAAAAACTACAGTAATTATTTGTTAACACACCTGATACTTTCCGTGTAATAACCACAAATATAAAGATGGATAACATTAGAGTTTTACAGAAATCGATCCACTCTGATACCACTTCATACTTTACATGTGTCACTTTCCATGACATGAATTTCGTCTTCACCCCACATGGAGCTGGGTGATGACTGATGAGGTTTACACCAGTTTCTCATGAGGGCACAGACTCTATGAACATATTCATGCAGCTCTAGAGCATCAACTGAGCATGTGTCAAAAAAGTAAAGTCATTCCACACATGGAAAGTTTTTATTATTTATTTTACTATGTGATAAAATTTACAGACTATGTTTTCATTAAATAAATAATAATATATTATTTTATTAGTCCCTTGGGGAAAAACTTCCAACACTGGGATTTAACAGTGAACAGAAAGCTGTTGTCTGGGTGAGTAGGAGCTTTTTGAGGATGGCATTTGTGTTGGCCTCCCACGTAAGATTACTGGAGACTGGAGAAACTTGTACGACAAGGCTGTCTACTAGTCTACTATCATCTCCAGCTCCAAGTTGTTCTCACTGCACAAATGCACAAGCCTGGAGTTGCAGTTGTTGGTGTAAAAAGCAAACAGTAGTGGGGAGAGGACACACCAGTGAAAAACCAAATCAAACAAAGAGACAGATTGTAACAATATGATCATTAGAATAAGAATCCTTTTGAATAAAAAGGTAAAATATGCAACTTAACACTGCCCAGTTCTTCTTCTCCACCTCTGTTTGGTTCCTAATGTTTTGTAGTGTTTCCTTTAGGTATAAAAATAAAACTATAAGATTTCTACAAAACTTACTAATCAACCAGTTGAAATTCTCTGATCTCAGGTCAGACACAGTAGTTATGTTGTTGTTACTGAGCTGTAATAAACTGAAGTGTTTATGAGGTGAATGAAGGTGAAGACAGTTGTATTGATGCTGTAAATTAATGATAAATGTATATATGTAGTTTTTAATATATATATTTTTTTATTCACTCTACAATGGTTTCTGGTATATTTCTCTTTAGTGATGACGTCACTGCTGTGCTGCACAACTAACCAAGGTCAGTAAATGTCTCCTCTGATTCTCTGAAGCTGTTTTAAGGGTCATTTTGCTGATTTTACACAGTTTTTCTCATGCTGATTATTCATTCTCAGCCTGAATCAACACTTATATTAACACTTATATACAAACTGAGTGATTGAATGGTGATAATAGTTTAACGTCAGGTTTTATTGACTTGAATGATATACACAGAGAAATGATTAGGAATAACAGGAATATTGATTGACTAGTCTGTGCCTTAAAACAACTTTTTGTAATTGTTGATATTGAAGCGTTGAGTTTTTATTGTGATTTCCCACAGCTCGTCTGACTGTGAGTCCCAGCAGCTCTCAGCTGTTTGTAGATGACTCTTTGTCTCTGAGCCAGAGGTGTGGACTCGAGTTACATGACTTGGACTCGAGTAGTCAGACTTGAGTCGTGAATTTGATGACTTTAGACTCGACTTGACAAAATGTAAAGAGACTTGCAACTCGACTTGGACTTTAACATCAGTGACTTGTGACTTCACTTGGACTTGAGCCTTTTGACTTGACAAGACTTACTGCTTTCCCCAAAACCCAAAGATTAAAAAGTATGTTATCAGGGAACGCTCTGTATCTTTCATTGTGTGGGTGTATTTGCTTTCAGCACAACAATTATTCAAATTAGATCCACATTGTTTTGATCCAACAGCATCCATCCAATGAAATTACAGGACAACCAATGAAGAGGAACAGTCAAACAACGGGCCAGTTAGAAAAAATGATACCAAAGATTGTTTCATTCGGGTATAAAAACTACGAGGTGGTCAACAAAAAACGAATTGCAGTATGCAAAACATGCGGGTCGAGGATTACAGACGGAGACGCAACAACTTCCAACTTTGTTCGACATTTGAAGCTGCACAAAGGACGGTAAGCTCTGAGTGACGGCTAGCGTTTATTGGCTACTACTGTAGTTAAATCAATGAGGCTGTAAACTCACTGTTAATGTTGCCAACACGGGAATCTGTTGCATCCACTGCGAGTTCACTCCCTTCTTTCATACACTCGTTAAGTGATTTTTTGGTCTGGTTGTATGAGGTACTTATACATCACATTTGTCAATGTACAGTGTCACACACAGTAGACAGCGGTCAGCAGCGACGTGTATTTTAGCCACCTACAAAGACATATAATACATACACATACAATTCATAACAGAGTACTAAGACTGATATTAGTAATATTAGTAATAAAGAGTAGTTTTAATACAGTTCATTTGTGGCTATAAGGGATTTTCTGACATCTGTTTAATATGCTTACCTCTTACAGATTTGAAGAATACCAGTTAAACAAAAGCATCACAAATGAACCACAACAGCCTTCAATCTCACAATTCCTGGACAATCGTGTCGGGCATTACAGCATGAGTCATCCACAGCAGAAAGCTATCACCAATGCAATACTCTCTGACCTGATTATTGATTGCAACTTGCCCCTGTCTATTGTGGAAAACAAGAGTTTTAGGCACTTTCTGATAGTACTTGACAGCAAGTACACCCCAGTGTGTCGCAGAACACTGACATCGAAAACAGAGAACCTCGCTAAAGAGAGACGTTCAAAATTAAAAACTAAATTGAGCAACACTGACCATGTTTCAGTCACTGTGGACATTTGGTCTGACCGAAAGATGAGGGGATTCCTGGGTGTCACTGTGCACTGGATAGAGAAAGAGGCAGAGAGGATACAGCTAAAGTCCAATCTCTTGGCCTGTGAGCGCTTCAAAGGCTCACACACAGCTGAAAGAATCTGTGACCAATTTGAGTCAATATGTGATGAATACAACATTAAAGATAAACTGGACTACATTATTAGTGATAATGCTTCTAACGTGCGAAAAGCATTCACTGTGTGCTTCCCCAGTGAACAAGATGATGACGATGATGGATATCATCTTGATGACCCTGAGCTCTGGTGTGACTTAACCTTGAAAGATCAGCAAACACTAGATGTTGCTATGGCAAAGAAACTGCGCTTGCAGTGTTTTGCACACACTCTTCAGCTGGTGGTAGGAGACGGTTTGAAAGAGACAACGGTGGTATCTCCTTCTCTTTCAAAGTTATCAAAACTCAGTTCACTGCTGCACACAAGCACAACTTTCAAAGATGTGTTTGATGCTGAATTTGGGGAACAGAAAGGCATCCCTGCTGCAGTCAACACAAGATGGAACTCAACACTGAGGCAAGTGAAGGCAGTTCTCCAATGCAATCATCTTAAGCTCTGTGCTATTCTAGAAAAGGCTGGGCACAGGGAGTTGTCATTCACAGCAAGGGAGTGGAATCTGTTGAAGGAGTTGGTGGACATCTTGAAGCCATTTGGAGAAGCAACTGATTTGACACAGGGGGAGAAGGTCGTCACCATCAGTGCTGTTGTTCCATCCGTCTTGTCCCTCAACCACCACCTTGAGAAGCTGAAGCCCCAAGTCTGTTTCCTGAGCAGCCTAGTCAGAAGTCTCCAGGCATCCCTGAACAGAAGATTTCTTGGAATCTTCATCAATGTGAAAATGGCCAGGACACAAGATGGGGTAACTGCTCCCTTTTCAGATCCAGTCTACTTCAAAGCAGCTGCCTTGGATCCAGCCTTTTCTCTGTTGTGGGTGGAGCCCCATGTCCTGGTCAATCGTGACGTCAAGGCAGAGGTGGCACAACGAGTTAAAGGTAAATGTTACAGAGTCTAATGTAACTTTTTCCGTCATAATTTGATCTAATTGACTGCAACAATAAGTGTTCTGTAGTATTTCAGTCTACACACTGCATCACCAACACAAATGGTAACTAGACTTTTTTCAATTTCTGGAGAAATCGCGTGGGAGAGCTGGCCTTAGCCACGACAGGATGCTCGCACTGCAGGGAGGAACACATCACACGCGGTATTGGGGCCGTGTGTTACGCCACGCGGGAGGGATGCTACAGGGGGTTACTATGCAATTTTATTAGTGAGAGGTTAAGTTACCATTAGTACACATGAACTACTTCTGATAGCTGTACAAAATAAAGGCGGGAGCCACTTCTGTTTCAATGAAACAGATCAGCGTAATTACGGTTCTCCACTATTAACTACATATTATAAATTAAATAATCACAGATGTCACATATATCATACAGGGCAGCTCTGATAACACAGACATTAAGTTAGAAACATCTTAAGCACTGTACATGTGGCGAATTAAAGCTAAATCAAGATGAACTAAGTGGCTGTTTTAACACATGAAATTCTGCACAACTTATTAACTTTATATGGCTATACTATACAATAGTGGTTGTCTCTAACACAGCTGAATGTCAAACGTCAAATATCCTGGCAATTTGAACACAGACCCTCAAAAGCATTCAATGCTGACAGCCTTAAATCAGTCCGTTTTCTATGAGAGTTTTGTATTAAATTGCTAATGCTAATTAGCATGCTAGCGCCAACTCAATACATGCTGGAGTTCTGGGTTACATAACAAGGTAACTTTAACTCACCACTCAACCAATCATCATAATTTCCATAATGTTTATGAATACTCCGCAACAGATTGTGGTTTTATGTCACAAGCCACGTCTCTAGAACATTAGAATTTGAGATAAACACAGCAGAAAAACTAAACTTTCAACTCTGTCATAGATCATCCGACTTTTACCGACTCTTGATCTGTCTCACTACACTCACAGTCCTGTGAGGCCACTGCTTCTTCTTCTTCAACAACAGTTTCTTACTGTCCTGAAGTCCATTAGGTTGTAGCACATACAACAACAGGAGCTAAAAGCACCAGCGACACTGTGAAACTAAACCTTTTGTTCTTACAGTCTCTGTGTAGTTATATCTTTTATCAGTAAGAGTGCAGCCTGGTGCTATCACTCTCTCTCCTCTCGCCCTGCCCGCAGCTCTTTCACTCCAGCTCTATGTGTCAGTGTCAGTTCTATCTAGTGACTGACAGCATGCATTACACCCTAACTGAGATCCATTTAAAAAAAGATGAAAAATATTAATTACAAATAAACTATAAAAGACGATGATTAGAAAAATAATGGCAAATCATAACTAAAGAAGACCCACAATTTGAAGTTAGAATGGAATTTTTATAACACAAGTGTGTGGGACTAGATAGCCGGCGAAAGAAGGGGCGAAATAATAATAATAATACTAAAGAGGAAAAAAAGGATAACATACTTACATAGTTACACAATAAGGACTCTATTGTTTCTGCTATTGTTCTTACATGTTTGCCAGAATTGATCCTGGAAGATGCTGCAGAGACTGAGCAACCTGTGCCTTTTGTTGATGAAGAAAAGCAAGAGGACCTCAGAGAAGGAGAAGGGCTGTTTGCTGCATACCATAAGAGGCAGAAGAAGGATGTTGGGACTACTCCATCACTACAGCTAAGTCACTACCTTGACATAGCCGAAGGACAGAACGCCCTTATGTTCTGGGCTCTGAACATGAAGACTCTTCCTGCACTGTTCCGAGTGGCCATCAGAGTCTTGGCAGTGCCTGCCTCCAGTGCTCCAGTGGAGCGTGTTTTCAGCCATGGTGGCGTCATACTACGTCCCCATCGTGCACAAATGACTGACCGGCTTTTGTCCAATTTGGTCTTTTGCAAATGCAATGCAGAAAAGGGTTCTGACATATAAAAAGCACAGCCCTGTTCATTGTTATTTTCATGTATTCATTATGTTTCTCACACATAAACACACAGACAATATGAGATGAGATAAATGAGATGAGGTAAGTACAGGACAGGACAAACTGCTGTGGAACTAGTTGAAATGCAACATGCCATGGAAATACAATGTTAGCATTTTTTGTTCACATAATTACAGTTGCACTTGTTTTTTCAGATGTGTTTATTCTGTAAAGGAGTGGTTTAAAATGAAGAATATTCTTACAAAATATGAGCTAAATGTTAAAAATGACTGGTTAAGTGGGCAATGTCAGCACTATTCTTTTTTGCAATTTCAATTGCACTTGTTTTAATAAATACAGATTTTAAAAGCATAAATGATCGGTGTAAATATATTATTACTCTGTTGTTGAAAGGACTCGAAAGGACTTGAAGCTCAAACTGGGAACTTAGGACTTGACTTGAGACTTGTCAGTCTTGACTTTGGACTTGACTCGTGTCTTGCCTGTCTTGACTCGGAACTTGACTCGGGACTTGAGGGCAAAGACTTGAGACTTACTTGTGACTTGCAAAGCAATGACTTGGTCCCACCTCTGCTCTGAGCTATGAAGATGACGACAACCACAGAAACCAGAGCCGAGTGTGGAGATGGGTGGGGAAAACAAGCTGGTTCTTCTTGTAACATCAGTTACATGTTCACATGGGACAGTGGAGTTTACTGGTGTGAGTCCAGAGAGGGATCAAGCAGTAACATCATCACCATCACTGTCTCTGGT
>JAUYWH010000049.1:0-14677 GCA_034779795.1 Ctenopoma multispine
AATACACTGGAAATCACAGTGTACAGAAAACTGGAGGTCCAGTACGGGAACTGGACCTGGGCCCTGAGGAGCAACATATTGAACATTGAAAACCAGCTTTATACCAGAATAGAAAATGGAAAACTTGACAAGGTCAAACTCAGTTATCTTTTTAATGAAATGAGCAAAACACATGAAGAAATCAAAAAAGATATGACAACATACTTTGAAGATAACAGAGACAAAGAAATGTTGGTTCAGTGGCGAGGCAGGTTTGAAATTAAAATCAAGGAGTTTCACGATGAACAGGTGAGAGAAGTGAAAAGAAAACTGGATGAAGTTCTTCAACAGAAGAAAGCTTGTAAAAAGCTGGATGATCAGAAGACAGAGTTTGAGAACAAGCTGCTACAAAAGAGCAAAGAACTTGCTCAGCAGTTCAAAGACAAAGCAGAAGATGACAAGGAACTTGAAAAGCAGTTCAACTCTGTTTGGGGTCACTGGGTCACTGAAATAACTGCAGGTATTAAACCCATTGAAGACATCAACTTAGAAGAAGAGCAGATTAAAGTCTTTCAAGAACTTGGTATTGAATGGGCTCTGATAGAGGAATCCAAAAGCTGTGACAGATACAAAAACATATCAGAAGTAGGTGATTACAGTGACTATGTGTCCATCACAAAGCACCAAGAGCACCGTGACACAAACCAGAAATTTGAAGAAGAAAAACCAAACAAGAAGGGGCAAGGATATTCATTCACAACTGCATGGGCGTCTTTAAAAAAAATATTTGGACAAAATAAACTACATGCATCAAAGACTTACTTATCATATGAAGAACAGCAATGCCTCAGGCTCCATATCGACAGTGTTGAACAACACTCTACTAATATAATTAAGAGCAAACCTGTGGCTACAAGAGGCTACAGATCAACTTATTTGCAAGAAGTGGCCAACACTGTGAAAGCGAAAGTGACAGAATTTGAATCAACATGGAAACATGGTCTGAAGAAGGAGTTTACAGTTGATCTCTTGCTGTACGTGTTTCACAGAGTGGAGAGCTTGATTTCATATTCTCACAGTGAATTCAAATTGAACAATGATGCTGCGACCTTTGTAAGAAACAAGAAAATTCATTATTATAATATTTTCAGAAGCTTCTGCAAAGGAAACTCATCTGCTGTTGTACTTGGAGAACTGATCTGTGAAAAACTGAAGGATTCCACTGTTGAGGCTGTTTGTAATAAGACCGCCATTGATCTTTCTGGAGAGATGAGGTGCAGTTTCCCAGCATTCAATGGGAACAGGCTGAACTTGGAGAAGCATGTGTTGAAGTCACTGGCAAAGAAAGAAGACTTCAGTGGTTTCATCACCTACATTAGAAACCCAAGAAAACAAGTGGAGAATTTTATAAAAGAGGAAGTAAAGAAATACATCTTCACAGAACACAAAGACAAAGCTCTGAATATTCTCAACAAAAATGTTGAAGACATGAAGAAAATGGTGAACCAAGCTTTATTCTCAGTAACAGAAAAAGTCAAAAACCAGAAAGGAGACACAAACATGTGGCTGAAAGAATTCTCCACTTTCCTTAAAGATGAGCTGACATTTGATACCATCTGTTCTCAAAACTTCAGTGACATCAACAACTTTGACTTTCTGAAAGAGGAGATAGAGAGAGGCCTTAAATCCATCACTAACGAGGTGAGCTGCCTCTCATTGGATAAGATGGAGAAATTCAGGCTGAAGCCAGATCAAATCCTCATTGATCAGCTGTGTAGCTGCTGCTGGGTACAGTGTCCGTTCTGTGGAGCTGTTTGTATCAATACCGTGAAAGATCACAGTCCTGAAAAACACAATGTTCCTTTTCATCGAGCCTCTGGGATTAAAGGATGGCACGGTCGAAACACAGTGGATCTAGTCATTGATTTCTGCACCACATTAGTTGCAAGTGATAGACGTTTCTATCCCCATCACGATTCAGAGCAGACTGTTCCTTATAAACAGTATCAAACTGCTGGGAGAAAGTATGCTTCATGGGAGATTACACCTGATCAGTCCAGACTGACATACTGGAAATGGTTTGTGTGTCGATTTCAAAAGCAGCTGGAAGATCACCATAAATTAAAATTTCAGAACAGTGGAGAAATTCCTGATGAGTGGAGGAAACACACTAAACAAGAGGCTATTAAAAGTCTGGATGTAATGTACAATATGTGACTGACCTTCACAAAGAGGAACTGTAACAGTTCAAATAAAAAGAAATTGGGCTGCAACAATATAAATGCTGAGGATGAGGCCTTTACAAATTACTGAATCGACACCCATTTATACTTTGATCAATATATGATATGATTTTTTCTTATATACACATAATGATTTGCAGTATAACAGTGATAAAGGCTGGAGGCAAATTATAAATGTCTTTTTGCAAATTATATTTTTTTCCAGGCATAAACAAAGTATAAAAATAGTAGAATAATATAAAAAAATGGTCACATCAATGATGATCAATGATTTCTATAAAAACAAGACTGTCATATATCCTTCAAGTTTTTATGTTTTATGAAAATATCTCAGAGATGTCCTAACTGTCCTAAATTGTTTTCTGTTATTGATTTATAAAAACATGTTTTTAAGTACAAGACATTTTCTAACAGTTCAAAGTGTAAAGATGAACGAAAAGTAAATAAAAAATGAATTGTAAATAAAAAATAGCAGGCGTAAATGTTTGTAATTTTATGTGACCTTGCTATAGATCTCATTTAGACACATCATGTATAACATCTTTGTAATTCTTTTTACATATTTTAATTAAACACTTATCTCACCTAGAGTTTCATTTGTTTAATACATTAAACGCATTTGAGTCTAGATTAGGATATTTCTGGAAGTGTAGTATCAGCACCTCACAACAACAGGCTTCTTGAGTCAAACCTGTCATGAAGTTGGGCCCCTGTCTATGTGGAGTTTGCATGTTTCCCCCAGTAGTCCAGTAGATTTAGTAACGTTCTTTGTGATTTTTTGTGTTAAGTGGAGACTGGAGCAGTTGCTGCTGGCTAAATTATTTTTTGGGGGGGACGCACTTTTGCACGACAGTTTTCACTTGCGCTCTAACCACTAGCATTAGCCAAAGCACAATTCTTATGCATCACACTACTTTATAAGATTAAATTAACGTAAAAATACAAAGTTTGTGTTTTCAGTCATTTCCTATTTATAAGTAAATTTCAGCCCATATCAGCTGCAACTGAGAACGATGTAGCTCCTAGTGTGCTCCTGTTTCCTGACTTTATCAGGAAAATGTTTAAAATGTGTTTTACCTGTCTGAATCCAGACTCGTTCTGTTCCTGACAGCTGACAGAGGAGCAGGAGAAACAAACCAAAGCTCCGGTCTCAGGACAGACAGTTAGCCAGGACTTCTTCTCAGACCAGTTTCTGAAGAAAGACAGAGAGTAATTTCTCTGTCCTGTGTTAGTTATTTCATAGTTCTTAGTTATGTCCAGCTGGTGAGGTCCATGATCTTTAATCTCTGTGAGATTCTTCTGTGAAAACCTTTCAGTATTTAGCTTCTAAATTAGCTTTCTCCATGACAAAAAGCTGCTCCTGTGATTGACTGTAAACAAAACACAAGCGTTGCGGTTGAATGTAACGTCGGTCTTGTGGGAGGGGTTTGGGCACAAAGTTGTCCCAAGGTTTAATTCATCTTTATTTGTATAGCCCAAATCATAAAAGGTCAAAGGTCATCTCAAAGCATTTATATAGCAAGGTTTAGGACCATGCAAAATATAAGTGTATATATACAGAACTATGTAGAAAATCCAACAGTTGCACTTGAGCAGCACTAGACAACAGTGGAGAGGAAAAACTCCCTTTAACGCAGTGGTTCTCAAACTTTTTCTATCATTCCCCACTTGGCAGGAAGAAATATTTTCATTTCTTGAGTGGCTAATGGATGTAACTGTGGTGTGAGGACCAATACACACTGGCTGGGGCGCAAAGCCTTTTTTTTCCAATCATTACTTTAATATTTCCACACTACAGCAGACTGACAAACTGATATTAAGCAAATTAAAATATGCATTTATATTATATTAGTACATTTTCTTTGTTATCAATGGTCAAGAACAACTTTCTACAGACTGACCTTAATATTAAAATCTCACATAAAATAAGACGAAGCCTCAAAGCCTCCTTCATAAAAATATAAATACAACCAAGCTTTGTCTGCACACAGGACAACATCTGAACATCATTAATTGTCCTGACTCAGAGTCAGGATCGGTCAGAATGTAACAGGAAACTATGTTGTGAGGTTTTCCACATTCTGTGTTCATGTGCTGCATCAGTGATATCTGAATATTTACATTTTCACACCGCTGTAATACTGCACAAACAGAATGACAACGAGAGAAGAAGTGAAAGTACGTATGTTTCCATACACAAAGCTAATACAGGTCTGACACGCAGGATTTTTACCCCCAGGTCGTTTGCGCGCCCCACCTGGAATGATTCTGCGCTCCACTCATGATTTAATTGGAACATTTTAGTGTAACTGAACATTACAAACTTTAGCTCTATCACAGGTACAAATGCTGCTATTTATATTCTAGTTTAAAATGAATGTGTCATCATATTTAGTGCTGGCTTTCTAGAAAAGTCCCTAAACATCAGCCTCATAAATCCTAGATGTTGCCCCGTTATTATACCACCAGGTAAAACATCTACACTAACTACACAAGTCGAAAGAACTGAGTGCCTAACGTTGACATAATGCCATGTCACTGACAGTGATTTTACTACTTGCAGTTCCAGGCTATGACCACTGGATGCTGGTAAAGATAGATAGATAGATTTAAATATATTATATATATTTAAATAAAATAATTTTAATTAATGATGATTTAATTCAATCATTTTACACTTTACTTTATAGTTAGTTTCGATGTCTCCCTAAACAGCCTCCTCTCCTTGCTACATCATACAGGTGCTGATACCAATGATTGCTCTCAAAAGAATCAGTTCTTTAACACTTTGTTTTACTGCAAAAAACAGACTCTTCATACAGTCTATGGAGATTAAATGTCTGTTTTCATGTGCATCATGAGAATACCAGGTAAAATGAAGGGGTCAATGGTGCGTTCACTGACAGCAGTAGAAAAAGTCATAATAATCAGCAACTTCTACCTCCCATGACTGGCTTATTCTCAGTGTTTAAGTAAAGACAGGACAAGTGAATTTGGAGCAGGTGAGAATAAAATCAGGTGAATATTAAAAAGAACTTAGACTGGCATCCCGTCCTTCCTATCAAGGAACTCTTACATCACTAGTCATACATTCAGTTGAAGACTTTGTTTCTCTGATTTATAAGTAATGACCATGTTGAACACAACAGAACTGTATATGACAGTGGTCCCTAAGGTCAAAGCACAAGAGAGGAAGAGGAAAATGACTCCAAACACAGAGTTTAACCATCTGCTAAACAGAAGTGATAGTGTTTGAGATCTAATCATCTGAGATCTTATCACCTGAACAAAGTATGTCTTTCACATTTAAACTGGCTAAACAACATTTTTTTTACTTTTGGGGAGCACAGTAATTTCTTCTTCTACTTCCTTGCACAACTTCCTTGAAAATAAAAATCTAACCAGGCCTGTAACTGATTGATCGATTCCTCTATTACAAGTACTGTACCTAGGTCTCAGACTGGACTCAGAAGCTGTGTACAGTCCTTTAATGTGTGTAACAAGATGTTGCAGATCGATTACTAGTCTGTTGTTGCCAGTGTAATAATCTTTGCTGCTGTGTGCTGGGGCAGCAGCATCAGAACCAGAGACACAAACTGATCAGGAAGGCTGGCTCTGTGCTGGGGACTCCACTGGAAGCCTTAGAGCAGGTGGTGGAGAAGAGGCTGCTTAACAAACTGCTGAACATCATGGAGAACAGCTCACAACCTGCTGCTGTAGTCCTAGACTTCTTCAGCTCCGCTGTGATAAAGGAAGGTACAAGAAGTCCTTCCTGCCAACAGTCATCACCCTGTACAATACGTTCATTATGACCAACATAATGTCTGTTTATGTTCCATCTATTTGCATTACTACACATCAGATCCTCAATTTCTGCAATTAAAAATGAATAATAATATTGTAAGTACAACCTGTTCTGTTTGTTTCTGTTTAGATGTGTTTTTTTCCTGTATTAATCTTTATCTTCCTATCTATCTAGATTACTGATATTTTGTATTGTAATATCATTAATCTAGATAGATAGGAATCTATCTAATCTCGCTGAGGTTATGGAAAGGCTATTTAAGGATAGCACTGAAGGCCTGAACATCATTGTTCAGTTATTATCAACATCTACATGAGTGTTAAAGTCACCCACTATAATCACTTTATATTTACTAAGAACTAAATCAGATAGAAAAATCTGAGGATTCAGATAAAGACTCAGAGTAAGGAACAGGAGGTCTAAAATTACAAAACAGTTTTCTGCCTTTTCTAGTTTAGATATGAAAGACTAAGAGAGAGGGACAGAGGGACAAATAGCCAGATGGTTGGTGCAGCTGGCTAGTTTTCAGTGCACAATTGTACATCGTCTACGACAAGCACATACTAATATAGATGCCCTCTCACTTTACACCCTTTCCTGCCGGCTCCATCTGTGGACCATGTAGTACAGATGGACAGCCTGATTCCACACAAGCTATTTGTATTGTAAGACCAGCCCTGAGAAAAGTGGGGAGTGGTCGTGATGACTTGCGATCGTGTGTTATCAAATGGAGAGGCAGAAGAAAACCTGGACCTAATAGTTCTTAGTGTAGCCATTAACAAGTCTTTGAGAACAGATGACCTCTTGTCATGAAAAGAAACAGTCACTCGATTAAGAGAATTCAAATGTCAGCTCCTCAACACCAGATAGACGTCTAGCAGTGTATCTGATCCTACCCTACACTGTGTAAAACTGGGGATGGGGGGGTGGGGTGGTATGGATCCAATGAAAAGCTGGACACAAAAGGTTTTACAGTGCTTAATAAAACACAGAGATCAGAATAAACCGAGAAGAATAAATGATACGAGGCAGCCAGAGACGTAGGGCTGACGTACTTTAAACAAATGATGGATGTAAATTCACGCACCTCCCATTAAGTTTAAATCAGTTTTGAAATGTGACAATGAAATACTGCAAAAAATTACTCAATTTTCTATTAGTAATTGTAAATAAGTGATTAAAAACACAGTTTTTGCATTTAATCAGGTCAATGTACACGAGAATACTTTTCTTGTTTTTATTAAAAATTTAGATTTGAATGAGGTGTTGAATTCTGTGATTACTATTTTCCTTTTTGTGTTTCAAATGGACCTCACAGCAAGAAGTATGCAGGTTCAAATCCCTTTCAGTGTTTCCATAATCTCCCTGTGTCTGTGGGTTCTGTCCGGATACTCTGGCTTCCCCCCAAAGTCCAGAAACATGTCAGGTTAATTGGTGAGTCTAAATTGCCCAAAGCTGTGAATGGTTGTCTTGTCTCTATGTCCGTCCCTGATAGACTGGAAACCTGTCCAGGATCTAACCTGCCTCTCTCTCATTGTCGGCTGGAGTAGGCTACTGCACTCCTGTTACCTTTAAGAGGACAAGTGGTTAGGATAATAAATGGATAGATGGTTCAAATGGAAACCATGGTTTGTGATTTTCGTTTTCTTTCTTTTGAATTTTCTGTTGAGTGTTTCAACAATTTTAACATCCATTAAACATACAAAGTAATGGTGGAAGAAATTTGCGGAACAGTTTTTTAACAACAGGTTGAACCACATTTGTTTTAAATAACTTTAAGCTAACTCTTCCCATAGTGGCTATACTAGTATATCGAAAGTCACAAGGTTTCAGTGAAGTCATAACTTACAGTTGAACATTGTTATCTTTGTCATACAACTGATTTAAAAGAACTGCAGATAGTGAACACCTTAGTATTTCATATCACATTGATTTTGTGAAAAGGGTACGGAGAGGATCATAAGGGGCAGACATACAGTTCGTCATACTGGGAGCTCTGTTGTAATTGAAAGGTTTTTCACATCATGTCTACACAGACCAGGCAGAGTTCTCCTTTAGAGCCATTTGTTCAGATTTGATACACACGTTTTACACTGTTTGCACTGTATGCAATATTTAATAACAGGAAAAAACTTCCTATAATGACTTAATATTTGATATTAAAGTTGTATTAATGTATGTCCTCTTTCACTAAATCCATGAACCTCCTCTGAAGTCTCCCTCTGTAACTCCTGCCTGGCAGCTTCATACTTAGCATCCTTTGTCCTATGTATTTACTGTCCCTCCTCTGTACATGTCCAAACCATCTCATCTGTCCCTCTGATCTACTCATTTCTAATTCTGTCCATCCTGATCACTCACAGTGAAAATCTTAACATCCTCTCATCCATACATGTATTCTTCATCTTGCTTCTACTGACTTTCATTTCCTAGATATTATCCAACCTAGTTTGCATCCCAAAAGTGTTGACAACTCTCCACTTTTCACACATTTTATTATGTTACAGCCTTAATCCAAAATGGATGAAATTCACTACCTTAGAATTTACATATAATACCCCATAATGACCTGAGGAATGAGGATGATCTGGAGAGGCCCTTTTTTCTATCTACTACACAATGACTTCATTGTCTTTGAACATACTTTTCAGAAACATCTGGTTCAACTGCATGAGGTGTTAGCTAATTTGCACCAGACTAATTTGAAAGTAAAGCTATGTGCAACTTCTACTTTCAGTTTTCTTTCCCTTATTTAAAAGAGCTGCAGTCAGTGAATGCAGCAACTGCTCTTCATGTTGGGGCTGTTAGGTTCTGTCAACAGTGAAAAGGTTTTTCACATCATGTCTGCATAGACCAGGCAGAGTTCTTTAAACAAATAAAAGGTGAGTGTATTCAACACTGTCACAGATTTTTGTCAACACAGTTTTATTTACTTTAGACAAATTATGAATGTCTGTTGAATCCGTGTACCTTCCAAGCAGTTCAGATCTGTTTTAAAATGTGAACTCTGGAACACTGCAACAATGTGTGCCAGTATTGCTGTAGGACAAAACAGACGATCAAATGCCATTTAAGTCTTAATTCATTCACCTGCTTTTTACTGTCATTTGGCACCTCATATTCATTTTAATATAATATAAAAAAGAAAATTTTGTCACATCCACGACACATGAGTGACCCATAAGCCAGCATTTGTAAACAATGTCTGGCAAATATTAAAGTCATGTTAAGTGCCAAACGGCAGGAAAAAGCAGGTGAATTATCACCTTGATTTATTGCATTGTGTTTTCTGTCTTTTCTGCTCTTGTAGATTAAACAAAGCCATTTAATCACTATAGAGCAGCTTTAGCCAATAGGTTAATATTAATGACATTTGGCATTACTAAAAGTTAGACGTTTACGTGCACTGCACACCTGTGGTAACTTCATTATTATTATTGTTAAGGGTAACCCACCTAAGGCTAAGTACTAAACGGTTGGGGTGGGGAAGGAATTGAATCTCATATGTTATTTAATAAAAAGCTAGACCCTCTCAAACTCTATTTACTATTTCTTTGGACCCTCCCCTTCATTGGAAAAAAAACAGAAAGACCTAAATATATAATGTATTATTGTAAATCTATAAATAATGCATTTACTGTCTGACAAATGCAATAAAATTGTGAAAATACTGAATAGTGAGTATATAGTAGTAGAAGTTATTACAGCAACAGACAAACTTCAGATTGATATTTTCTTAATTTGCTTATGTTCTGTCAGTTTGCATGTGGTTACAGCTTGTTAGGCTGTCAGGGCCACTCACTACATTTGGGTTGATGTCACACCATCATCTATCCCCTAAGAAGTGTCAGATATAATCTGACAACTTTATAAATTTTACCAATTTGGCTTTAAAATGTATAACATACATCTGAAGTTGCTGTCTCAGCTATAGTTTAACATTTACCTAACTGACTTTATTTGGACTACACGGCAGATAAGGACAGAGACAATGGAGGTGGAGAACGATGACAATAAAGGAGATGGAAGAGAGAAATAAGCTAAAACTGTGATCAGTGAAAATGATACTTTACAAGGTAAACTTTACTTTACTTCATTACATTGAAGGAAACAAGTTCAACATCCCAGACTGTTTCTACAGAAAACCAAGAGAGTGAGAATCACTAATAAATTTTAAAACAGCACAGTAAGAACGTTTCAATAATTTTAAGATGTTGATTTTCTTTTTTGTTTCAGTGATCCCTGAGCTTACACTTGCTTTAATTGGTGACACAAATTCTATTGAGATTGGACCAAATAACATCTTAGTTGACTATGACCAGCAAACAAGTTCACCTAAACTGTATGATCTGTGTAGTCGCCACATCACTGTCATCAACATGCTTGGTTTTCAAAATTTTGACGAATTTCCATCAAATCAGGGAATTCATGCTTTTCTCCTGCTGTTACCATATGGTCAGCATAGCAGCCAGTACAGTTCAGGGGTGCAGTGGTTACAAGAAGCTTTTGGAGAAAGATCACTTTCTTTTTTAATGCCAGTTGTGACTCATGAGTTAGAAGAACACTTTGAAAGTGCACTGACGGACCTGAAAGCAAACAGCAGCTTTGATGCAACAAGATACCACACATGTACAAGAAATATGACGGGAATAGTCGGGATATTAGCTCTGTTGGAAAAAGTTAATGTCATGGTCTGTGAAAACAATCCACAACACTACAGCAGACAGATGTTTGATGAGAATAAAGAGCAGAAACGGCACCTGGAGCTCAAATCCCACAAAAAAGAAAGACTGGATTTCTCCTGGATTCAAAATCAAAGAGGTGAGATTTTAATGTTGTTTACAGATTACACCTGCACTACTTTAGGCTGTAGGCTTTCTGACAGGAGAGACTGATGCGGGTAAAAAAGTGAGCAATGAAAGCAGCAGTAACATGTGACGAGTGAATGCTCCATACAGGAGAGTGGTGCACAGAAGGACACATGCCTAACACATCACATAAAACACCCGCACACTGACAATCAGTGCAATGCCAAGACCATGGCTTTAAACTCCTTCAGTGTAACAAGGGCTTGAAGTTGAAGCTCAGATTGAAAATTATTTCAGGCATGAGGTGCCGAAAAACTTTCTTGCCCAGTTTAGTTTGTACTTTGGGGACAACAAATTGCATCCATATATATGTATATAAATTATTATATATTTATATATATGCAAATATATAAACATATATACATATACAGTCAGGGAAAAAAATATTTGAACCCCTGCTGATTTTGTAAGTTTGCCCACTAACAAAGAAATGATCATGTCTGTATTTTCAATGTTAGGTTTTCTGAACAGTGAGAGAAAAAAATCCAGAAAAATGCATTTCAGAAAAGTTATAAATTAATTTGCATTTTCATTATGAAATAAAGTTTTGATCCCTTTGCAAAACATGCTTTAGTACTTGGAGGCACAGAAGTCAGACGTTTCTCGTTCCCCACAGGTTTTGCACACATCTCAGGGGGGATTTTGTCCCACTCCTCTTTGCAGATCCTCCCTAGGTCTTTAATGTTTCATGGCTGATGTTTGGCAACTCGAACCTTCAGCTCCCTCAACAGATTTTTAATGGGATTAAGGTCCGGAGACTGACTAGGCCACTCCAAGACCTTAATATGCTTCTTCTTGAGCCAATCCTTTGTTGCCTTGCCCTGTGTTTTGGATCATTGTCATGCTGGAATACGCACACATGACTCATTTTCAATGCCCTGGCTGAGGGAAGGAGGTTCTCACCTTGGTCCATGGCCCCATCCATCCTCCCTTTGATGTGGTGCAGTTGTCCTGTCCCCTTGGCAGAAAAGCACCCCCAAAGCATAAGGTTTCCACCTCCATGTTTTACGGTGGGGACCATGTTCTTGGAGTCATAGGCAGCATTCCTCCTCCTCCAAACACGTCAAATTGAGTTGATGCCAAAGAGTTCGGTTTTGGTCTGAATCATCTAGTTGTTCAGTGGCAAACTTCAAATGGGCCTGAACATGTGCTTTCTTGAGCAGGGGGACCTTGCGGGCACTGCGGAATTTCAGTTCTTCACAGCATTGTGTGTTACTGTAACTGTTTTCTTGGTGACTACGATCCCAGCTGCCTTGAGATCAATGACTAGTTCCACCCAAGTAGTTCTGGGCTGGTTCCACACCGTTCTCATTGTCATTGAAACTCCATGATGTAAGATCTTGCATGTAACTCCAGATCGAGGGAGGCTGGCAGTTACGGTTCTTCCATTTGCAAATAATCACACCAACTGTTATCATCTCCTCACCCAGCTGCTTGGCGATGGTCTTGTAGCCCATTCCAGCCTTGTGTAGGTCAACGATGTTGTCCCTGACATCCTTGGAAAGCTCATTGGTCATGGCCATGGTGCAGTGTTTGGAAACTGGATAGATTGATTGCTTCTATGGACAGGTGTCTTTTGTACAGTGAATAGGGGATCAAATACTTATTTCATTCATGAAAATGCTAATTAATTTATAACTTTATTGGAATGCATTTTGGGGGGATTTTTTAATTATTGTTCTGTCTCTCACTGTTCAAATAAACCTACATATATTTATGTTTAATCACCATTCTAATCTGAAATGGTCAAGTAAGTTTAATTTTTTTTTTAAATCATTCTATGTGTTTTTTCATAACCCTACTGTAGATGAGCCAGAGAAGACTGTAGATAAAACAGGGATAAAGGTAAGATCTTTTAATCCTTCATACTCATTATCATACAGCTGCATATTTATTTTCAAGACTATTTATTACTTTCTAAGTCATTGTCTATTATATCCCTCAAACATCCTTTGTAACTAGTGGATATGTGATGTTTCTTACTAGTATGTACTAGTGCTGTCTACGTATGGTACATATACATAGTAAATATTATTTACTTTTTTACAGCAGTCAAAAAGGATTTCTGAAGAGACCAACAGGAAAGAGCAACATCAAGTAGAAACACTGTTCAGCAGACTTCACCTTCAAGACACATTTCAACAGAAGTTGTCGCCTGCAAATTTTCTTAAAATAGGTCCATCTGTGAAACAGGATGATCAGACATCTGAGAAAGATCTAGCTCATAGTTTTCTTCAGCGGTTGATAATGTTAGACTACAGGGCCAGATATATTCCTGTAAGACAAGACAGTCCTGTCCTGAAAAGTTCAATGTTTGTTTCATTGAGTGACACAAAGGAAAATGATTTAGATGCTATTCATAGCTTTAGCATTGATAGTGATCAATTACAATGGGTTTATGTGCATCCAATGGATGTTCAGATGGCAGTATTTCACTGCTCAGACAGTTTCCTTAAGCAGAACATGATTACAAAGCTTTCACAGTGTCAGTACGCCTTACCGTTACTTGTTCCTGACCCAGTTACAAAGGATATTGAATGTCCTCTGTGGACAATCAGAGACATAAGAAAAACCTGGAAGATATCTCAAACCAAAGACAATCAAACCACTGTCACCATGAAGAGTTTGCCCATCTACAAAGCTGAGACACCCATGGTGTCATTTTTCCGTCTGGGTTCACTGTCAGTGTCTAAATCTCAGCTGATGAACACTTTGATCAACGACCGTCACAGCACCTTCTTCCACAGAAACTGTCCATGTAGCACCAAGTCTCGTCTTCTGATGGATGGTGTGGCAGAGATTGCCTGGTACTGTCCTGCTGGTAGACCCAATGATGCCTTCACTGACTGCATTGCCTTCTGTAATCTTCATGGTGATGCTCTGTCATTTAAACAACAACGTGACATACTGACTGAAGAATCTTCAATCAATGTTGTTCTTGTACCAACTATGGAAAAAGGTGACGAAAGCAGTACAGTTATCTCAGCACTTTTCAAGTCTCAAAAGCCTCTGATTTGTCTTATTGTTGATGACAGTTGTGGCACTGTTGAGACAAAAAAAGGAAAATTCAAAATGGGGCTAAAAGACAGAAGCCAGTCAGATGTTTCTGCAGAACTGAAAAGAATTATTGTCGAGATTTTGTCTGGACCACATAAATCCTTTCACCTTGAAGCCATGGCTGACATCTCTGGAATCAGAGTGGATGAAGATGACACAGTCTGTCTTGAAGGGAAATGTGCTGCAATGAAAATACTGACATTGCTTAAGGGGATGGACGTTTCAAAGATCAAAGATAAATTCCTTCCTTGTCAAGGTGAGTTGTGGCATGAGTGGTGCAGAATAAACAAAGAACTGTATCACCTCAAAGGAAACATTGAGAAGGAGAAATGTGAAAAGCAACAGCAACTGATGGACATAAGACAAGATCAGTGCACAGCTTCCTGTAGTGAAGTGATGAAGTTGTTCATTGAAAGTCTCTCATCACTGCCACCAACAGACAAAGAGTATTTCCTGAAATGGACTCAGATCTTGATAGATGCTCTCTTCACAGATGATCTCACTTCAATTCTTCAAAGTTATGATAAAAAGTGGTCTGAGGTACTGGCTCTGAAGAAGAAACATGACAAAACAGATCAGTTAAAAATCAAACAAACTGAGCTTGAACAAATATCGAAGATACTACAGTCAGCAACATTTGGCTTGGAACACATCTTTAGAGAAATGGGACAGATCTATGAAGCCCACAAATCTCTGCAGAAACAACCAGAGAACCTTCAGACTGA